>JAUTXW010001579.1:0-351451 GCA_030620095.1 Kuschelorhynchus macadamiae
CAACAACAAAAATACTTGTGTTTAGTTGATTAAATGTTTCACTATTCCCATACAGGAAGAAGTCAGCACACACACACACACACACCAAAATAAATAAATAAATAATAAATAAAAAAAAAAGTTTTATATAAAGAATTGTTATTTCGCATGAACTTATTATATTATATATACATATAGAAAGATGTTCATCTCCAATTCAAAAAAATTTTTTTTCTTTCAAGCAGAAAATTATTAATACTTAGTTTTTATGAGAATAACAATTCATCATCTTTACCAAATAAGATTTATGTAAATGTTCTGTTTCAATAGCACACCAACATCAAAGAGGAAGATTTATGTTGTAAAATAATGAAGGTGAATGCTATTTGTATTGACTGAAATATTTGTTTGTTTATATAATTGTATGTACTGTTTCAGGATATCACTTCCATGTTCTGTCCCAGCTCCAAGGGAAATAATTTGTATTTCTTCTTCTCTCTCTCTCTCTCTCTCTCTCTCTCTCTCTCTCTCTGTCTATTTTCCTATTTTTCAGTCACTCAGCCTGTTCAAAAGCATTAGAATATAACAGTTAAATAGTTCATCAAAACACGTGTCTATTAGTTTTATAGGAAAATCATAACAGGAAGGTTCTGATCACCAGCCAAATAAAAAAAATGGTTGAATATATAGCCCTTGGATTACTTGCCTGATTTATTATTGGAAAAAAAAGGAAAATTATAAAGGAAATGTGAAAATATTTTTATATTCAATTCATTAGCACTAAAAGCAATCATAATTGTATCTTTATCCCTTGGGTTTCACTGTTTTTAAATAATTATATTACTAAATCATAAAAACTTTATGTAAGCATTTTATTGTCAGTTCTGAGCTTTACATATCTTCTATCATTCTTCAAATTTTATATTGCAATTATTAGATGTAGTATTTTATTTGTATAGTCTCAGGATGCACTTTATCATTTATATAGTTTCACTTTATTGAATAAAAAATTAATGAATACAAGTTCCTCACATTTTAGTTGATATGCCACAACAACTTGCTCTATCAAAAATATTAGAATCAAATAAAGATATATTGATAGGATTCAGGAGTTGGGAACTTGTTGAATATTCTTCTCTAACCGAAACAACCCGTCACACATGGCCGGTAAAAACAACTAGTAAACTAGAAGCTCCTCGTCATGTTGTGATTGGCTTTCAAGAAAACAGAAAAGGGAAAATTGTTAAAGATATGAGTAAATTTGACAATATTACCTTGTCAAATATTAGAGTATATTTAAATTCTGAAAGATATCCTTATCACGATTTGTACTTAAATTTCGAAGAAAACAAATTTTCTGCTTTATACGAAATGTTTGCCAACTTTAGACAGTCTTACTATGGTGTTCCAAATGAACCCATTTTTAATCCTGAACAATTCAAAAACATTAGTCCTATTACACATATTGATTGCTCCCATCAAAAAGAAACAATTCAAACGGGATCCGTAGTAATGAGAATTGAATTTGAGACACACAATGCAATTAAAAAAGATACTTCTGCTTATTGTCTTATTTTACATGACAAATTATTTAGCTACAACCCTCTTACTAAAATTGTGAAACAATTATAAACTTTATCCCCACTATTTTCATATTTCGATTTAATTTAAAGAAATTTTCAAAAGCTTTTAGTTTTAGTCATGACATCAAAACTACAACTACAAATTGAAAAATTTATTTTTAAAATTAATCAACTGAAAGAAGAAATTGCAAATTATTCAAGTAAAAAAAGTCTCATTAAAAAATTTGCTGCTTTGAAAATATGAGATTGGTTATAGATATTCAAGGATTCAAGGATGAAAAAAAATAAATTTATACCGAAAGAGCTTGCAGCTTTTGATGGTTATGAAATGACTCATTACATTTTTAAAAGGCCTTTTCCAATGGAGTTTCTTTCACCTGATTGTCACAAGCAGGCGGTATGGTTAACGAAAAATTATCATTGTATACATTGGAATAATGGATTTACTCCATTACATCATTTCCCAAAAATAATTGAAACACTTACGAAGAAAGCAGATTTTGTTTTTGTAAAAGGAAGCGAAAAAAAGGATTTTATACAGAAATATTCTAAAAAGCCTGTGATTGAAATAGATGAACAACCAGCGCTAAAGCTAATGGAACCAAAATGCTTCTATCATTCAAAATCACCTTGTATGTGTGCTTTGACAAATGTGTTATTTTTATATGACAATTGTTTTATGAATGAATAAAAATATAAAAAACTTAATTACCTTTTTATTTTGCATTAACCAACCATGATTGAATACAATTAATATGATACCTTAAATCTAATTTTCTAAATTCATTTAAAAGTTCATACTCATTTTTATATTTTAAATAATCATTACAAAATTTAGCGGCTAATTTACATTGTTCCATTCGATCTATATTATTAACATATGCTGACAAATCTTGTGCTTCTGCGTCTTCTTCGCCTACAATTGATAAATATTGGAAGTATGCAGCAGATATAATAAACTCTTCATACATTTCAGTAACCATTTGCTCCATTGTAAATATTATTAAATTTATTCTTCCTTTTCAATTTCTTGAAGAATAGTATCCTCGTCAATAAATTGCTTCAAGTCTTTTAAATAGTAACCAAAGCCAATATCTTTTAGATCTTGAATAAGTTGAAAAAAATTTAATGTTTCAATGTATTTGTTGCAACAGAGGGCAGCCTTTACGAATTCCTCAGATTGATTACAATAAAAGTCTATCCACTCCGGACCACTTGCCATACAATATGAGAAATAGGTTTTTGAAAGATTACTAAATTTCTCCTCTAATAATTTAACTGCAATCAGCAACTCAGCCATTTCATTTATTTAACATAATATTTTAAATATGTAGGGGGACGTCTCTTGCGAATAGGATTAACTTTCTTTGATAATACCTGTTTTTTATCTTCGTATAATTGAAACCTCTTTTGGGTTGCAATAATAGCAGGTATAAATTGGCAATCTTCTCCTATAAATTCTATTAGGTGGCTTAATTCTCCTACAAAGTATGATTTCCCAAATGTATTGAAAAACGTAGTAAGGCTTATAATTCCTTCTAAATAATCATCACAACAGTCAATTGCTTCCAAATAATCTCGTTTCAGTGGATAAAACAGCTTGGTGTATTCATCTTTCGAAATCACTTCAAAGAAATTGAGATATTATTATAACTACTTTTATTTTTCTATCATAATGTAAGTAGTTGGTACTTATGTCTTAGATTTGTGTTTAAATAAAAAAAAATTGTTTTTTAATTTGCTAAGTTTATTTATTTTGTTCCAATCTGTAGTATAAATGGTTATTTACATTTTCTATATAAATTTTCTAATGTGAAAATGAAAATTTATCCTTAAAAAATAGTAATTAAAAGAAAAAAAAAAGATTAAATTTGATTACCTCAAGTTTCAATTTACTTAAAACTAAATAACTTAAGCATATTTTTATTATTTGAGATACTTTTATTTTTTTCTGTGTAGATAAGTGTAATTTCGTAGCGAGTCTGCGACTATTGAACTTTTATATTGTATCCTATATATTTTATGCAGTAGTGGAATTTTATTTACATAGAAAAAATGGAATAAATATCCTCTAAAAATAGATTTTACCTATATACCAAAGAAGATAATAGCGATACCTAAAATATTGTAATTTTTTTTTTAATTTTGAAATTTCTTGAACCGTTTAGTAGATTTTTCCGTTTTTTTTCCTTTCTTGGGTTTATGGTTCCAAATTTTACTCTTTAAAAACAAACTACATTGTTTTAGTTATAGTTTATTCAGACGTTTCGGCCTTCTTCAGTGAATTATATAAAGGCCGAAAATGGCCGAAACGTCTGAATAAACTATAACTAAAACAATGTAGTTTGTTTTTAAAGAGTAAAATTTGGAACCATAAACCCAAGAAAGGAAAAAAAAACAGAAAAAAATAATGTAATTTTACATGCCGGACTATGCGAAATTTTCAAAGCTCTTTATGAAATTTTTTGGAACGTCCATGGTGCGTAAAGTAAATATCGCGTATACGAATCTGTAAAATTACATGATAATACATATCTGTATTGTTGAAAATACATGACGGATAAATGCTAGTTCCAAGCAAGCCATGGATATTTTCCATGACCAAACAATGGTTTTACATAAAACAATAAGTGGAAATACAGAGCTATTTACGTATACTCTTGATATTATTATAATTGCATATGTATTTTTACAATATCAGTTACTTAAATTGGATGTAATATCAAAGAAAGATACATGGAGTATTAGGGATTTTTTACATAACGGACAACTTTAATTTTAATGGAGTGACATGTAAATATTTTACTAATACTTTCATGGGATATTTACTTGAACAACCAAGGCAATATATTACCAATGATAATTATGGTATTTTTACACAAATATTTTTTACTGTGTACTATTGTGCCTATTGAGTATACCAGAATTACTGAAATGTGCTTCGTCTGACCATATAACCTTCCTTTCAAAATCTCTAACCATATCTCATCTTTCTCGAAACCAATTGCAGAAGACTTCCCGACGCTCTGCATCACCTGGCTGTAAGTGCTGCACGAGCCTAAATTTGTATGGGTGGTATTTGTGCTTTTTTAGAATTTCTTGAACTCTAGTTTTTGGAATCCCTATGCTCTTTTCACTGGCTCTACAAGAGTTTGTAGGGTAAACTTCTGCATTAGCCAAAACCGTAATTTTAATATGTTTTCGTACGAGGTTTGATAACTGATCCGTGATTAAGTAAATTCTTTTTTATCTGATAAAAAGTGGATATATTAGGTTGCCTCCTTTCTGGATATCTAAATAAAAATTAATAAATAGTATTTCAACATACCTAAAAATTAACTATTTACCTGTTAAAATACATCTCAGAAGCCGCTTCAACATTTTCATTACTTAATATAAAACAAGCTAACACATCGTACTTTTCATAATGTTCGAAAGTTTGGTTTTCTTCCATAATAATACAAATATATTTTTACATAATAAAAAAATACAAAAAACTAGCGCTATATTTTATATACACGTACAAAATTGGGAAATGTCATTTGCTTCCAAGAAAACAAAAGAAACTACTGCAAAATTTGGGATGATAATTATAAAAATTAGGATTTTTCTTGTTGTTTATTAAAATAGACCCATACTATTATATATATTTTTGAGAAGCTTTTAAAAGGACAAATCAATTTCTGGACAAATATACAGGGTGTCCCATTTAAAAAAACACAACTTTGGGTCATATCTAAAAAATAACAACTCAAATGAAAAACATGACTATGCCACTGGATCCAGCGTAAAAACTGCATAAGCAGCAATTTTTCCCTTTGCGTTAAGTTAAAGGGTAACCGAGATACGAGGGGGGTCCCAAAATGCAAAATTTTCTATTTCGCCCTGTATCTCATAAACGAAGAAGGCTAAGAAAATTTTGTTTACGGCTTCATGAGTTTCACAAAAAATTAGCTCAGGTTCGTGAAAACCGCAAGGTTCTATCTTTAAAAATAAGCGAGATACCCTGCTTCTGCAACCAAATCCGGACACCCTGTACACATTTCCTTGTGAACTTGTATTGTTTTTCAATGTAAAACAAATAAAACTCTGAGTCTTAAACAAAACCAATATAAGATCTATTTCTGAAAAGGTTATAACAATTAACAACAAATTAAAATGTGTAACTCACTCATTCCATATTTTAACATTTACTTAAACAATAAGTATAACCTATTTAAATACAAAGATAATTAGCTTTTCTTAATTACTTTTAGTTAGTTATCGTATCATATTCTTATTATAATAATTAGTAGCCAAAGATACCATCCAGCATCAATTAATTATCTTGATCTCCTTTCTTTAAGAGACAAAAAAAATTATGCCACACTGAATTTAGCTATAGTCATTAAATGTCCACTTCAAGCGTTGCTTCCTTAATAAGGAGTTTAATTTCTTTCTTGTCGAAATAATGCTATAGTTTTATAGTGACATACAACAACACAAACGAACACAATAGCCAATCAAGGGAGTCTTAAATTGAACTCAATGTTCGAAGCGTAAAAAAAAATTAGTGGGATCTCATCAAGTTTTTCAAGCCTATACATACACGGTGTCCAGTATAAAAATGCTCTCTACGAGGATCTCGTAAACCAGAAGAAGTACGATGTGGGTTAAATTAGAAAAAATTACATATTCTAGTGCCAAGTAATATGCCGTTGAGAAATTTAAGTAGTTTTAATTTTTTCTGACTGAGTTCATATTTGTATTGAAACTTTTGCTGCTCTGCCAAATATTATATCCAGATTTTGAAATTGACGTTTCGCCTTGCAGGATCCATCATCAGCTTCATTTTTCTAAAAAAGGAGCCGGATTTTTCATTTCATTTTTTGAAAGCATTCGATCTCCCTAACTAAACCAATGATGTACACACTTGAATATTGGACAGCAAATTTAGAATTTTTCCATTCAGTTAAGTGTGGATACATCATTGGTTTAGAAAGGTAGAGCATTTTCAAAAATGAAATAAAAAATCCAGGTCCATATTTAAAAAATGAAGTTTATGGTGGGTCCCGGAAGACAAAACGTTGAAATGAAAATCTGGTTAGACCGTCTTATAGAGCAGAAAACGTTGCAATAAAAATATGACTTCAGTTTTTCAAAATCAAAATTCAAAAAACAAAGTCAAAATCAAAAAAATGAAATTCGTTTATTACGAATATTTTCAACACTATTTAGAATTTTCTAATTTTTTTCCACATTTTTCTCCTAGTTAACGAGATCCTGTAAAGTGTATTCTTATATGAGACACCGTGTATTGCAACGTTGCCATGTTATTACTCGAATTCATTTTTAGATGATTTTTCAATTGCCTTTCTTTAAGGTTATTAATCGATTTTAACATTTGTTTTATCGATGTTTAAAAAGCCAGCTCGAAAACAAACAAACAATAAAATAAAGCCATCTACTCACGATAAACTCAAATTAAACTGAAACTGGGACGGATGCGAATGAAATGATTAATTTTCTTGAATTCAATCCATAAAGCTAGTGAAGAAAAAATTTTGATAGTTCCTAAATCCAGCATTTCCTAAACAAAGAAAGGAATTTTTTATTTTGGGAGAGTCGCCTTTAAAAAAACGCGCAGGCTTCATACGCGAAACAAAATTAGGGTATTTTTTAAATTTATTCATCACTTGATTTTAAAAGTTTTATTAGTAATGACTTTTTATTTTGATCGTCTTTTACTCGCTTTGAAATCAGGAAGGCTAATTATCTGGAAACAGGTTCTTGGCTGGATATATGAATATGTAATATGAGGAGTATCTCGCCGCAGCTTATCTCTTTTGGCACTATCCATAAGGTCATTTAGTCAATGAACCCCAAAAATATTTCAGAAAATAAATTATTCGTTTGAATGTCTCTCCTAATAATTGTAATAAAACGTGAACCTTGGGAAAAGTTAAATACGCTTCCTTAGGCATAATAAAATACGGTATATTAAGCTAGGCTGGGCAGTCCGAATTGCCCCGATTACCTTAAAGCTTGACGAAAGTACCCGAAGATTTCATACAGAGATACCGAGCGGCAGCCGAACGTAATAGCAAATGGAATATGAAATCGCGATTTGGGTCGATAGGTCGCGGCATCACGTCGGCATGCAGAAGTTCAATTGTTCAGAGGTCGGGCGGTCAATATTTTAACTAGATATTGTTCCGGACGTTTTTAATCGATGAAAATCGATTTATATACTGTTTTTTGTAATATATATTTGTTTATTATTATGATCCATGTGTGAGTTGGAAATATACAGGAAATAAAATGTTGGTAGTAACTAGTGCAAAAAAATAAACAACTAAAAAGTGCTTACGAACATAATTTTGCAAAAATAACCAATGTCAAGGTGGTCTATATTTGAGTTGTGAATGTAGATGAAATAAAATATCGGTAGTGCAAAAACTTAAACAAATAAAGAGCGCGAACTTAATTTTGAGAAAAATAAAGGGGTTCACCGAAACTTTCGCAAAAGTATGTATGATTTAGCTAACTGGATATGTGGTTGTGAACTCATTTTACTGTTATGTTTGTTTGTTGTTTTCTAACGACTCGTCGGACTCATTATGGTGCAAAACCGGTGTTAAATATTTAAAACACTTAAAACAAAAAATAAAAAAGCGCGCGTTTTCTGCAGATCACATGAAATGTTGGTCCTCAGTGTTGATATTCGCACTCAGCTAGACACAGCTTATAGAAAATCCCTTAGAGATTTTAATGAAAATGTATCCAAAAATCGTTATATTTTAAACAAAATTATAGATTTTGTAAAATTTTGTGGGACATTCGGGCTGGCACTACGTAGCCATAATGAAGCGGCTTTGTCTGAAAATCCAGGGGTTTTTCGAGGGCTTAAAAATTTTGTTGAGGAGTTGGGCCAACCAGGGGCGTGCGCTGAAATTTTAAGAAGGGGAAGCAATTTTTAGAAACTTACCTATTTGTAATGTAATTCGATTCTCCGATCATTTTTTACAAGTTCGTCAATGACGTCATAATAAAAACGTCGATATTCCGACATATTTTGGAGAAATTTATTTTCAATGGACAACAGCGATGTATGCGAAAGTCTCTCCTGCCCCGTTGAATTCCTCACGAAATTATTAATACGTTTAAGTGTTAAAAAATTGCGTTCTACTGATGACTTTGTGGCAGGTATTGTCAATACTAATTCACACAATTTCGACACTTCGGTGTAGGCATCTTCCAGCTCCTTGTCTTTTAAAAATTGCATTAGTTCCTTAGCGTTATTTTTTGCGCTAATGTCATCAGTTTCGTAAATCACTTATCGCAGTAACACTCGGTCGAAGAACTGGCCCTAATGAAGAAGAAGATATTTAAACGCATCTTCTGGAAAAGCTTTTCCTTTAAATGCATCAAAATCGCAGAGCTCGAGGAACCGTTAAATCTATAGTTTATTTGTTGCTGAATTTGATCGATTATTTCATAAAAGAGGTATATATGATGTTTGAACATCTCCCACCTTGTCTGTTCGAAGACGCTTGGCTTATGGCTCTACAATTAACGTCATCGTTTTCTCCCAAAATAGGTCAGATATTTTTTGGCTTAACATGGACTTAAAATCATCTACTTTTTTTAAGCGAAAAGCAATATCATTTGTTTTAGTTTGTAATATATTAAAAACATTGTCCGAGAATGGAAATATTTCTGAAAATATGTTTAACAAATAATTAAAATTAAAATCTCGTTTCAAACAGTCCAAAAACCCCCTCGAACTATTTATTGCTGCTGAGTCCCACGTTTCATTATTTTCTATTATATTCTCAAATAGTTCAATCAGTGATTCACCATTTTCAGATACTGTTAACACAACTCTTCCATTATAGTTCCACTTAGTAGGAGCTACTTTGGGCAATCGTTTGTGGACAATGGAGTCCAAAGCTTGTGTACGTTTTGTTGACTTCTATTGACTATTTTACATTCTTTAATATGATTAATGTACTGGAATAAAACTAAATTTAATTTATCAGCAAAACAATGGACAAACACAGCACTGGGAAAGTTTCTCGAACTTTAGCTGGCAGACCCCCTAATTGTCCTGCCATCACTGCAGCTCCATCATAGCTTTGAGCAACTAATTTTTCCTCTCCATTAATTTCTTTAGTAGCGTTATAAACTACGGTATATAATGCATCTGCTGTACGATTTTCGGACACATTCTTAAAACCTCAAAATCGCTCTTGAATACTTCCGTCTGTTTTAACGTAGCGTATTACTATAGATAATTGGCTAAAATTAGTGATATCAGTTGTTTCGTCCAGAACAATAGCAATGAATCGCGCCTCGCCAATCTCCTGCTTAATTATTTTTAGAATAATGGTTGCAGCAGTGGAAATTAAATCATTCTGGATTCGATTCACGTATATTTAGCCACTAAACTAAGTAAATCTTGAAAATTTCCTGTATTTGAAGAAACCCTTGTTTCGTCATGACCTCTAAATCCCAATTCGTGCTGTCCGAGAAAACAAACAACATCAATAAGTCTTCTTAATATTTGCCTATTTTTATCGACTAGTTCATTGTGTTGGCGGTGACTAATTTCCAACTGTTTATTAAGGGCGTGTTTAATTCTGGTTTTGCCGAAGATTTTTTCTTTTATGACGGCCTGCAAATGCGCTTTGGACATAATGTGTCTTTTTACAGCTTTATGGAAATTGTTTAAATCGGAAAAACCAGTTTTATTACACAGACCTTTTTCATTTTCAAAAAGTAAACATGGCCAACAAAATAATTTACTTATATTTTCACAACCTGTTAGCCATTTAAATTGTTCGTATTGTTTTTCCGGATAAAAATGTCTGATACAGTTTTTCATTTTTGTGGTTAAATTTTTCAAAGGCGGTTTTGCCTTTCCTTTGGAAATTATTTGAAGCTTATCAGCAAAGTTTAATGTTGAAAAATTCCTATTAAGACAAACACCACACATTCACACACGTTTATTACCGTAAATTATCGACAACATTGACGGTATTTGCATATCCAAGTCCGTATTATTGTCTTCCATATTGCACCATGCTCGATGCGACGTACGTATCACACAACACACGGATAGCCGTTCAAACAAAGAACCTACTCCAACGATAGCTTCCGCCCTCACTTAAAGCACGCGACTGAAATGCAAAAATTGCAAACAGCTGGTGGAAAGTTCAATAACCTATGGCTCGATTCACAGGAAATCAAGCATACAGGACTTGGTTGCAGAGAAGCTAGCGGCTTGCATAGGTTCTATTCCATTTTCTATTGTCGCTCGGTCGGAGTCAAGGCCGCATTTATTATGGGCTTGATAATTAAGATAATATTTTAGCATTTTTAATATTTCAAAAATTACATTTTAGAAAATGTTTTGTAATTTTTTTTGGGGAAGCACTGCTTCCCTTGCTTCCATGTACTGCACGCCCCTGGGGCCAACATAGACTATCCGCTTTAGTAATGTTCAGTATCGAGAAATCGGTTATAAAAGGAATGTGCGTGCAATTTTAACGTGTCATTCAGCATTATTCCAATTCTAAAGAACGAAGAGTAGACCTGAAGTTCAAGAGAATTTAAAGATAAGATATTTATTTTTATTTCAGATATGCCTATTTTTAAATTTGTTATTGACCTCCCAATATAATTCACCTCGAACCCCACTGTGTCCTTGTGACTTTTTTGTCCTACAAAGTCCTTTTGATTTAAGCATTTTCTCTAACTAAATTATCTGCAGCAGCACGGCACTGCACCTAACATTCGTGACTTCGCCCGAAAACAATTTCTATGGCTTTGAAGTTGAAATATCTTCACACGACCTGCAAGAATAAACTAAAAAGTGATTTTAATGCATTTTATCAAAGATCTATCCTTCAAATAATGAATATTCGATCGGCAAATTAAATTTATGAATAAAATTTCAATTATTTTCACTTTTTTGAGGATATTATCGAAAAAATGAACAATCCTAATTGCAAATCAACGTGAACTAGCTTTTTGATGAGGTGATGCAGATTTTTGAAAATTACCAAGAAATGGAAAACGATTTAAACACACCAAACAAATGACAAATTTTTTATAATCGTTATGATAATGCTGCTAACGTTTTAACGTTAATTTCATTTTTGTTAGGTGCATCTGTCAGTTCGGTATTTTCTGAACGATTTTTTCTGTGATGGCAACCGAATGGCGCGACGACGACGTTTTAAAAAAAGCTTTTGAATCGAGGCATATTGGAAATTGGACTAAAATCGCTGTCAAAATTAATAAAAATATTTTCGATATAAAAAGGACTCTAATCGAAGATTTTTAGGCAAGTTGCCACATTAGCAAGTCAGCGTATCCAGTTTTTAAAGAAATACATGGAAAATGTTAATTCAAAATTTAGAAAAGTGAAATTTTTAGACGAAACTTGGATATTTTCTAATGGAAGTGGTTCGAAATCTTGGTAGGAAGAGTCTGTAAAAAGAGTCAAGAGAAAAAAGGGATGTGGGACGGGAAAACGGTTCATCATTTTGCATGCAGGATTTCTCCCAGGTGCAAGTTTACTGTTTTCTTTAACATCCAAAAGTTTGGGTGGTATGTTAATATGAACTGTGAACTGTTTGAAAAGTGGTTAAAAGAACAACTGATTCCAAATTTAGATGCTCCATCTTTAATCATTCTGGACAATGCATCTTATCATTCAAGAATCTTAAATAAACAACCTACTTCATCCTGGAAGAAAAGTGATATTTATGACTGGCTAATAAAACAAAAACAAAATCCTTTACTCAATATACTGAAACTAGAACTTCTCTGAATGGCAAAATCTATTAAAAAACCAACAATATATGCCGTAAATGCAATATTACCGGAAAATGGACATGAGGTTTTACGACTGCCGCCATACCATTGCCAGTTTAACGCAATAGAATTAATATGGGCTAGGGCAAAATCATATTACGAAAAACACGTGAACGATGGTCTTACATCAGATGAAGTGCAAATTGTGCGAGGTTCATTAAATTATATTACGCCGGAGTACTGGAAGAAATCTGTGAAACATACGGAGAAATTAATATAGGATTGGTGGAATCGAGAACGAGTTCTAGATGTCGAAATAGCACCAATGATCATTGCGCCATTTGAGGACGACTCAGAAGATGAGGACTTTTTAAGTGATAATGATATTTTTTAGTCTATAATGTTAAAAAGTTTCTGAAGGATTATATTAGTCTTTGACGTGTATAAATCATAAATTGCATTATGAATATCCATTTTTGCATTGTAACTTAAGTCTTTTGCCTTTGGATTTTTTCGTGTACATTTCTTAATCTTCTTCGGAAGTAAATTATGTTTTTTTCATGCACAAGTTTCTGTACATCCTTATATCGATTCTCAGAGCTTTTGCCACTGGTTCCTGGATATTAGCCAGTGAATTTTAATTTAAAAATTTTTTTATTAGATTTGACACCATTTTTTGCTTACTGTTTTAGTACATTTGTAATTTTGTAGGCAATAAATAAATAATTATAGAATACTTGTTCCAATTTTAAAGCGTGTTTAAAATAAGTAAATTTTTTTATTAATTATAAGATAAAATTTGATATATAAAAATTAGTAAAATCGGTTTATCAGAAACTACGAAAAATAAAAGCTATATGTATATATATATATATATATATATATATATATATATATATATATATATATATATATATATATATATATATATATATATATATATATATATATATATATATATATATATATATATATATATATATATATATATATATATATATATATATATATATATATATATATATATATATATATATATATATATATATATATATATATATATATATATATATATATATATATATATATATATATATATATATATATAGTGAATTAAGTGGTTTCTTGGGAATAAGGCACATGAATATACTAAATTTCTGTTATATTTTTTTCATAACTTTGACGTTTCGGTCGAACGTTGACCTTCATCAGAAACACTACAAAAAGGAAAGATTAAAAAAATTTTTTTTTTGTTTTACAAAATTAATAAAATATTTAACTTACGTAATTGGAAGGTTTCATGGATAACATCCTGTATATGTCAATAAATTAAGAACAAACACTCAGCGACGAACATTTACATTTAAAAACTTGACATGCTGTATATACATTTACATTTGTCGAAATTTTAAGAACACACACAAGCAATATACGAACAATACTGACGAATGGTTTGGTGTATGGACGATGAGATTAGGTCTATGTCTGTAAAAACTTAAGATACTATTTTTTCTTTTTGTTTTGAAATTTAAATGCGGACTATTGTTGTTATGCAGTTGCCATTATAGGTGTATTATTTTATAATATTATTGTAAATTTTACTGAGTTGTGTTGTGTCGGTTTTGGAGTTTATGCAATGGGGTCTTTTTTGTATTTCAATCATTTCCAAAATTTCACGTCTTTTAGTGTGACTTTCAACAAAAAAATTTTTTTTTTAATCTTTCCTTTTTGAAGTGTTTCTGATGAAGGTCAACATTCGACCGAAACGTCAAAGTTATGAAAAAAATATAACAGAAATTTAGTATATTCATGTGCCTTATTCCCAAGAAACCACTTAATTCACAATATAAGTACTAAGGCCAAGAAAACGAAAAAAATATATATATATATATATATATATATATATATATATATATATATATATATATATATATATATATACATGGTTAAAATATATATATATATATATATATATATATGGTTAAAATAATGTTTTTCTAGGACCTCTTTGTATATTGTTAAATTGTGTATTCTTGGGATATGGTCCTTTAGTTTAAAAAATAACTACATTAAGGAAGTAGCACAAATCTTTATTATTGACGTTTCGGCCGTACGTTCAGGCCTTTTTCAAAATCTACAAGAGATAAGCCGGTCAGAAAGAGTTTTAAATTTTAACTTATTGCAAGGGCTTACATAAATAGTAAAAAGAAACTTGAGGAAATCTCTGTGTTTCGGTCATAGTAATCCATTTATTCACGTCACAGATCAAAACAGTGGTAACACATTGGAAGACAAGACAAGATGTTCACCTATACATGTTATTAGACTTTTGTTTTATAAATATTTTATGGCAATCCGCACATATTTGTAATACAGATTGATATTTTACGAGGCAGAGTTTAAAATTGATATGTTTTAGAAATTACCAGGATAGTTTTTTATGTGATATTTATTTTTGAGAACAGATATATAATTATGTATGGATTTAATAATAGATATATAACTATGGATTTTTTAAGATTTTTTTTTGGAAATATATATTTTTTTATTACCTAGGTACATACCATTTATTGTAAGAGTAATCATTTTAACAGTGTATGATATATTTTGTGTAAATTTTTCGTGCCCGTTTTTGCGTTAATCGCGTTAGAATTTTTTTGTATGTAGATCATTTCGTAAAATTCCCTTTTCTTTATGTCAGTTTCGGTAATAAGTATTTTAATATTATCATAGTTAAATTTATGGTTGTTTTCGGTCACATGATTTGTGAGTGCTGTTTTATTTCTTTTATCGTATTTGTGACTGTTAATGCGATTTTTTTAAATATTGGCTGGTTTGCCCGATATATACTTTATTGCAGTCATTGCACGGTATTTCGTATATAAAAATTATTGTATATTGAAATTTGAAGAAATCAGATAAGCAGTTTTTTAGCTATGCCGCGAACAGACAGACTGACGGACAGACATACCTACAGACAGACGGAATTGAGAAAACATGTTTTCCGGCATCTAGGGACCCTTAAACGTAAAGATCTAAAAAAATCTCACGAGGGAAGTAATAACTAATTATCTTGTGTTTTTAACAAAAGTGAATAATATTTTTGCAAAATAAAATTTTTTGTTATCACAATAAAAAAAAACAGGTTTCCTTTGCACAGGGGTGGCCCGCATTTAAATAAATGACACTGTATAAGTGGTTAGATCTTTAGGTTAAGCGCGGCTCATAATTTTTGATGATTGATAAAAAAATCTCACTTTCAATAAGTGGCTGTATAAACAGAACATATTCTGATTGTTCCACTGATTCGAAGCGCCTTCCGACTTTATTAAGGCGCTTGCCATTTTGTGTATTTTTGTTTTTGCCAACCAAAAAAATTTAACCAAATACATATTTAGTGAATTTTCTTATTTAGTCCCTCGGCATTTAATATATAACAATATCAAGTGGCTATCTTAATAATATTGCGTAATATAATAAAAAAAAACTATTTTCTTATTCCCTGTATATTTGTAAATAGCCCATCGAGATTTAATAGCTCGATAAAAGAATCACACAACATTTTGGTATTCACTGTGTTTTCTGATTTGATTCATAATGTTGGTGACCTTTGGACTCGCACGATAAGACCGCATTCGACTATATCAGACGTAATTTTTGTGGAAAATTAAATAAAATTAAAGTTAATCGAGTAAGTGGACTTTTTAGTTATACCGGAACAGACCGACCGACCGACCGACAGTAATGAAAAAACATGAAGATCTGTAAAAACCCGGAACGATGATTTTTTCACGATTAATGATATTTCCTTATGCGGAAGTGAAAACTCGCGCCGCCACTGGCATTCGTCAACAAATGGGCACGGCTTGAACATGGACCATCCCCACTTCCTTTTTATCGTAAACATTGGTCGATAGAATGTAAAAAGTAGGGGAACCATGTTGGCGCATACCCCTAACGTGATTTATGAATGAATTGTGATCTCTACTTTAATTCTTACTCAGGTTTTACTAGTTTACTATCTCTATACTACAAATTAGTTACGGCACATTATTTGAAATCAGTTCATTAAGTAGTCTTTTCAGGCTGAATATTTAAATATTTTATTAAGCCGGCATTTGTTTCCGTCATCTTGGACTTGTACCAAAATTGTACCAGTTGATTCCAATGGAAAACTTGATTTTTTTGAATAATAATTGGAGATACGTTGGATACTTTGTTTTGCCATACTGGATCTTTACCAAAATACTACCAGGTCATCCCCATATGACCCTATATTTTTGACCAAAATTTGAAGTCAATCTGGTAAGCGGTTTTTTAGCTATGCCGCGAACAAACAGACAGACCGATGGAATTGAGAAAACATGTTTTTCGGCATCTAGGACCTCTGACACGTAAAGATCGGAAAACATTTCGGAGGATGTTTTTTTCACGATTACATTACTTCTATTTTACGAGGGAAGTAAAAATGCCATGACATTTATACAGGAGTGAATTTTATTCTTTTTTCATAGCCTTGCGAGATGCATTTAAGTTGTGAATGGTATTTATGCATCGGTATTATTTTGTGAAATTTTTCCTAATTCACATTGATTACTAGTGTTAATTAAAATATTCCATAGATAACGTCATTAATAGACAACCTACGATACACAAGTGCGTTTAGGGAGTAGCCTAATTACAATTGATACCAAAAGAGATTAGTTGTAGCAAGATACTTATGCAATCAATGTAAAATATTCCAGTGGAAGTCAATTTTATAAGGATAGGATAGGATAAAGCTTCCCCTACAAGTTTTAACAAGTAAACCTAAAAATGGCATTAAAAACGATATGTGTGTATTAATTTTTTATAGGGAAAATCAAACAGGATGTGGTATTTAAAAAAGAAGTAACAAATACATTCAGCAGCAAAAAAAACATAAGTAATTTTTTAACAAATCAAAATAAGGTCCATAGTTTTTTGGCAATTATTTAGTTACTTATGCCATAATTCTTACCTGAAGAATGATAGGGACTTCCGTTACTCATAACTGACGACTGAGACCCGTAGTGAAGCAACTCGTCTTCCTCTCTGAGTCCACTCGAAGCTCTCGACTCGGTCTGAGGCGAAACAGGTGATCTTCCTTGCGCAACTCGGATGGAGGACGTTGCCGGGAGACTTTCTCTTCTGTAAATCGTACGTGGAAGCGGAGGCTGCTAAAAAAGGAGAAAAGAAATTATTACTCTGACAGCTTTTCGAGTAAAACCAACAAGATTCTTGAGGTAGTACGACATGCTAATTCTTTGAGGAATTAAAATTGTCGGTTAAAAATGAGAATAATCAGCATGCATATAGGGGAGGGCGATCAACGGAGTCGGCTCTCCACAGTATGGTGCAAACGATTGAGAAGACTTTACAATTTAAGGAAGCAGCTTTAGCTGTGTTTTTCGATGTGGAAGGAGCGTTTGATAGAGCACGGACAAACGTCATCTGCGACTCGCTCGCAGCCAGGAACGTTAAAACGAATCTGGTGCGTTGGGTTAGAGGCGCACTGCAAGAGCGCGGCGTCCAAGCGAGTCAGGGCGGGTACCAGATAGACATCGGGGTGCGAGGCGGATGCCCTCAAGGCAGCTGTCTCTCCCCGCACCTATGGTGTCTAGTCATGGACGGCCTGCTCAACAGACTCGTGGAGGCCGGCTTCTATGCACAAGCTTATGCGGATGATGGATTGATTCTAATATCAGGCAAGTACTTGGGCATCATCTGCGAGAGAATGCAGATGGCCTGTAATATATTGGAGGCATGGTGTAATGAGGTAGGTCTCACGGTTAATCCGCGGAAGACTGAGATGATCCTCTTTACAAGAAGAAGGAATTTAGGAGATTTCCGACCCCCAAGATTGTATGGTCAACAACTGACCTTGGCAAAAGAGGTTAAATACCTGGGGGTCACAGTAGATGCAAAGCTGAGCTGGAAGACTCATGTCGATAGGCAGATAAGGAAGTCAATAGCGACCTTCTGGCAGCTCCGTAGAGCGGTAGGCACAACCTGGGGGCTAAGTCCTAGGGTCATGCACTGGCTGTACCAAGCAGTCATAAGACCCAGGATATCATACGGCTCAATAGTATGGTGGCTCTCGGTGGAGAGGAAAACCATTCGTTCCAGTCTTGCAAAAGTCCAGAGACTGGCTAGCCTAACGATAACTGGAGCAATGAGGAACGACGCCGTCAGCAGCATTGGATGTCTTGCTAGGGGTGCCATCATTGTCTACTTTCATTAAGCAAGATGCTACGGCAGCGCACTTGCGAATGAGAGACGCAGGAGCTTGGCATACCAAAGGTGAGGTTTGGGTCATGCAAGGATCTCCCACATTGTGGAAAGAGAGATCCCTTTATCTACCTACAGAGTAGCGCGACCCTCAGGCAGACTAAGATGGCATAAGGGTTATAGTATCTCAATCCCCGAAAGAGAGGACTGGGAGAGAAACAGGCTGGAGTTCTCTAGAGAGGCAATTGTTTGCTATACGGATGGTTCACGTATGACACAGTTGCAATCCTCTGGTGCTGGAGTTTATATTGAGGCTACACAAACCGGGTCCAGATTCCCTTTGGGGAAGTTTTCAACGGTGTTTCAGGCTGAGGTATATGCCATTTTAATGGCAATAACGATGAAGGAAGTCATAGAGGGGGCAGAGGAAGAGATTGTCATATACTCAGACAGTCAAGCAGCACTTAAGGCGCTCGACTCACCCATGGCGAGATCAGTTTTGGTTCAGGAATGCGGTGACAGGCTAGAGCAGTTGGCGCGAAGTAAAAGAGTGAAGTTGGTTTGGATGCCAGGACACTGTGGGATTGAGGGCAACGAGAGGGCAGATGAGTTTGCTAGACTCGGCGCCACCAGCCCGTGTGTAGGACCAAAACCAGCTTTAGGCATCACTAGGCAGCAGATAAGGACAGCACTCGACGAATGGACACAACATGAACTTCAACGTGAATGGGGCCAGTCCGGGGTCGGGAGGCAAGCTAAAGACTTCATTGTGAAGCCCGATAAGGGCCGAACAGAGTGGTTACTAGCCCGAGACAGGAAAGCTCTAAATTCCATAGTAGGAATAGTAACGGGGCACTGTCGATTGAGGAGACACCTCTATATGTTAGGCATTGAGGAAGATTCTATCTGCACGGAGTGTCAGGAAGAGGAGGAAACTCCGCTTCACTTCCTGTGCAGATGTGAAGCGCGAGCGAGACTGCGACGAGATATTTTCGGCACTACGGTCTTGCTTACGACGAAGTTAAGGATCTTGCATGGACGGATATGCAGACTTACATAGTAAGGACAGGCAGACTCAAGGATGTACACCTGGTGGCGGATGGTGGTTGAGAGAGGAGCTGGGGTAGAGTGAAAGGGCCTTATAGGCCTAGCAGTCAGGTCTCCAGACCTCCCCCTAACTACTACTACTAAAAATGAGAATCGATTCAATAAAGGTATCTTTTCCTAATTGATTTGTTCTTTATTTCCTATGAATTTTAAAATTTTATTTTCGGGTTTAGGACAATGAATAAAAGCTCCTTTAAATATGAAGTTGCCGACGTTTCGACCCTATATTTGTTCTTTTTTGAAATTTACCAACAATTGAATGGCTCAGCACTGGGTAATCCAGCTAGTCCTGTGTTAGCTAATTTAATTATAAACCAGCTCATCTCGGAAGTTAAGAAAATGTCTTCAATTTACACTAGGGTTTATAAAACTTTATGTAGATGATACAATCTTGGCTTGTCCCAGTGTACAGTATTTATTATCTATATTCAACAGCTATCATCCTGGAGTGAGTTAAATTTACAATGGAACAGGTGGTTGAAGGAAAAATTTTATTTCTTGATAACTTGGTAATACAATGGTGTATTAGGACATTCTGTGTATAGAAAACCGACGCATACAATTAGATACTTAAATGCACACTCCCACCATCATCAAACACAAATAAATCGGTTATTAACTCACTAGTATTTAGAGCAATTTCGATTTTCTGATTAAGAATCTCTAACATCGGAAACATCGAAACTGACCGAAGCTCTGAAAGGGAATGGCTATTGCACTGAAGATATTACGCGTTCATTTAAAAGATATAGTAAGATATAGAATAAGATAAGGAGCTACCGTTAGGTAGGGTTGTTC
The DNA here is from genome assembly GCA_030620095.1 of Kuschelorhynchus macadamiae. Classification (NCBI taxonomy): domain Eukaryota; kingdom Metazoa; phylum Arthropoda; class Insecta; order Coleoptera; family Curculionidae; genus Kuschelorhynchus; species Kuschelorhynchus macadamiae. The sequence goes on from JAUTXW010001579.1 coordinate 20,520, forward strand.
TTCCCTACATACATGGTACTATAGACAAAATAGGACTATTACTTCGGCGGTCCAACATACATACAATCTTCAATACACATAAGAAGATCGAACAATGCTTGCGATCTCCGAAAGATATTGTACCTTTTCAAATAGAAGGAGTATGTAAAGTTCCTTGCTACTTTGGAGAAGTATATGTGAGAGAAACAGGACGCTCAATCACAATGTCTCCATTTTATTTATTAAGTTTTTTGTCCGGTATATTAGGTACTAATTGTTTGTTGTCCTGTGTTATTTTTTTTAAGATGTTTAAATTCATTTTACTAATCTGTTTTTTTATATTTTCTAATAATTGTTTTATTTTTGATTTTCTGTTTTACTGTTATTCCATGTGTTTGTAACTATGAGGGAAAAGAGAGACATTCTTTTTTTTCTCTTTTCAGCCTTGAACAAGACCAAATATACGGTCGAAATGTCGGCAACTTCATAGTTAAAGGAGCATTTATTTGTCTTAGATCCGAAAAATAAAATTTAAAGTATCGAAATAAAGGACACTATACTTTTACTTTCCTATGAAATTTGAAACGTTTCACAAATTATTTAACAGAATATCGAAGCCCTTTTGCTGTGCCCAGTTTTTCTCTGCCCCCCTCCGAGAAAGACATTTTAAATACATATGCCACATACGATGTGCAATGTAAAAAAATCTCAGAAGCGGTATAAGATGTTGCGTCAAACGTTGCAAAAGGCATTCAGTATACTTTGATGTTGTCAAGTAACCGAAAAAGCTAAAATCCTTACCTGATGCCGTTGAGGAGATCCAACAGCAGCACTGGTCGGTATTTCCATATGAACGGGAACGGAATGTCGCCGAACACCCAACGATTCCAGCGTTGGAACGGCGAGTGATTGTCTTCTTGTCTCTCTGCAAAATAATAGCATATACATTATTAAATTAAGCGGGCGATAATTTACTAGCTACCAAACTAAAAACAGAGCGCGAAAGTGTACACTACCGCAAAGTTGCAGAAAAGTACTATACAATTATTTTTAGATATTTGTATATATCCATATGATATCATGTTAAACACATATATTACCTACATACATTGAGTCTTTTAACTGTTTTGCATTTCCTGCTTTATAATGGATTCAATATTCTAGTAACACGTTTATAATAATGTACACAAAATCAGTTTCGTAGTAATTCGAGAGGTGCTAGGTCTGTTAATTGAGCCGGAATCAAGCCAACTTTTAAAATTAGCGACATTATATTTTGTGTATTGAATACTTTATAGGTGAAATGTATGAATTAGAGGATATCAAAAATATACATAAAAAAGAGATACATAAACAGGGAGTACTGGTGAGTAGATCTAATTCAAGCATTTTAAATACAGTAGTCCGAGGGTATACACTGGGAGAAAGTATATTTATTCTCCTATAAAACTATACTTGCTGAACACCAATAGTTGGATATAATAATAAGTAAACTTAATATAGGGTAGTACATAATTAAATTTTACGTTGTACTAAGTTATTAATCGGCTTCTTTACTTCTGATAAATAAAACATTCTAGAACACTATCTGTCCAAAAAATATCTTGTTCTTAAAATCGATTTAAAGTTACAAGAATAATTCATTAAATAAATAAACCAACCTCACCAAAAACCAAACTTTATTTTTATCCTCCTCGCTCCAGTTAATCGAGCATATTTTATCCTATAAAAACATTTCCACTGTAGGTGATTTTATTCTCATCTATTTCTTCATTATTATGACATGACTTGGGGAAGGGAGGAGGAGTCACTCAACGCCAAAGCAATTAATATTTTAACCAGACATTCTTGTCTTAACAAAATAGTAAGTTACTTTACTGTACTTCCGTACAGCTGACCTCAAAGACAACAAAATGTATTCTCTTTGTTTCAGTTATAATTAATTGAATCAGCGTATGTTCACGTTTAAACAATCTTCCTTTCGTTGGCTGATCCCAATTCTTCAGAATCGAGTATATTTTGACTAGATAATAGTCAGTAGGTATTCATTTTTTGCTTGATAGAACAAGTGTTCTTTCGTCAGGCCTATGTCATCCTTTCGTCAGATCTATCAGAGGTCCTGAAACAATTTTTATTTTACTAAGTACAATTAAGTATAAAGTTGAATTTATTTAAAGAAACAAGTGTTTCTATTTTTTTGTCCCAAAGAGGCCAACAATATTTCATAACACAGTCAATGGCGATACAACTTCAAATTGGCGACTATTGATAGTATGATCGGTTTTAATTAGAGCTATTACAACGGAAGAATCTCGTTACCTTGCACCTTGTCAGTATTCAGCTTCAAACAGTTATGATCACACTATACTGTAAATGTCTCTAAGTCTGCGTCAATAAATCCCATCGTTAACGAACAATAAGATGAGATAGAATTCCAGATATATGCATGTAGTCTTAAAATTAGCTGTTAGTTTGCCCTTCATAGCGAGTACAGATACTAACAAGTCGAAACGTCATGAAGAAATCAAGAATAAAGACACAGGGAAGCCGAAAAGCAAGTTCTTTTCGAAATCGTGTATTGTCGACGACTTTCAAATAAATGTTACATAAACTACTTACTTCGTTGGAGGTGGCGGTATAAAGTCGTGTATACTCGTGCTGGTCTCCGACGACCTTTTGGTCGGTTCTTCGTCCTCGCTGATCTCCGGCTCGGCGTCGGACAGCTCGGTCTGCGTTTCCTCGGCCTGTTCTGCGCGCTCCTGTTCTTCCCACCGCCTGCGGTTGGAGTCGAGCATTTCCATCATGTGCGTGGAGAGGACGCTGCGCATAAACCGGTGCCATTCGGAAAATAGGGGCGTCACCACGAATCGAAAAAATCCTGGATGCGAATAATTATGATTAATAATATTGATAATTAAGAGCCAATAGTTATTTGTCTCCTGATTCATAAATATATATATATATATATATATATATATATATATATATATACACTGCGCAAAACGATTAACGCAACGCCTAAAATTTCGTCTAACTTTGAATGGAAATTTCTCGAGAATGGTTGATCCGATTTTGATGAAGTTTTTATCGAAATTTAGGTTAATTCCTCGTGAATATTCTTTTGATATTAAAATTCAATGTCACTTTGTTCTAGGCAATAATACAGGGTGAAAAAGAAAGACATGTTTTATTTACCAAAGTTTAAAACACCCTGTAGAATAAATCAGATGGATTCAAGAGATCTAACCAAAAGAATGTTGTAGCCCAGTATGTTTCCAACAAATCGTTTTTTTATTCGCTTCAATAGCACAATTTTTGCCTGAGTTACAGGACTTATTGAAAAGTACTGCATTTACTGTGTTTTAAATGAATTTACCAGTTCATGTTTGAATTGATTCTGTTGAAGACGTTGCCCGGTAACAAGAGAACACAACTTATACCAGATTGACATTTAGGCGTCAGTTTCAGTTCGGTTTTAAATTTTTCTTATTGTGTACAGTCATGCCAAGACAAACTAGAAATTTGACCCGCGACGAGTGTGTAATTGCAAGAACTCTTAGAGATAAAGACTGGAGCTATAGCAGGATAGCGGAACGATTGAATGTTCATAAATCAACTGTACAGAGACTCATGGAGACCGATGATCATTCCAGACGGATTGGACAAGGTCGACAGCGTGTTACCAGTGAGCGTGAATCGTTTCGTGACGGCAAGGTTTCTGAGGCAGGAAATTCAACACGCGAATGGTCCTCAGGTAAGCACTCAAACAGTGCGGAATCGTTTGAGGGAAGGAAATTTGAGACCACGTGTTCCTGCACGAGGTCCTGCGTTAACAGCAACACATCGGAGAGCCAGGCTAGAATGGGCTAACGAACGTATGAACTGGGCGGAAGCTGATTGGTCGAGAGTGCTGTGGACAGATGAATCGAGATTCTGTCTTTTTAATTGCGATAGACGGGTCCGTGTGTATCGTATACCAAATGAACGCTATGTACAGGGGAATTTTGTTAATACCGTAATGTTTGGTGGGGGATCAGTAATGGTTTGGGTAGGGGTACCTTTGAGGGGTCCTAGTCGTACGGAGTTAGTTATTGTGGATGGGAATTTGAATGCGGATCGATATATCAACGAAATACTGGACAATCACGTGAGGTCATTTGCACATAATGTTGGAGCGGAGATTTTATTAATGCATGACAACGCTCGTCCCCATACAGCACGTGTAGTGCAAAATTACGTTAATAATGTTGGGATTGATGTCATGCAATGGCCTGCACGTAGTCTGGACCTGAGCCCAATCGAACATGTTTGGGACTTATTGGGCAGGAGATTAAGGGCGAATGAAAGACAGCCAAATAACGTGGAAGAGCTGGGTGAGCTATTCATCGATACTTGGAATGGGCTGGATGAGGTACTCATACGAAATTTGATATTAAGCATGAATAGAAGGTGCGAAGCAGTCATAAGAAACAGAGGAGGAAATACGAAATATTAGTTCAATAGTTATAAAGTTTATTTTTGTTCGTTTTAGTTCTTAGTGTTTTGTTTTTTTGACTGTCGTGTTCATATCTTAATCTTACCTATTAAAACATGTTTTTCTAACTCCCTGTATTATTGACAAAACTAAACCGATCCTGGCCCTTGATATCACGAAGAAATTGTCGTATAACTAAACTAAAATGTAGAATAGCGCCATGTTCAAATATCCGGTAACCGATGCGTTCGTAATTTAAAAAACAGTATAATTTATTTTTCGTTGCACCTGTATTACTGACTGAACAAAACTAATATTGAATTTTAGTTATCCAAAAAAAAAATCTTCACAACCAAGCTAAAAATTACAAACGTCTTCAACAGAATCAATTCAAACATGAACTGGTAAATTCATTTAAAACACAGTAAATGCAGTATTTTGAATAAGTCCTGTAACTCAGGCAAAAATTGTGCTATTGAAGCGAATAAAAAACGATTCGTTGGAAACATACTGGGCTACAATATTCTTTTGGTTAGATCTCTTGAATCCATCTGATTTATTCTACAGGGTGTTTTAAACTTTGGTAAATAAAACATGTCTTTCTTTTTCACCCTGTATTATTGCCTAGAACAAAGTAACATTGAATTTTAATATCAAAAGAATATTCACGAGGAATTAACCTAAATTTCGATAAAAACTTCATCAAAATCGGATCAACCATGCTCGAGAAATTTCCATTCAAAGTTAGACGAAATTTTAGGCGTTGCGTTAATTGTGTTGGGCAGTGTATATATATATATATATATATATATATATATATACAGGGTGTTAATTAATGTCGTGGACATATTTCAGGTTGTGATAGACTCGACAAAATAGGAAAAAAATGCCAATATATACATGGTCAAAAACTCACCATTTTAGTTATACAGGGTGTTAAAGTTTCAGTTCAGTTTCAGTTTCAGTTTAGTTCAAATTTAGAACATGTATTATTTTTAAGAACCTCTATGATAAAGTATCAAAATCGTGGATGGTAGTATACAGGGTGTTACATTTTTTTGCACCACCTATAAGTTTACCTTGCGGAACTTTTTTTTGGAACACCCTGTATGAATTCTGATATAAAATTTCAACTCTTTGTTAATTTCTTTAGCTCTTTCGTATTTTACATTATTCTCGTATCTATCACAGTTTCCGACTTATTTGCAATAAGTAATCGATGGATTGCATCGATGGCATGTAGGCGAAATTAAGCAAAAAATTAAGAAACGGGTTTTATTTTAAATCAACCGACATGATAATGAACAATCAGATAAAATTATTACAGTTAAATTAAAAATGAAAGAAAATTATAAAAGTTATTGAAAATGTCTGCCTCTTGCTAGAATGCAAGAATCAAGTCTTTGCCTCATGGACTGAAGGACTCTGTCAAATATTCCAGGAGTATTGCGAATGATGTCGCATGAAGCTATTATTCTGTTTCTTAAATCTTCTTCTGTCTGGATGGGGGTCTGATACACCAATGTTTTCAGGTGTCCCCAGAAAAAGAAATCCAGGCTGCTCAGATCTGGAAATCTAGGGGGCCATGGCTGAGGTCCCCCTCGCCCTATCCAAAGGTTGTTAAAATTATTATTTAGGAACTCCCTCACCTCTATGCTGAAATGTGCTGGTGCACCATCGTGCATGAACCACATTTGATTTCTAAGAAGAACTGGCACGTCTTCTGGCAATACCGGGAAATCGTTTTCGAGAACTTGACGATAGTATCGTCCGTTTAGCCTTGCTGGCAGGAAAAAGGACCTATCAAATAATCTCCAATAATGCCGGCCCACACATTTACTGAAAACTGTTGCTGGAAATTATTTTCATGTATCGAATGCTCTTTTTTGCCCAAAAATGATTGTTATGAAAATTACTAATGGCATTCCTAGAAAAATTTGCCTAATCGCTAAATAAAATCGTGTTTCCAAATAATGGATTTTGGGCTAGCATTTATAAGAACCACTGGCAAAAATTTAAACGGAGTGGAAAGTCACGTGGGGGAAGAGCTTGAACCCTTTGGATGTGGTAAGGATACATTAAGTTGTCTAATAAAATTTTCCATACAAACACAAATGAAATGTTAAGTGTTGCTGCAATTTTCCTCGTACTGGTTGCAGGATCATTTTCTGGTGCATTCAGGACTGCTTCCTCGACTTCAGGAGTCCTAACCGTTCTATTTGCTCCTGGTAAATGAGTGGATTTCTTGAATGATCCATTTTCCGATTATGTACCTTTGCAAATATTTGTCTATTGGACACCATGCCATTTGGATATTTCTGTTCATAGAGTCATCTGGCTTCATAACAATTGCCGTTGGCAAGTCCGTAAATGAAATGAATTTCTGCATATTCTTGATTTGTGAATTCAACCATCGTTAAACTACTCGAAACAACTACGGAAACGTCAAAAAAATATATTTCTTACAAAATGTCAGATTAAAGAACAGAATTAACAAATGACCTGCCACAGCCTACTACCTTTTTTTCCAGTTTCATTATTTAGCCTATACTTAATTTGCATCTATGGCAATTATTGCAAATAAGTCGAAAACTGTGATAGATACGAGAATAATGCAAAATACGAAAGAGCTAAAGAAATGAACAAAGAGTTTAAATTTTATATCAGAATTCATACAGAGTGCTGAAAAAAAAAGTTCCACAAGATAAACTTGTAGGTGGTGCAAAAAAATGTAACACCCTGTATACTACCATCCACGATTTTAATATTTTATCGTAGAGGTTCTTAAAAATAATATATGTTCTAAATTTGAACTAACTGTCTCAGAAGGAACTGGAAAAAAACGCAAAAAAACGAGAAAAAAACTGAAAATTTGACACCCTGTATAACGAAAATGGTGCGTTTTTGCCCATGTATACATATTGGCATTTTTTTCCTATTTCAAATTTTGGGATTAAGGTTAGGTCAAGGGGTACTTCTTTTTTGAAATATTTTCAACTTCCTGTCACTTCCGGTTTAACCGGAAGTTGGTATCAACTTGCTTATTTTAAATGGAACACCCTGTATTTTATGATATTTCTGGATTCTACGGAGAATTTTAATGCTATTTTATGTAGCATATCCTATACCTAGGTTCAAGCGTTCTTAAGATATTTGACCTTGAACCTAAAATGAGCCTTCGGGGTACTAAATTTTAAAATCTCATATTTTTGTAAGTTTTGAAGATATAATCTTCATATTTTGCAGACGATCGGTAAATAATCTTAGGTTTCTATTTTTTTTATTGAATTTGTCTATTTTTATACAGGGTGTCCTAAATTCAGTGGCAAACATTCACATTTTCAAAGCCGCTAAAGTCCGTTTTTTTAAATGGGACACCCTATAACTTTAGGCACTATCAAATGTAGAATTTCATTTCCTATCGAACTGTATTAAGGTTCCCTATACCTATTCGTAACCATTTTCGAAATAATAGGGTTTTATAAAAATATCGTATGTATTTGCTTAAATGTTTACATGTTCCAATAGTGAGCCATGGAAAAACAATTAAGATCCAATATCCAATATGACAGATGATTAGTATGCCTTATTTATCGAAAGCTGAGAGTGAAAAACTAAATCTTCTAAATCGAAATGGAAGAATACTCAAACGCTGAGCTGATATTCTCAATATATTTTATATTCATGGAGAATGTTATAAAATTTTGGAGAAAACGTGTCGTGTGTTTAATGAACGCCACCCTGATTTGCCGCCAATGAACAAGTCAAAATTCAAGAGGATTGAAACGAACTTTTTGCGTTTTGGCAAGGTTAACGTTACAAAAAATGTTCCGAAACCAGTGACAAATGCCGAGGATAACGTAATAAACACATTAGCTTATTTCCACGCAAACCCGCAAAGTTCAATACCGTCTGCAGAAAACGATTTGTGAATTTCTTCTTCATCTGTCCAAAGAATCTTGAGTGAACATCATATGCACCCTTATTCCTTCCAAAACGTGCAAGCCTTGAGACCTGGTGATGACGTCCGACGAGTAGAATTTTGCGAATTCATGTTTTTGAAAATTCAAGAGGACCCTCAATTCCTTTCAAAAATATTTTGGACCGATAAAGCGAAATTTTCTGGGCAGCAGAAAATCCGCACGCTTTACGCGAAACGCGTTCTCAAGAGAGGTTTAGCTTCAATGTTTTCGGTATAGTATTAAATGATCAGGTGCGGTACTGTACTTTATGAAGACAATTTAAACCGTGATAAGTATTTGGAAATTCTACGAGTGACGGTTTCTGAATTTATAGAAGAAATTCCTATTGGTGAGCTGCAAAATTATTGGTATCAATTAGATGGGGCACCAGCACATAATTCCGCTGCAGTTTATCTCCAATTATCTCGAATTTTTGAAGATCGCTGGATTTGTCCCATTGACCCCCGCGATCGCCTGATTTAACACCGCTAGACTTTTATTTATGGGGATTTAACAAAGGTAAAGTCTATGCTTCCCCAGTAAATAACCAACAAGATTTACTGGACAGGATACGAACAACTTTTGCCGAATTAGAAAACGGACAAATTCAACGGGCCACAGCAACTGTACAAAGAAAAACTGAAATGTGTCTTCAAATGAACGGACAGCATATAGAACATTTGTTAAAATTCAATTTCATTATTTTATTTATTTATTGTTGATTGTTAGATTGCTATAATTTTTAAGTTCACTAAAACAAGATAGTTTAATAAAAACCTGATTATTTCGAAAATAGTTACGAATAGGTATAGGGAACCTTAATACAGTTCGATAGAAAATGAAATTCTACACTTGATAGTGCATAAAGTTATAGGGTGTCCCATTTAAAAAAACGGACTTTAGCGGCTTTGAAAATGTGAATGTTTGCCGCTGAATTTAGGACAGCCTGTATAAAAATAGACAAATTCAATAAAAAAAATAGAAACCTAAGATTATTTACCGATCGTCTGCAAAATGTGAAAATTATATCTTCAAAACTTACAAAAATATGAGACTTTAAAATTTGGTACCCCGAAGGCTCATTTTTGGTTCAAGATCAAGTATCTTAAGAACGCTTGAACCTAGGTATAGGACATGCTACATAAAATAGCATTACAATTCTCCGTAGAATCCAAAAATATCATAAAATATAGGGTTTTCTATTTAAAATAAGCAAGTTGATACCAACTTCCGGTTAAACCGGAAGTGACAGGAAGTTGAAAATATTTCAAAAAAGAAGTACCCCTTGACCTTACCTTAATCCCAAAATTTGAAATTTTTATCTAAATGGCATCATCAAAAACTTTTAATGAACGGGTTGCGTGAATAACCCTGTTTATATATATATATATATATATATATATATATATATATATATATATATATATATATATATATATATATATATATATATATGTATACCGGGTGTCAACGAATCTATTAGACAGGCCATAATTTTTAGAGTATTTGATGTATCAAAACGAAATTTCGTATAGGTAAATGGTACATACAGTGGAGAGTTTTCGCATTTTCCGGTCACTTCCGGTTTCAGCGGAAATGACTCCAGATTCGATTTTTGAAATGGAACACTCTGTATATTTTTACATTTTTGGATTCCTGAGACAATTCTAAATCAGAATGTTACATTTTAAAAGCTTTTACGCCTACTTGATTTTTTTATAGCCATTTTTAAAATTGTATCTAGGTGACCATGACCGGACGCAAATTAATCTAAAGACCTGAAATGAAGACAAAATAATACAATCGCTAATAGCTGCTAGGAACAAGAGAAGTTGATTGAATCAAATTTTTGTGTGTAACTATTTTTTTTCTAATGGCGATCCTTTTTAGACAAGCACTTTTTACTAGCTCTTTTTTATACCACAATTAATTATGGTACACAATTTGAAATCAATCCATTAAGTAGTTTATTTTAGATTGAATATTTTGTTACGTCGCCATCTTGGATCCGTACCAAAATTTTACCAGTTGTTTCCTTCATAATGCTTGATTTTCGTGCAATTTGAAATAAATTGAATAACTAGTTTTTTTAATATTTTTTTTACATTTTTTCTAAGCCGCCATTTTGTTTTGCCATATGTGGATTTTTACCAAAATGTTACCGGATCATCCCCATATGACCTTTAATTATTGACCAAAATTGAAGTTAATCGGGTAAGTCATTTTTTAGCTATGCCGCGAACAGACCAGCCCCTTGGCTGTGTCACTGTCTACCTTTTCTAACCCTACTTTTACCAAGTTCAAATCAGAAGTCTTTCAAATCGCCCCGTGGAAGACATACCTCTGTGTTTTTGACATAAGTGGTTCTACGTCTTCGGTTTAGCTACCTTGTGTAAGATGAAGGCTTAACCTCTCAGTGTGTAAACTAACGACCCCGCTAGAAAGGGAACAGACGCTGTGAACGCGTAAGGCCTGGTTGTTCCTGCATTCAATCCTGTTCGTCTGCCCAGTTCTACATAGAATATTAGTGTAATTGTCGCTATGTGGCGGGAGTAGGAGGGGTAAGGAAATAGCTTGAAAGAAAGGGTCATCTCGTGATACCAGTCAATAGTACTCTCAAGGGGAGCTAGTGGAGGCCAAGAGCTACAGAAATATAGAAAGATTAAAAAGAAGAATAATTTAAAACGATATTTTGAATAAACGGGGTGTACCGGGAGTTTAGAGCTTGCCATTCGGACATCACATGTATAACGTCTCGGCGCATAGTCCTAGCAGATCAAGGCCGTAGAACCGAAAAAAGAAAGAAACAATTTCAAATTAGTTTTTAAAATTTTACTCCATCTTTGATAGCCTATAACATAGGTGCAAACTGAATTATTAAGTATTTGTAAATGTTCATCATAATTTTTTTTCTATAAGAACGTTATAAAGGACATTGTATATGAAAATAACATTAATCGTAAGTAGTGATGTAATATCAGTCAACTAATTATATTTGATATTTCTAAAAATATACCTCATAATTTCTGATAAAAATGCAAGAAATGGCTTATAATTTGAAAATATTCATTTTTATTACAAAAATAAAATTACAGCTTTTATGACAAAATAAATAACTGAAATTAAATAACATGAAACTCATTTTACTATAAAGTACTATAAATAAATACAATGGATTACATTTCGCTTTTTATTATTTCCTTGGCGCCTATTGCATTTATTAAAATGTAGAAGGGATATTAAATACTAATGAAAACTAAAACTAAAAATACTTTAATTAATTTAATTTCTAAATGTTCATACTGTTGAAAAAAAGAGATTCTGACTTTTTTCCGACCTTTACGTTTCAGGGTCCCTTGTTTTTTGTGCAATAATTAATTATGCTATAGAGATGAACTAGTAAAACTGTGGTACGAATTCCAGGCGAAACAAAATGGGTGCCAAATAAAATGAAGAAAACCACCAAATATTAATATATATTCACGTTTATGTTCTATCAATTCCGTCGGTCTGTCTGATTGTCAGTTCGCGGCATAGCTTAAAAACTACATACCCGATTGACTTTAAATTTTAGTCAAATATTAAGGATCACATGGGGATGACCTGGTAACGTTTTGGTAACAATATAGTATAGCGGGACAAAATGACGGCCCAGTGAAACGTAAAAATATGAATTAGTAAAAAATAATTATCTAATTTATTTCATATTTTGTATACAAATCAAGTGTTATACAGGGAGAAAGAAAATAGTTTTTTTTATTATATTATTATTATTTTTATTATATTATTATATTTTATTATTTACGCAATATTATTAAGATATAAGAATATTATTTTATATATTAAATGCCGAGGGACTAAATAAGAAAATTCGCTAAATATGTACTTGGTTAAAATTTTTTGGTTGGCAAAAACCAAAATACACAAAGCAAGCGCCTTAATAAAGCCGGAAGGCGGTTTTTTTAATCAATCACCAAAAATTATGAGCCCTGCTTGACCTAAAAATCTAACCACTTATACAGTGTCATTTATTTAAATGCGGGCCACCCCTGTGCAAAGGAAACTTGTTTTTTTTTTGTATTGTGATAACAAAAAAATTTTATTTTGCAAAAATATTATACACTTTTGTTAAAAACACAAGAGAATTAGTTATTACTTCCCTCGTGAGATTTTTTCATATATATATATATATATATATATATATATATATATATATATATATATATATATATATATATATATATATATATATATATATATATATATATATATATATATATATATATATATATATATATATATATATATATATATATATATATATATATATATATATATATATATTGCCTTTGCCCTACACGGGGCTCGGGGCTCGGGGCTCGCTAGTCTATGGCGGCCTGATGAGCTCTAATAAGAGCGAAATCGCGATCGTCGTTTGACTAAATTGGATCATTGTGTCTGCTGTAATGCAGAACATGTTTCAAACAAGGATCATTTTCTTGTTATGACGTTGGTGTACGTGGAATGAAAACATACTATCATATATATATATAGCCTGTATTTTTCGTTAGCCACGAGTTTCTGGTAAAGCGATTTTACTGATTTTAAATTAAAATTCACTGGCTAATATCCAAAGGCAAAAGATTAAGTTACAATGCAAAAATGGATATTCATAATGCAATTTATGATTTATACACGTCAAAGACTAATATAATCCTTCAGAAGCTTTTTAATATTATAGACTAAAAAATATCATCATCACTTAAAAAGTCCTCATCTTCTGAGTCGTCCTCAAATGGCGCAATTAACATTGGTGCTATTTCGACATCTAGAACTCGTTCTCGATTCCACTAATCCCATAATTAATTTCTCCGTATATTCCACAGATTTATTCCAGTACTCCGGCGTAATATAATTTAATGAACCTCGCCAAACAATTTGCACTTCATCTGATGTAAGACCATCATTCACGTATTTTTCGCAATATGATTTTTCCCCAGCCCATATTAATTCTATTGCATTAAACTGGCAATGGTATGACGGCAGTCGTAAAACCTCATGTCCATTTTCCCATAATATTTTATCTACGGCATCTATTGTTGGTTTTTTTAATAGATTTTGCCTTTAAAAGAAGTTCTAGTTTCAGCATATTGGGTAAAGGATTTTGTTTTTGTTTTATTAGCCATTCATAAATATCACTTTTCTTCCAAAGTAGGTTGTTTATTTAAGATTCTTGAATGATAAGATGCATTATTGAGAATGATTAAAGATGGAGCATCTAAATTTGAAATCAGTTGTTCTTTTAACCACTTTTCAAACAGTTCACAGTTCATATATCATCGTAGTCCATACTTTTGGATGTTGAAGAAAACAGTAAACTTGCACCTGGGAGAAATCCTGTTGAAGAACCTGAATGCAAAATGATGAACCGTTTTCCCGTCCTAAATTCCTTTTTTCTCTTGACACTTTTTACAGACTCGTCCTGCCAAGATTTCGAACCACTCCTATTAGAAAATATCCAAGCCTCGTCTAAAAATACCACTTTTCTAAATTTTGAATTAACATTTTCCGTGTATTTCAGTCCTTTTTATATCGAAAACCCAACATTTTTATTAATTTTGACAACGATTTATTCGAATTTCCAATATGCCTTGATTTTTTAAAGCTTCTTTTAAAACTTGAAGGGTTATATAAGTTTTTGATGTGTATAAATCGTAAATTGCATTACGAACATTCATTTTTACATTGTCACTTAAGTCTTCTGTCTTTGGCTTTTTTCGTGTACATTTTTTAATCTTCTTCGGTAGTAAATTATGCTTTTTTTCATACACAATTTTCTGCACAGTCCTTATACCGATCCCCAGAGCTTTTGTTACTGTCTCCTGGATATTGGCGAATGAATTTTCATTTTTGTAACATTTTATTAGAATTAATACCTTTTTTTCGCTTGTGGATGCAAAAAACAGGAAAATTGTTTTCTATTACTCATTTTGTCACTGACTTGTCAATCTGACTTTGAAGTGACATCGCTCAAAGATTTTTGCAACTGCTGGTATTTATATTTTTATCCTCTTCTTTCATATGAAAATATCATAGGTCTATTTAATTCATCTTCCGGATTTTATGCGGAGGATATGATTACACGTAATAAAAGAAAAACAAAGTTAAAAAGTTTATCATTGATTAATCTTATGACCCGCACAATAACACTGCTTTTGACTTTTTAGAGAAAAACCGGTAAAGTTGAGGTATACATAAGTACAAGATGACAAAATAAAATGACGGCCAAATAAAATGTTTAAAAAATCTGGTACAAAGTGTGTTATTGCAAAACTACTTATACAATTTATGTTAAATTAGGCCCAAAAAGCAAATGTGGCATAGATAGAAACCAAACAAAAGTAGATACAGATATTACTTACCAACTTGGATCTTAGCTACCGAAGTAGATTGTTGGTCGCAAATTGACGTAACTGGTAGTCCTAACTCGCGTTCGAACTCGCCTTGACGGAAGAATTCGTCGCATACTTTGATGGACCATTTGTGCGATATGTCCCAAGGTCGTGTAGGGTTTGAGATGTCGGCGCACTTCAGGGCTATTTGCAGGATAAACTGCCGGTTTTCCGCCAGGCGTAAGTCGAGGGTGTTGTGGTCGATATGGTTCTAGAAGGAAAAAAGTCATACCATTTCAATAATAGACAGTTTAGTCCTGTAACGTATATAAAAAAATATGGGGGCAGGTGAAGTGTGGAAATAACAAATAAGGTTAAGCGTTAAAGATATTCAACAAGTTTTGAGTTTCCCTCCTCAGCACACCATTGGTTTTGATATTTATAAAAATTATCCCACAAATACGAAAAATGACAAAATAATTAAGGTTAACATCTCGAGTAAATAAATTTAATTCCACTAAATTCCTTACATCATAAATTAAATTTTTAACGGCATAAATATATTTCAAATATCGCTGACACATTTAGAAATGAACGTTCACCGAGTATTCGTCATCCATATTCCAAGTGTGAATAATTATAATGCATTTTATACACGGGAGCTGTCCAATGACAAACCTACTTATTTTTAGGTCTTGAGGGCTGACTTAGATCTTGGGGACTCTACTGGGTCAGATTTTTGAATATTTCTGACCAGTTGCGGATCTGAAATACTAGAAAGGAGTACGTTACGTAAATAGTATTCAATAAAATGAAAAAGTGTTTCGGGACCTCTGATATAGGCCGGACTGTAAGACGCTGTTGACCCTAGAGCGTGGCTTGGACCGTATAGAATTAATTGACTAACGCGGTTTTGTGGAAATTGTTATCGGCCAAACTGTACGACGCTTGCGTGGAACGTATTGACCTATTAAATTATTAAACCATGTTTTCCTTTTAGGTATAGTAGAACTATATGGAGTTATATATAGAAAAATATGAGCAAAAAGAATGAGAATAGAAATACTACACTGCTTTTCCCGATCTAAATAAACGATGTAGAGAACTGTCATCTCAGTGTCAATCTAATATTATTCGCGGATGACACAACACTCATCAAAAAAACCAAAGAACTTGCACGAGAGGATAGACGAGAAGCGGTCAAGGGACGCAGATTGGTTCTTGGTTAAGATGAGCATGATGCATCTAAAAGACTAAATGTTGTTTCTACTGAGAACTGTGCTACCAGTGTCAATCTAATATTATTCGCGGATGAGATAACACTCATCAAAAAAACAAAAGAGCTTGTTCGAGAGG
This sequence comes from Kuschelorhynchus macadamiae, assembly GCA_030620095.1. Classification (NCBI taxonomy): domain Eukaryota; kingdom Metazoa; phylum Arthropoda; class Insecta; order Coleoptera; family Curculionidae; genus Kuschelorhynchus; species Kuschelorhynchus macadamiae. The sequence continues at coordinate 36,683 of JAUTXW010001579.1, forward strand.
ATAGAGAAGAAAAGTACGATGCATCTAAAAGAATAAGGATGAAATTATTAATATCGAGGATATCGGAGTGAAATTGAATCTCCAAGAACCTTCCTGTTCAGAAAGGCGGCACAAAAAATAGCAACTGCCGAAAAAAAAGCATTGTTAAGGTAATCTGCCATATTTGGTTGACCTTTTGGCCTACATCGATCAACACGTAACACCGCAGATATCATATGATTTGTGTGTAACAGCAGAATCAAGATTTTCAAGGGCGTCACTAAGAAAGAAGAAAGGAGGATATCCCCCAGTATATTAAACAGTTGGCTAAATTGCGGCCAAATTATGAGACACAATTAACAACAAACAGAACAGGTATTTATAACGAAATTACTATTAATACAAAAAAAACATGACTTTTTTTGACAATTGCTATATTTTATGCCTGACAAGAAAGGGTCTAGGGATGCTTCTGGAGATTTTAATTTCACTCCGATATCCTTGTTAATAATAAGTTTGTCCGAAAAATATCTATTAATTCACTTATTTGGCAATAGTTTAAAAACCAATAAAGATATTGATGTGCAATTTTCGCCAAAACCTCGGTCTTTTATTACTCTGTATAACGTAAAAGAATTAGAACTTTCCACTCAAAAATTTTAAGAAAATTAGAAAATTCTGTAATTGTTACAAACAGCGCTATCTAACCAATTTCTAAAAAACTAGGGAGCGTCATTCGATTCGAATCCTAAAACCGCTTGAAATTCCTTTTTAAAAAAGCCTAAGGTCATTCAATTCTGATAAGAGGGTCATATCACCGTTATTAAGGGTGATATGACAATAAGTTTAGAACCAAAGTGATAGGAAATGAACTCAGCTTTCCAATGAGGTAGTAAAAGTTATATCTAGTTCGGGGAGTTTTTGTAGAATTTTTGAAATTCATTGTCCACCCTAGCAACTGCGCCCCTTGCGGTCAATTTAGAAACTATAAATATTTCAATTAATTTTTCCTGTCCACTTTTATATTTATTTATTTATTTATTTATTCCAAATAATAATTTCACAACAGCTTACAACAAGAAGAGTTAATAAAAGTAGTTATTTGACCCGAGCCGAAGCTATGTGGGTCATACATTAAAATTATATATGTGAAAAGAAGGTAACTATATATAAAATTTGTCTTCAGTATAATCACGAAATACAATAAAGATAAATTACAAGAATAGTATGTGTTTTTTTTTCAAAATTTATGTTTGTGAGTGTTTAAAATACCCCTGCAAAATTAGCTGCTTCAGGCTTCTCTTAAAGGATGTAGTTCTTTGGTTTCTTACATCTTCAGGAACTGAGTTATACAATCTGATTCCCTCAGTTGGGAGACCTCTCTGCCCTGCAGTAGTTTTCATTGGAGCAGTTCGTAGTTGGCTATTGTTTCTTAGATTATAGTCGTGGCAGTAGTTATTGGTAGATAGCTGTACATTTGTGTTTATTTCATTTAGTCTTGTTCTATGAATATAAATACAACTTTGATATATATATATATAGACAATGAATATCCATCATTCTATTGGGCAAATATAAATTTTCTGTCGGATATAGACGTGGATAGTTAAAGATCTTTTTTATGGCCTTGTTTTATAAAACTCGTAGGGGATGTATTTTATTTTCACTCGTACATTTCCATAGAAGTGTCAAGTACGTAAGGTGGCTATGTATTAGTGAATAATATATTAGCTTCCTTTGGTGAGGTGACAGGTATCTGGAGATTCTTCCCAGCATTCCAACAGCAGGTGCGATTCTTTTACAGAGGTAGCTTATATGTGGTTCCCAATTCAGCTTATCATCAATGTGAAGTCCAAGGTATTTTATACAGTTTGTTTTCTCAAGCATTTCACCATCTAGCGTTAAAACAATTTGTTGCCATTGCTCATTTTTAGAGAACACCATATATTTTGACTTCCCTATATTCAGAGACAGTTTATAGAAGTTTAACCATTCTTGAATAAGGCTAAGATCATGTTCAGCATCCAATATGATTTGCTCTTTGCTTTTACTGAAGTATACTAAACATGTGTCATCAGCATATAGCTGTATTTGTCCTCTTAATGGTAGTTTGGAAATCGAATTAACATAGATTAAAAAAAGAGTCGGTCCCAGAATAGAACCCTGCGGGACTCCACAAGTAATGTCTTCAACACTGCTACTTATTTTGTTCACGCACACACTTTGAGTTCGACCTGACAGATAGTCTTTAAACCAGGAGAGCGGTTGGCCTCTGATTCCCAGTGATTCTAGTACAGTTAACAGGAGCTCATGGTTAACTGTGTCAAAGGCTTTTTTAAGATCAAGTGAGACAAAGACACTTGCCATTCCCTTGTCCACATTATCTACTATTGATGTAATTAAATCCGTTGTGGCTGTAGTTGTATTGCAGCCCTGTCTAAATCCATATTGACCCACAAAAAAGAAATTTTCATTGTTTAAAAAACGTAAAAGTCTATTGTTTGCACAAGTTTCAAGCACTTTTGAGATCACGGAGAGTAAAGAGATTGGTCGGTAATTTTCAGGTAGCGCAGCATTACCACCTTTATATATTGGGATCACTTTTGCTATTTTGAGTGAGTTGGGAACCACTCCTTTCATGAATGTAAGGTTTACTAAGGAACTCAGTATGCTGGACATTTGATGGTTGTGTTCTTTAACCACTTCAGTTGAGATTTTGTCAATGCCGGGGCTTTTGCCACACTTTAGATGATCTATTATATTAATTATCTCGGCTGGTTCTGTGGGTTCCCAATAAAATATGTTCCTTGTAGTGTGCAGTGGGGGAATATAGTTGTTGTTTGTTTGAATAGACTGCGCCAGCCTTGGACCCACACCTACAAAGTATTTGTTAAGTTCAGAAGCAATACTTGGTGTGTCTACATACAATTTATTTTCACTACTCAGTTCACTTATCTCTACTGGCCTTTGTATATTTTTATTATGTACAATATTATTTAAAACTTTCCAAAGCTTTTTTGTATTTCTTCCTGCTAAGCCTATTTGTTGTTCATAGTATTGCTTCTTGCAATTCTCAATTGACAGTAGTTTTAGAGTGTTTTGGGAATCTTTATACATGTTAGGTAAGAAATCACTTCCAGGGAACTGTTTATGTCTTTTATAATGGTAATCCCTACTTTTTAATAGATTATATATATTTACATTAAACCACGGGGCACTGTTCTTTCTGAATCTCTCACGAAATGTTCTTTGTTTTAAGTTGTTTGTATATGAACGGACAACTTCATCACATAAACTGTCTGGATCAGTCCAGTCTATCCTTAGTATATTTTCAAGTCTATTTTAAAACGTCACTTTGTCTAGTTCAGTCATAATATACGTTTTTGTAACCTCTGTCTGCGCTGCTCTATTGTTCAATTGAAGAAATTGAAATCTGTGATCCCCAAATATACCTTCAACCAATGTCAGTCTTGCTTGTGTATCAGTATTTGAGCTATTGTTATACAAAACATGATCAATCAACGTTTCTGTATCTGGAGTTACTCGTGATGGAATAGATTTGTTAAAAATTATGAATCCGTTACTGCTCAGGGAAATTTCAAATGCTTGTTTTTGATTGTTGTCTACCAGTAGATCAATGTTGAAGTCACCCAGTATCCAGATGTCTCTACGCATGGCACTAATAGCTTCCAGTTTTGTGTCTAGAACCTCCATAAATGTATTAAAGTCAAAGTCATTTGGCCTATAAACACCTCCTATAATGAGATTGATATCTTCCACCGACAAAAAAAGCATAGAGCAGTTATCCTGATATCTGCTGCAGACTTCCTTATACTTATAACAATCTTTCAGTAGTATACCTACACCTCCTCCCCGTTTGACCCTAGTAACATGAACAGCATGATATCCTGCCAGATTGAAAAATATGTCATCCCCAACATCAAGCCACGTTTCCGCAATTACCACAGCGTCTGGCTTCGTACAGCTGCACAATGCTTCTATTTGGGACACTTTATTCCGCATTGATTGGGCATTTAAATACAAGGTTACAAAGTAAGTCGGGTTTAGTTTATTACTCAAAAAATCACTCACAGTCTTATGATACACAGCCATTGTAAGACACTATTGCACCAGGTCAAGTTAACAAATTTGACTCATTGTATCTGGTTAAGTTTTTCCTGATTACTGATATGTATAAGAGGACCATCATCTTGCTTACGAAGGAATATTTTTCCATTTTTAGTCCACAGATATTTGTAGCCTTTTTCTTTCTTTATTTTATAGGCAATGCTAAAAAGTTTTCGATTTTGGGTGGTCAGTTGTTCATTGATGTATATTTGTGTCTTGCTATCCCTATTAGAATTTAACATGCATCCATTAATTTAGATTTGTCTTTTTGTATCTCCAAAACAACCAATCAATGAATCTGTGTGCCTGAACTATATTTCCCGACAGTGCTTCCATTTCCAGTTCATTCACTCTCTCCTCTAGATGCTTTACAGTTGTTTTTAATGCAATATTTTCACTTCTGAGCTCACGTATTTCAGACCAACAGTCTTTGTTTTGCGCCACAAGTTCATCAAACTTTCCAGACATAAATTCAACAGAAGACTGCAGATCTTCAATTTTTTTAATTAGATCATCAGCACTACTACCTCCTGTGCCCTGGGGCATCGGAGATCGAGAGTTTTCACCAGAAATTTTGCTGTGTTCGGAACCCCTAACCTCACTTTTCTTACAGGCTGAACATTCAACTGCATCTTTCTCCTTAGAATAGAATCTTTTTGCACAACTCTCGTGAAAGCACGCCTTCTTGCAGAAATCACACAAGACATACTTAGATACAGCCTTATTACAGTAAAAACACACTTTATTTGAGGAGCACATTGTTTACTTTCGCCTAACCTCCTAACCTGATAAATATAAATAAATATATAGAACGCCCTTAAATAAAACCTGTATATTAGCAGTACCGTCTACTAATGTAAAAACAAGCACAAGTTCTTTAATGTTTTGTCAGCGCCGTGAGAATACTACCCCTAAATAATTTTAAAAACTACAATAAAAATATTTAAATAAAAAAATGTTTCCATACAATAGGTGAATTTATGAATTAACATTTTTAGGCATATTTGAATTATATAAAATATTTACCTTTTCTTAACTTGTGTAAACTTTGTTAAGTATGACACGCAATAAATGTGTGTTTGTTCGTTTATACACTTACCCGAAACTTGGTCAAAAATTCTTGTTGCCTGTTAATATCAGTTGCCAAAATAAGATCCCTTATTTGCTGTTCGAGTTCACATCTGTATGGTAATAGTTGTTCTGCCAATCCACTTTCCAAAAGACACCCTATCGCCGATCTCCAGTGGTGGTTTTCTAACACTGACATATTCTGAAAGAAAATACATACATTATTTTAAGAGGCTAAGGGCACATCTTGGTTACTCAAAAGAGCTTTCTTTTAAGACTTTCTTATTTTAAAAGATTTTTGTCACATTTCTCTACTTCAAAGATTGCGAACGACGTGGTGTCTGTCTGAAAGAATATAAGTTAGACTATTAAGGAAGCACAAGTATTACAATTATCATGAGCTACATCAAGAATTGAATGATAATGATTTCTAAAATGAAATCAAGTTTTGTAACTGAATGCTTAAGCAGATTCAAGAGGATCCGAATATATTAAACTTAATTTTATGATGATGGTATTTTCAAAAACAACGGCAATGTTAATAGGTATAATATGCATTAATATGCAACCGAAAATACTCTTCGATGCCAACTATTAATCAATCAAAATAGATGCTCAGTCAACGTATGGGGTGGAATACTTGGTCCTTACCTGATTGGAACATAATTGTTTTAAGAACAGCTCACTGGAGAAGCATACCTAATATTTTTACAAGACCTTCCAAATTTAATCCAGCATGTTGACGCTTAGACAATTACCTTTTGGTATAAACATGATGGAGCTCCCCTCATTTTAACTTAGTAGTAATGGATTTTTTAAATGAATGGAAAGAGAACAATTGAACTGGACTGAGCATGGCCTCCAAGATTCCTAGGGCTGACACCTCTTGACTTATATAGACTATAAGCCTATCTCCTACAACTGCCGATGATATGAGGGAAATAAAAAAAATGCGCCATTATTTTCTAATTTACTTTGATTTTTTCCTTGTCTTTTTAGATTTTCATATTTTGAAACTTGAGTTAAAAATATTTTTCTGGTAATATCGTCATGGTAGGAAATTAAAAAATAAAATTTAAAACTGTTAAAATTATTCAGTTTTTTTTTAAATATGGCCTTTGCTAGTACATTTGCATACAATTAACTCATAATTAACTGACACAAGATTATGTTTTTCTAGCATTCACCTGGATAATAGAATTAACTTTAATTACATACTGAATAATAATTATGTCATTAATATTCTTGTTTCTTTTTTTTTTTTTTTCACTCATCCGGTATTTTGCCCCAAAAATTACCCTCCGTTACGATGCAAATACTACAACCATCTTAACACTTAACAGTGTTGTGTTTACAAAAATGGAATTTTAATGTTATGTTATTGGTTTATTAAAATTTAAAAAAAGTACATTAATTTTTTTTTTAATTTTCAAACTTAAATACTATGATACTAGAAGAAAGTTTATTTTAAGGATGTTTTTATAATATTCAGATATACAGGGCGTTCCATCTGAAAAAATTACGAATTTTGAGCATCCTGTATAGCCTTAGGATATAGAATTTTTATATTTTATAATACTCTTTTTATTTTATTTTTATGTTATAACTGTTTTTTCTTACTTTAACAGAGGTCTCAATATTAGCATTTTTTTCATAAAGTTATTAATATACAGGGTATTCTATTATAAAAAACATTAGTAAAAATAATTTTTAAAATATACATCATTCTGTTACGTAAACCTCTTAGTCAGAGATTTTCTGTGTAACTTTCATAGTTCATTCCCCTATCGTTGCCGGACCTTATTAAGCATTATAATAATGAGAGAAGTTTCGAAATATCCAAAATGAAAACAAGAAATGATTTTTAAAACGATTTATTTATGTGTTTTTTAAGGGCAAGGCTTTAGGGAAAAGCGTTTTACACGTAATATCTTACCTGGTACAAAATAGCGAGATGATTCGAGGTGGTGATGAGAAAATGTTGATTAACACCAGGATGATCCAGATCATGGGCGACTGCACCAATTAGTGACGCCATTATTTCGAGTGGCGTCAAATGTCGCCTTATCTGAAAAAATCACATTTTAATCGTTATTCTGATCTAATACCCGTACCCCTCACCCGCCTATCCGAACGGAGAGGTACCGAGTGTACTTTTATAATTTAACAATTTTTCTTATTTTTATTTAAACAGATACAAAAAAACTTTAAATACAAAAGTTTTTGGGTTTGAGGTGAACAGCCAGGAAATTTCAATCTATATTTTTGTTAGTATTTGGATAGAGCTCATTGTCCTCCTTTCAAAAATGTATAATATGTCTATATTTGGTTCAGCCGGTTTCGCTCTATATTGCTTTAAAAATCCTGAAATAAATGGGCTTTTAATCATAGTAGCCATGGACCGAAATCGCAGGTTGCTGCGTTTACTTTATAAACTATAAGTATAAGTTATAAGTATTAATCTAGTTAGCCATGGAAAAAAATAAAAGAAAACACGTAACTATAATCATTTAGCATTGAGATCACGAAACATTAATATTTTTATAAAATAATCGAATTATTTCTAATTTTTCTTCTTCATTATAAACCATGATGAACAAATAATTTAATTTTTGACAAGTTCTTTTTTGTTTTATTTTTTCCATGGCTACCTATGATATTGCTTTCGTAGTTTACAAAGTAAACGAAGCAACCTGCGATTTCGGTCCATGGCTACCATGATTTGTTTTTTCAGGATTTGTAAAGCAATATAAAGCGAAATCGGCTGAACCAAATTTAGACATATTATACATTTTTGAAAAGAAGAAAATAAACTCTATCTAAATATCAACAAAAATATAGGGTAATCTCTTTAAAAAAAAGTTGGTGTCAGTATCGCATTGTTAGATCACCCTGACCAACAACTTTTATATTTAAATTTTTTTTGTATCTGTATAAATAAAAATAGGAAAAATTGTTAAATTATAAAAATACACCCGGTATTTTGACTCCGGATTATGTTACTTCTGGAACAGCTATGATCATTTTATCGTATAACATCGTTCGGCTTAGATAAAATATTAAATACAAAATAGATTAAAGAAGTGTAAGGAAAAGAAAACAGACTTATATACAAAAAGCTGAAAATTTCATCAATCCTTGGAAAGTGCATGCGAAGTCATCGTACGATTAAAGCCCGGCCAATTTATTATTAACTGACTGTATTTGTTCATAAATTTCAAAATTGCATAAAAATAAAATAACAGTTGGTTAAACCAATCTAATGCAATCTAAACCGAATTTGTATATAATGAAAGTAACTACATTTTAATAGATATTATTGTTATTTTATTATTAAATTAATAACCTTATTGTATTATCTTCATAATAAATAAGCAACATTTTAGATCTTACCTGTTCCTCCTGTAGAAAACAGTGCATTGCTTGAGTTACATCAGTCGCATGAATCGAATTGTGATAGGGGTTAGTACTATGGTACCCCTCCTCTATAAGAGCTGAAATATAAGACATATTAACAAATACATTTTAGTGATGATAAAAAAAACAATCATTGCCCTTTTTAGGTATAGATTTGAGGTCTACAAAGGATAAGAGCCTCTAACTAATAATGTAGCCTTGAACAGAAAGAACCATAGCTCTATATACAAATTTAGACATTGTTGTAATTGTAGCAAGTCCCATAGTCGGAAAACATTGGGGAAAAAGGAATCGACGAAGTAGTTGAACCATGAATGGATTTTACGGGTGAACGAGTTTGTTAGACGTGTGTTTGGTGCTCTGTTCTTAGCCCGTCTTTTCGGTGTGTTGTGGCGAGATTTAATTGGTGAAACTTACATTGCAGTATTCGTTGTAAAACGCTCTTATCTTTAGTACAAATAGACTTTAATTTTAGCCACTCATTAACCGACAAATTTGTAAATTCCGAAAGTGTTTTGTGTTAATATTAAATATAAATATCAGGTTTATCGTAAACAACTTTTTTTCGTACCCGGCGTCATGCCAGGTGCCTGCGCGACCTGCACATCTGTTATCAGCCGTACCAGCCCGGGCATTCAATGTCAGGGTTCGTGCGGAAAGGAGTTCCACTCCACCTGAAGTGCGTGAGGGTGCCGGCCGCGATCGCTGAGCTGTCCGGTGACTCGGGTATTGCCTGGCGCTGCATCCATTGTAAGGATAATATTCCGAGAGATGATTCCACTAAACTTTTACAGGAGTTGGTCACTAAGGTTAGTGCCATAATGACTGACATGTCTGAAATGAAAAATAAACAATCTGATTTTGCAGCCTCCATCAAATTTTACGGAGACAAAATTGACGACTTCAATAAACGAATGGAGTCTTTCAACAAAATGGTTAAAACTGTCGATGAAGTACAGCAAGAGTTATCGACTGTTAAGAGGGAGTGTACGCGTCTTAGGGGTGATATTGAGCTTCTTCATCAGGAGGGCCGCAAGCATAACTTGGAAATATGCGGAATACCCGAAAAGAGTACCGAAAATGTATTTTCTTTGATCAAGAAAATTGGAGAGACAATCGGCGTATCCCTGGCCGATCAGAACATCGTCACAGGTCACCGTGTGGCACGTTTTTCGGCCGATTCCGCGAATAATAACCCGAAAAATATTATTGTTACTATTTTGTCGCTCAGCACAAGAAACGATTTTCTGGGCGCCGCCAGAAAGCGTAGAAATCCTGGTTTGAATGCTAAAGATCTAGGTTTCACTAAGGACACAAAAATTTTTGTAAATGAACATTTGTCACCTTTCTATAAACTATTACACAAGAAATCTAGGGAGTTTTGCCATAAATCGAACTACCAATTCTGCTGGATTAAAAACATGAAAATTTTCGTCAAAAAGGTTGAAACCTACCGTGCAGTGTACATTGAAAACGAGAGTATACTCGCCAGACTTCATTCCTAGTTTTTTCTCACAATTATTTGCAATTAATGCGGTGATATGGACTAGATATGGCTTTAATAGATAACTTCCATGTTTACCTTCAGAATACAAGAGGTCTCAGGACTAAATGTGTAGATTTTTTTCAATCTGTGAGCTCAGTTGACTGCGACTGTATCTGTATTACCGAAACTTGGTTGAAGAGTCATATTTCTTCATCGGAATTATTTCCCCCACAATATAACGTCTTTCGACTTGACAGGGACTAATTTCGAAGTGGTGCAATGTGAACTGCATAGTTGAGGATTTATGGGTATCTGTCGCGCTGAAGGGAGGTAAGAAATTATATATCTGTATCGTTTACATTCCTCCTCATACCACTCTGAATAACTATATAGCTTTCTTATCTAAACTGGAGGATATATTGTCTAAAAATCCAGATAACCATTTTCTTGTGATAGGTGATCTTAACTTACCAAATCTAAACTGGTTAAAATACAGTGACAGTAATGATTTGCGTCCCCGTGACGCGACAGATGCTTGTAGTCAATACTTCTGTGATATATTTTAAATCACAATAATAAAGTTCTGGACCTTGTTATATCAAACTCTTTGTTTATGAATGTTGAGAAGTGTTGTACTCCTCTGGTAGTTGAGGATGGTCACCATCCGTCCAAAATCAGGTTTTGTGATGCGGATTTTTCTAGCTTAAATAACAAAATCAACCAATACAATTGGGTTGATATTTTCAAATCTAAAGATCCCAATGATGATTTAACCACTTTCTACAATATTTTAAACAACCTAGTAGATAAATATATACCAAAGGTTAAAATCTCAAAATCCAAACACCCATTCTGGTTTTCCAGACCCACAATAGCTGTTAATTTAAAAAATAAATTAAAAAAAATTAAATTAAAAAATACTGCTCATAGAAAATGGAAGGTTTATGGTGGCCGCAATAATTACAGTTATTTTTCAGATTTAAGAAAAAGAGTAAAGGCTAGTATAAAAAAATGACTATAAAAATTACATAACAACGACGGAGAATAATATTAATAAAAACACAAGTTTCTTCTGGTCTTTCGTAAATAACAGAAAAAATAATAAATCTCTACCCACTAAAATGTATCTAAATGATTTAAATGCGACTAATAATAAGGATATTTGTGAACTTTTTTCGAAATATTTTGGAGATGTATTTGAGCCCGCTCATACACCTTCCCTTGTAAACTCTAAGGCTTCTCAGCATACTTTCACCTTAAATCATATAACGGAAGATACGATTAAGGAATGTCTAAAGAATCTTAATCCAAACAAAGGGCCAGGTCTTGATGGATTACCCACAACTTTTTTAAAATCCTGTCCAAGTTTATCTCGGCCTCTTCACGTCATATTTAATAAATGTATCTCATATGGGGTATTCCCCAAAAAATGGAAAATCGCCCAAGTTGTGAGTATCTTTAAATCTGGGGACAGAATGAATATCGCTAATTACCGCCCCATATCACTACTGAATCATTTTTCAAAAGTTTTTGAGTCAGTAATTTTAAAACAACTTTTTTTTGAGATTATGTGTGTCTTGGACTGTAACCAGCATGGTTTCTATAAAAAACGTTCTGTTCTAACAAACTTGGTACCGTTCACTCAAAGTGTTTGCGAAAGGATGGAGAAGGTTTTGACAAGGCATTTGACAAAGTTCATCACCCGACATTGATAAGAAAGCTTGGCAGTTTCGGAGTGCACGGGGCACTTCTTCAGCTCTTTCAAAGTTATTTAGACGGTGGAAGCCAATTCGTAGCTCTTAACAATGCAAAATCTGCATATATGTAACAGGGGGTGCCTCAAGGGTCACATTTGGGTCCCATTCTTTTTAGTATATTTTTGAACGATATTGGGGAATGTTTTACTAACTCTGGTTATTATCTATATGCGGACAATCTTAAAATATTTACAACTATTAAAAGTCAAAATGACATTCTTCAGCTGCAGAGGAGTATAACTAATTTCTGGGATTTTTGTACTTTGAATAGGCTGCATGTCAATCTCGATAAATGTTATGCTATTTTGTTTTCTAAAAAAGTTGCTCAATTAGATTTCACGTTGGATATTTTTTTGAATAATGTCAAATTAAAATTTGTTGATACGGTGAAAGACTTGGGAGTAATTTTGGACTCCAAATTGTTGTTTGAGACTCATATAGAAACTATTGTTCAACGGGCACAAAGAAATTTAGGTTTCATATTGAGAATGACCAAGGGTTTTAATAACATTCGGTCTTTGATTAATTTGTATAATATCATAGTCAGACCTATTTTGGAGTACTCATCTACAGTTTGGAATCCATTATACCACAAATATATAGATAGGATTGAATATGTACAGAAAAAATTTATCAAGGCTCTAAATTTTCGTTTTAACAGACAGAAACACTTTTCACCTTACGTAGATAATTTATTATTTTACAAGCTGCAAACCCTAGAATCTCGAAGGAAATATTTTGATGTTTTGTTTTTATATAAAGTCATTAATAATCTTGTTGATTCTCAATATTGTATAAGCTATATTTTCTTTAACGCAAATTCTTATGTACTTCGCAATAGGCGACTCTTTGATATTAAAATGTTTCATTCTAACTATTTTTCAAATTCTGTGTAAAAATGTACACGAACTTATAATTATGTTTCTCAGTTAGACGATAATCTTGATATATGTGCTAATAACTTGAGACTTTTTAAGAGATTGGTTAGGAAAAACTGTTGCTGAACATTGCTTTCGTGCTTTTTTGTAATTTTTTTTTGTATAGTGTTATAGTGTAACTCGTTTCACCGATATTTGTTAATATTGTAAATCTAATTTGTGTTATCCAGTAATAGGGCAGCTGCGACTGTCTGTTGGATAGCCATTTTTCTAAAATAAAAAAAAATAAAAAAATAAATAAAATGAAGAGAACGCAAAATAGATGTTTTATATAATAGCAGAATTGTATCCGCAAAAAAAGAGCAGATCTTTAAACTCGCTGATCTTAACTCTTTGTGGAAATTTCTATCCACAATTAGGCACAATCTTTCCTCTTGATAGCTGTTTAAGGATCGAATCATTCATATGAATATGAATCTCTAAAGTCCGAGCCCTGCTACGCAGTATTCACTATTCACACGTATTCCAGTTCATTCGCTTGATTCTTTGCACGACGATACAGTTTTTGGGCGAATAATCAAGTAAACACTGATCTCGCGAACCATTCTTCCGAATGTAGTCTTTTGTTTTTCGTGTATTTTCCGAGGTATTTTAGTTAGTAATTAGTTAAATAAAAATTGATGAACAGCGTGGATGAAATAATCGCCATTTCGTTCATTCACATGAATTGACGAATGGAGGGCATGCGAACGAATGGTCGAATAATGAGTAGCAAGCATAAGATTTAAGTAATTGTTTCCTGCTGTCCTCATTCGGGTCCAAATCTTATGACTGGAGATGTTAATACTCTATATGGTAAATTGAGAAATCTTGGCCCTTCGAATTAGGCCGTGTCAAATTGAAATTAATTATTATGTCAAGTATACAAGTATACAAAGATACAGTCACAGGCACTGCCAAAACAATGCTAATATAGAACATAATACAAAAATATAAAAAAAACTAAATAGAGTCCAGATAATCTACAATTTAAAAAAATGTACAAGTATTTTTTTGTGAAGTCAATTTTTTTAAAAGCATTTTTTTATTGGTACTCGAACAAGTGAATATACAAACAGCAAATACAACAATAAGGACAATTTTTAAATATGTTCAGATTATTTGTTGCGTTTAGATTGACAAACAAAAATATTCTTTGGCTTTTTCGCAACTGAATAAAAATATTTAACTTTAAATTAATTGAAGCAAATATTTAATAAAATTACATACCTCAACATCAGACAGAAATCATGTCTTTTACCTTAAGTTTTTATAGACACATAGTGGTTGTCTCTTTTACGATCCTCAATACTAAAAATCTTTAAGTCATCTGCGTATAAGAAACAGCATTGGTCTCACAAAAGAGCCTTGAGGTAAACCAGAGGTGACCATAGATTCTCTGGATAGAGTTTATAATACCAAGGGCTTCAAGCTGATTTACTAAAATTTTATGATTAACACGATCAAAATCCTTTTGGAAATCAAAATAAATTGAGTCAACTTGCGTCCCTGAGTCAACCGTTGTTGTCAAGAAGTTGGAATTTGGGCGCTTGGCCCTGGAAGAAATCCATGCTGTCGTTCAGATATAGTATGTTGAGGGTTAGTAATTAACTTATCCACTATTATAGACTCAAGCACCAATGATAAGCAGTCAAGCTCAGATATTGTGCGGCAGTTCTTTATATCAGATCTAACAAATTCCATTTTCCAAATGTTGGGGAAATGTCCAAGATTTATTGACAGCTGGAAGAGGGGGCTGCTAATGTTGGACTGCAATTTTTGAGAAATTGTGGTGTAAGTTCATCTGGCTCTGGACCTTTTCTCTCATGGAGATTTACTAATTTTTCCAAAACTGTAGCGCTATTGAGGTCAATGTTCGATATAGTTGAGTTTGTAAAAGAAGAACATGGAAAAACACTGGGTGGTAAATTGGAGTTAGTTAAGCTGACTGACTGAGATTAGACATCGTCAAGCCAAAGTTTTGCTGGATATCCAGATGTATTTTGCTGTAGTTCATTATATGACCAGAAGGATTTTCTATTATTTAAAATGTTGTTCTCTGTAGAGGAAATAAAATGATTATAATCTTCTTTTATAGATAGTTCTGACTTAGCCAGGGTTCTTAGCAATTTTGAATTATCAAATTCCCTGACTTTTCCAGGTTTTCCCTGACAATTTCACGGAAATACCAGGATATATTTTCAGAATTTATATTATAAAAGAGCCAACAAAATTAATGAAACTAAAATGTAACTGTATAAGAAATATAAAATATTAAAGAAAATGCTTTAGTAATATGGTTACTTTAACTGGAAGATGCATACATTTTTAAAAGGATATTCTGTTCTATTTAAAATTAAGTAAAAAAATGCAGTTATTTATAAATAAAAATTTATATATACTTTCGACATGTAATTAAAAAATTAAATTTATTAATAAGATTATAGAAAAAATAGAAAATCAGTATTTTAAATTTTTCGTCTAAGTTCCTATATTCTCAGTTCCATGGATGCTGCTTCCTTTTCTGGTTTTTTTCTTTTTATTTTATAAATGATAAAGTTCACTTTTAGCTCTTTTTTTCGACATCAATTTATTTTTCTTTCCCTTTTCGGCGATTTTGGTTGTCAACGGCATATTGATAAATGTTGTAAGCATTTTTACCACATACCTTAATAACATGCCACAATTTTTTAAAGTAGTCATTTTGTACCAAGAAATTGTAGAAAAATGTATCCAATCGAGTAGTTTGATATGTTTTGCAAAAATTTAAAAATTCGGTATCTATTAGATGCTGGCTATACCTTTGACCCCTTTTTTTCTGCAATTTCTGCGGAAATGATTTCTTTATCGTACAAACACTTTAACATATTTTGGGCTCTTATATGTGAAACTCCTTGATAAAGGATGATGTTTAATTTTTGAGTATGTTACATATTCAATAAACTTATATTTAAGACAACAACGTTCTATTAACTTCTATATTTGATTGATCAAAAATGACATTCCAACAAAAAGAAATTTTGTCCTTTTCAGGAACATTTAGGTCTTTTAATGCTTTTTTAGTGGCAAAATCAACATCAGTCTTATTAGTTGGTAAAAGAATATCTTATCAAAATTTAATTTTAAAATTTGTTGGAAACCTTTATCCCATAACTTGTGTTTTTAAGATTTATTTGATTAATTCGTTTAATATTAGTAATAGATCATCATACAAAAAAGGAACCATAGGTGTATCGCTCTGATTTTTTTTAAATGGTTCTAAAATGGCGGCAATGTGTGAAAAAAATGCGAGTCTTGGTTAAGATCAAGACTAACTTGGTCTTAGTCTTAAAAACGTTTTTTTTAAGGCCTTTTTTTATCTTAGTAACTGAAACATTTGATGGAAGCTTAGTGGCTTTATCTTCCATCCAAATTTTAAGGGGAGTTAAAATGTCCAAAGCCCTTTCACAGAGTCGAACATCTAATTTTACAAAATTTATAGGAGAATTTGTCACAATTTATAAGAGCCGTAAAACTAGCTCGCCTGGCAGGAGAATCTTTTAAAAGATAATATGCTCCCACTAGAAAGTCACACTACTTAAGCTGATTTTCTAGTCGTCCGAGCTACTGTCATTCTGAATGGGTGGCTCCGGCGATTTCTTTGACGATCTTTACGGTACATCCAGAAAAATAATGACGAAACTCTAGATTTTGCACTAATGTTGTTCGAATTTAAATATAAATTGCTAATATAAAACTGCATGGAACATTTTAGTGGCATCGTCTAAAGCTATGGATAAAAACCCCAGTCAATGTCCTCAAAATAATCATTCATCCTAATTAGCTTTGTGAAAATTAAACTTTTTATTATGCACCTGTATATGCAGATGTTGTTTGTTGATCTTTTTCGACAGTAAGGGTTATATCTAGAGCCGAGTTATCAAAACTCAGTGAGATTGAAGAGATCCTTGTGCTCATCGATTGTATTAAATGGTAATTATGTGGAAGATACTTACTAAATAATTTCCAGACGCGTACGACGTCCAACTGGAAGTGCTCCAGCAAACCGTACCAGTGGAAAAGGTGTACGCAGAGTACAGGCAGTGATCGGCCACCGGCTACGGTTTCCAGGGTGAAGGCGTTGAAAGCCCACGCGCTGCAGCGGTCCAGAATTCGCTATTAAATAAATACAAATAAAATAACGCGGTGACTAGCCTCCCGGTTACGGTATTCATATCAGTCTCGTTAATTATAATAATCCCGCTTTCCCGATCTCAGTCACACAAATTATTGAGCAATCCAACGATTTGTCACTTGAACGTCACCGATCAGCCGTGTTTGACGGCCATGGGTCAAACAAATCGATTTTCATAGGGCAATATACAGGGTTAGGAGAAATTCCCAGAATTATTTCAAAAGATATCGTCGCCGTAGAGGTCAAGGGAGTCAAGCCACAAATTTGGTGAAAATGAGTTAAGTGCCTAGAAGATCTTAAAAACCATCAAAACTGCCTTGGTCAATGGATTTGAGCCACAATACGTCATAGTTTAACGTATTTTAACATTTTGTCAATAGATCTAGTCAACATACATCATAGCAGTCAATGAGACCAAGCCGCTAAAATCGTTTGACTAGTAATAATTTCGTCTGTTTTCTTACTAATCAATAGATTTAAGCAGCTTAACGCTGTTGACTACTACAACTTTTTAGGTAAAAGTTTGGCCAGAAGCGCCTGCCAATAGAGCCAACTCACACTGAATGAATTCCTTCCGTTTGTGATTATAGTATTATCTTGTTCCTACTCACCAAGCTAAACAAAGAAAGATAAATACTGCACTTGATGATGTCCGGCCGGTTTTTTACATCAGTCAACTGTCAATTGACAGTGTCATTTCTAAAAAACGCATCTACTTACTCGTTATTTGTAAATTTTGTCCTTTTTCCTTTGTTTGCGGATTCAGATTTATAGGTATAATTAAGTGTACTTACTGAGTGTGGTGAACAATGAAGCTTTCCCGTGGGAAGCAAATGGTTGCAGCAGTTTTGAAACAACCACCGGGACCGGTTCAACATAACCTCGAAGGTAAGTATTCCCAAAGAATTATTGCGATAATAGCTATTTATGGTATAAGTATATAAAGTAAAGTTGCGAAGCCAATAAAGGTCCGTTTATGTACGCATAGCGTACAAGATTTTATGTACAATTGCTGCCAAATGTTTACGAAAAAGATCTTTATACTAATTTCAATATCTGAATTATAGTAAAATAAAAATATTGTAATTGAACAATAATGTGCTACTTTATGGAATTTTCAGTCCTTAAATTAGGATGTCCCAGAAAGCGAATAACTTATCAGATTGTTAGTGTTTTCATCATATTGTAGGAAAGGACCCAGCAAAAAAATAAATTTAAATTTCAGTCAAATTTCGATTTTTTATTATACAGGTTGTTCCAAAAACATAATATGCCATAGCTTAAACGAAGATTCTGCATTTAAAGTTAAAACAAAAAGTTCATATGAACATGTGTCCGCAAATGCTTCATTTTCAAAATACAGGGGGTTAAACTTTTTTAAGAAAGCTTTTTTTATAAATCTTTTAAACATCCTTCGACCGATTTTGTTTAAATTCGGCAGTGTTGTTCGTAGTGACAAAAGGCTAGTTTAGGTCTAACTAGTTCAAATTTATTACGTCCATTGGTGCCTCAGAAGGCACCTTAATGAATATTTTTGATTAAAAAAAGTGTGTGCTAACGACTTTTCTGGAAGTTTGATATTTTTTTTCAGATTAACGAAATTACAATACATACAACTTTTGTCCCTTGAATTAGTTTCATACCTCGCCTTGTTTTCGTTAAAAAAATCAAATCACATTATTGCATGTCCCTGGACCGACCACACAGAAAAGGTTTAAAAAACAAGAACGATTACTATAAACTACTAAGATGCCAAAAAATAGGTAATCCTCGATTTTTGATAATTTGACCAAATATTTATTTTTTTTTATTTTGTCCAGGGACATGTAATAATGTGATTTTTTTAAACAAAGCTATATACAGAACAATTCAAAGAATAAAAAAGTTGTATTTTTAGTTGGTTAATTCAAAAAAAATACAATTTTTAAAGAAGGCCGTGACGCACATTATTTTTTGCCAAAAAAAATTCATTAGGTGCCTTTGAGATTATACTGGACATAATAATTTTATTATAGTTAGGACTAAATCAACCTCTTATCATTACAAATAGCACTACCACGTTTTAACAAAATCGACCAAAGTATGTTTAAGAGATTTATAAAAAAAATGATTTAAAAAATAAAAATTAACATTCTGTATGTCGTGGTCAAACTTATTATTATATCTTACTAATTTACAGTTCTCTTTAATCAGGAAACAGTTCAACCACCATGTATGGGTACAAGTCCAAATAATATACGAGATTGGTATGAGACTGTAGAGGAAGCTGAGCATATAGAGTGCCGGAATATTACTCCGCGTCCACATATTGCCAAACAAATTGAATGTATAGAGCTTGAGGAAAATATGCAAAACCTAGACGAAATTACCAGTCAAACCAAGAAATTTACGGTGCTCCAGAATGTCACTCTAATCCTACCCCTTGAAAACGGTATCCGGAACGCCCTACAAGATGGATGTGTAGAGTTTCAGCAAAACCCGCAAGAACTTGATCAAACGGTCGGGAAATCCAATTATGAAGATATTCAGAATGTCTCTCAATGTAAACAAATTCTCATACATGCAGGATGCTTAGAGCTTGAGCAGAACATAGAAGATCTTGATGAAATTATCGGACAAACCAAATACACAGAGCTCCAAAACGTGCAATTTTTGAATTCATACAATGACGGTTATAAAAAAACTGCTGTACAAGCTGCATGTATAGAGTTTGCAGAGGATAGTCAAGTTATTAAAGAAATTGAGAGAAAATCTAAACATGCAGTTCTTCCGCATATTATTCCAAGTGTACATATTGAAGACAGTGATGTGAATCTGGTATCTGCATTTCTAGATCCAGAAGAGGCAATCCGGCAGGAATCCGCAGAGCAACTACATGCTAATATTCCAAGACCATCTACTTCTGCAATACCGGACAAAGATGACAAGGTTCTCTTAGGTACTAGACGCCAAAAACGCAAAGTTTATGTAGAAGAAAGTTCTACTTCTGACCTATCAGAGACCGACAATAATTATGTATCACCCGCAGCTAATGCTTTGAATCAAGATATAGATGGTTTGAGTAGAAAACGCAAGCGAAATCCAAAAACTTGGAAGCGGAATTCACAGAAGACACTAAGAATGGAGGGCAAGGAATACCAAAGCAGATCTGGGAAAATGATTCGAGCGAGGAGAGTTAAAGAAGTTAATTGTAAATGCCATTATAAGTGTACAACCAAAATAGATGAACCAAGGCGGAAGCAAATGTTGGCCGATTATTTAAGTCTTGATTCCGACAGAGCAAGATGGGCTTTTATTAGCAAAAACGTAAGCCGCATTCCAGTGAAAAGAAGGTACAGTGGAGACAGTAGCAAACGAGGACGCACATTGAAATATACTGTGATGTGCGATGAGCAGAGAGTCCAAGTGTGCAAACAGTTTTTTCTGGCCACGTACGATATCTCAGGCAAAAAAGTTGAAACTGCCCTAAATAAGTTGACATCTTCAAGTGTTACTGAAATTGATCGCCGAGGTCATAAAGAACCTCCCAATAAGAAGTGGGAAGAAGTAAAAACCATAATCAGAGACCACATCAAATCATTGCCAGTTGTCGCTTCCCATTACTGCCGCAGCAGCAGTAAGAGGAAATACTTACCGTCAGGTTTAAGCGAGACTCGTATTTACCTGGACTACGTAGAGTATTGTAAAGAGCGTGAGGTCCAGCCAGAAAAGTTCAGTTTTTACAAGTTTATCTTCGTCTCAGAATTTAACTACGGCTTTCACACCCCTAAAAAGGATCAGTGTGACTTTTGTACTCAGCACAAGAATAAGTCAGATGAAGAAAAAGCAAGAAATGAAGGTGAATACAATCTGCACTTGATCCGAAAAGAAGAAGCCAGAGAACATAAAAAACTTGACAAGGCTCTATCTAAATCTGATTCAAATGTCAGTTGTTTTACCATGGACCTGGAAAAAATATTGTTGACGCCAAGTTTGCAAGTAGGTCAGCTATATTATAAAAAAAAACTGAAGACTTACAATTTCACAGTGTATGACCTGGCTACCAGAAAAGCAACAAACTATATGTGGCACGAAGGTTCAGGTACAAAGGGGGCTTCGGAAATCGCCACGTGTTTGTGGAAACTTTTAGTTTCATTAGGCCCGAAGAAAGAAGTAACTATATATTCAGACACAGCATCAGGTCAGAATCGAAACTCAGTTGTATCCACAATGTTTCTACGAGCTGTGGAACAGCTACCCATTGATAAAATAAACCAAAAATTTATAGAATCGGGGCACTCAGAAATGGAGTGTGATTCTGTTCACTCCACAATAGAGGCCCGAGGAAGGCAAGTTGACGTATTTACACCAGATGGATGGTATATGGTCGCTCGTACCGCTAAAACAAGTTAACCCTATCACAAGGTTGTGGAAATGGAGTATTCTGATTTCTTGGATTACAAAAAATACAGTAGTCGAGTGATGACCAACAAAATTCACTCGGAAGATGGTGAAAAAATGAAGTGGTTGAAAGTAAAGTGGTTCCAATATCGCAAAGGTGAACCCATAACTATCTATTATAAATATAGATTGAGCGACAATGACTTCAAGTCATTAAATATTCAGCGAAGACAGCGACGAAGAGTATCTGTAATAGATATATCCAGATTATACTGTGCCCAGCCGAAAATAGATGGAAAAAAATTAAAAGACTTGTTAAAACTTTGCCAAGGAGGTAGCATTCCATCCACTTATCACGACTTCTACCAGAAAAAGTTGCAACCTGAAGATGACTGTGTTCAAGAAAACGACAGTTTAGGTAGTGATGAAACTGATTAAAATGTGTTCAATGATTTTGTGACTTGTAGGGTTAGTTCTTAACATTTTTTTTGCGACAAGAGAGTTGTTTGATCTTTAGTTTATTTTTAGCTTGAATAAAAGCTTCTCACAGTAAACTTTTTTATTTTTTTGGGAAGCCAATAACTTTATTTGCTAATATTCATATTTGAGCAGGATTGCTAGATAATCTTAGCAAAAAGTTTGGTTGATAAAGTTCCCAAGAAATATTTATTTTTGTAATAGGTGCTCAAAATAAGGGTATGAAGTTGTACAAAAATATAGGCAACATTCTTTGTACAGCTTATGATGATTAATAAGAAATTTCATCTTGTTTGACAGTTTGACAAAAATTAGATTTTTTTACTCCATAACAAAGCTGTGAAGATACTCTGGAATAAAGTGTCGTAGGTTACTAATTTAGAGCTAATCCACAAAATAATAGCGTTTCCTAGGTTGTCAATAGGCGTAGGAGGCTTGACTCTTTTGAAACCTGTACATTATGCGCTGCAAAGTACAAATAATTTTCTAGTGGTCAAAAGGTATTACACACATATTTTCAAAAGTAATAAATTTTTTGTTATTTCCTTAACGCAATAGAAACGACACATTACGATCTATCTATATTCAAAATTTCAACATTATATCTTTAAAAACAAGAAAGTTTAGAACAAAAACGTTGAATTTTCTGTGACATGAAATCTTTGCGCGCCGTTTTCTCGATATTATGATTTTGTGGCCTGGCACTCTTGACATCTACGGCGACGATATAGGACCTAGTAAAAATATCTTATACAGGGTGTTAGTAAATAAGTGCGACAAACTTCAGAGGATGATTCTGGATGAAAAAATAATGGCAATTTACTATATAAACGTATGTCCGCAAATGATTCGTTTTCGGAGATATGGGGTGTTAAAGTTTTTGTTAAAATCTGACGATTTATTTATTGTTCTAAAACCGATTGACATATGCCAATGAAATTTGGTACCCCACTGAGATGTTTCAAATTAAAAATCATTTTTGAATTCCTCCCAATGACGAATATAAAATTCTTAATTGCATGTCAAAAAATGAGCAATAACTACCTCTTAAGACCCACGAAATTTCACTGGCATATCTCGACCGGTTTTAGAGCAATAAATAAACCGTCAGATTTTAACAAAAACTTTAACACTCCGTATCTCGGAAAACGAATGATTTGTGGACATAGGTTTATATAGGAAACTGTCTTATTTTATTTTATTTAACTTATTTTGATCGTCCAGTCAATTTCGAACATTTTTTATTAACTATACGTTATGCCTAAATGCATTAGTTTCCGACAATCATGACATTTTGATAAATTACAAACACAAAATAAATTTCAATAAACAATTTAATAAGTTGACATGAAAAAAAAAATTGTGGAAAAACTGCTTTATTTTTTAATAAGTGTTGAAAATAGTACCCATTTATTGACAATGATATAAATTATCGCAAAAATGTCTTTGGGTATTTAAAACCATTTCTCTGGTTATTATCTTACTTTCATTTAATTCTTAATTCTTCTAAATTATTGAATTTATTCCGATAAACATTTTTTTTCTAGGTGACCCCAATAAACGAAACCTAAGGGCGAAAGATTGGGAGACCGTGAAGGCCATTCGATAGGCCTTCTTTTTCCTATTCATCTATTTGGAAACGTGATATCCGAATATTTCTAATGCACGAGTAAAATTCGGTGGAGCTACATCTTGCTGATACCAAATTAATTAATATCGGGAGTCAAATTGTTTATAGTTGGAACTATTTCTGGCCTAAGAAGCTGAAGATATAGTTCACCGGTCAAATTTCCCTCGATAAAAAAAGAGTCCAATTACAACCTTTTCTGGAAACTATGTATGCAGTTCTTCATACCAGTTTGGGTATTTTGCCCCCAATAACGGTGATTCCATGTAGTGTGAAAGTCATTTCATCTGAAAAAACAATATTGTTTTGAAAATGCGGATTCTCTTCAATCTTTCTTCAATCATAGTCAACGTCACAAAGTTCTTGTACAACAATTGTATGGATGCATTTGGTACGAAGAATAGTTCTTAAGGATTTTTTATTAACTTCATGATCCAAAGCAAGTTGAATGGTGGATTGTCTGGGATTTTGCCTGTCTGGGTGCAAATTGTTATAAATATTACATACCTCCTGATATGATCTCTGTTTATCGCTATATCCCCTTAAAATTAAAATATCAATTTTCTCTGTTTCAGTAATTAAAAACGCCATGCTAGTTCCTTCTTTACTGAATTCTGGCAGAACTTGACTTTCAGATGCCAAATTATTATTGTCAAAGGCCATACCTAATTTGTTGCTCAGATAAATACGATACGTTCAAATATCGCACTGTTATCCGTTATTATTTGAAACGCCGACATCTAGAAAATCAATGAATTTAGGTAGTATGTATGGTTAATAAAAAATGTGCTAAATTGACTGGATGATCAAAATAAGTAATAATACAAGGGGTGTTCCATTAGAAAAAGTGCAACTTTAATTTTCCACAACTTTGTGATCGAACCTATATTCCAATTTATTTAAGATATGTAGATTTTTAAATAAGACATTTTTTTATATAATTTTGAAACATTTGACCGTTTTGGTAATTTCCTAATATGCATTGGTTTTGTTGTATTGTGTAGAGGTAGATGGATCAGAGACAGTGCTAGTTTTCTTTTTAATTCAAGAAATTACCAATTTTACACATAAAAAACGATTGAATGAACTTGCGTCGATAATGAGGCTGAAGTGAATTAATGTAATAAGGAGAGAGGATTTAACTATCACTAAATTAAAATATGCTCAAGTCTTTGGTGGTCGGCTCCCCATGTGTGCTGGGTTAGTTGTAGTGTATCATTGGTGCAGTGGATGAAGGGAAAGAGAAAAAGTATGCCTTTTGCAGTTCCAATGGTACGGCGAAAACCCACCAATCATTTTGACAATTGTTATTTTTGCCTGACAACGACTGAAGGTTATTCCAAAAAGGGAAAGCACAATATAGAATATCCAAATTTGCAATCTGCCATATGACCTGTTCTTCATAATGCAAATTTGCCAGTGCCGATTGCGCCTTTAAATTGGCAAGCTATTGATTTGGGAGATAATGGAGATAACGCATCATCAGGCTGCTCAGAAGAACAGTGCACCGATGCCACTTTTACCGCAGGTCACAGTTCCGGCGAGCCACATTTGATTGTTCAAAGTGAGTTAAATGATTTAGTACGTGATTTGGGGTTATCCAAGCAACAGTCAGAACTTCTGGGTTCCCGTCTTAAGGAATGGAACCTATTATTTTGGATAAAATAAACTACGATTTTGGATAAAATAAACTACAATAGGTATAAAGGGCAGATATGTGGGGACTTAAAAGTCATAGCGATTTTAGTGGGACTTCAGGGAGGATTTACAAAATATTGCTGTTTTCTTTGTTTATGGGACAGTCGTGCAAGAAATCAGCATTATGTAACAAAAATCTGGCCAGAAAGAAGCGAATTTCAACCGGAATCTCAAAATGTTAAATTTATACCTCTTGTTGATCCCAAAAATGTCCTTTTGCCTCCTCTTCACATTAAACTTGGGCTGAAGAAAAACTTTGGCTAAAGGCTTTGAATAAAGATGGTGATGGATTTAAATACCTAAGACAAGTCTTTCCCCAGCTGAGTGCTGCCAAATTAAAAGAATTCATTTTTATTGGGCCACAAATCATAAAATTACTGGACGATGTCAATTTTACGGAAAAGCTTACCAGGCAGGAACTCAGGGCATGGAATTCATTTGTTAATGTAGTAATAGGATTTTTAGGCAACAATACGGATGAAAATTATGAACAATTAGTTTATGAACTCTTAGATGCCTATAAAGCGCTTGGTGCCAGAATGTCATTAAAAATTCACTTCCTCCATTCCCATCCGTCATTTTTTCCTAAAAATTTGGGAACTGTTAATGACGAGCAGGGTGAAAGGTTTCACCAAGATATCAGAACAATGGAAATTCGGTACCAAGGACGATGGGATCCAGCCATGATGGGTGACTACTGGGAAGAGAGAGGACACCTCATAAATGGAAAAAATAAAGTTTAATTAGTGTTTTAAGTTAATATTTTACTCGTTTGCTTTTCTCTTAGATGTATGGTATGTTTAATAGGCGAAAACTGTAAACATAGTCGATAAACAGGGTTAAGAATTTTCTGAAATCATTTTTTCTATAAATATTAAGTATCACAACATTCGATATGGTTCTACAACTCTAACAAGAAAACCCTACGTGCTACAACTTTCTCTTAGATTATGCTATTCTGATTTGTGTTACAACAAAAAAAAAATTTTGTCAGCCAGTGTTATTTATTAAAACAAATAAAAAACTAAAATTACCTTAGCTAAATCACAATTATTTTAATTCCCAATCAAGACTGATCGAAGATATCTCTTCTGTACTTTTACATATTACAAAGTATTTTTTCTTTATTTATTACTAATATTAAAGGTACCTAAATAAGTAGCATTATTTGTACGTACTTTTTTGAAAGAAAATATTTTTTAAAAATTATTTTTACCTAAATCATGGTTCTTAGGATTGGACCGTGTCAAACTGGAATTACTATGCGACGTTTCACTTTCGATTGCGAGAGGCATCTTCAGGGATCGTTATTCCACGAGGTCCGAATACTAAATGAGATTCATTCAGGTGGGCTTTTATACCCGGCTTTTGCTGGCCGAAATGATCCTGTGTTAAGATCGGTTTCCACGTGTGATGTAGACCGTAACCAGTATCTCTATTGAAAATTTATATATGTTTAATAATTTCAATAGGTTCTCTAATTTTTTGGTTATAAAATCCTGGAACCGATGTTAGAACCTTGGTATCTTTTACATTTATAGTATCGCCAGTGGTATCCTGATGTTCAGCTACAGCAAAATGAGTAATTTGTTTCCTTTTCATACATTGTTCAAATTCCTTAAATCTAGTGGATATTGAGCGTCCTGTTTCTCCCACATACACTTCTACCACTCTCCTTCTGTTTGAAAAAGTACAACATCTTTCGGAGATCGCGAGTATTGTCCAATCTTCTTATGTGTGTTGAAGATTGTACGTATGTTGGACCGCCGAAGTAATCATCCTATTTGGTCTATAGTGCCATGTATGTAAGGAAGAACAACACTACCTAATAGTGCCTCCTTATGACTCTTCTTTTGCGGACATTTTTAATTGAACGCGTAATATCTTCAGTTGAATAGCCATTTCCTCTCAGAGCCTCGGGCAGTTTCAATGTTTTCGATGTTAAAGAATCTTGATCAGTAATCGAAATCGCTCTAAATACTAGTTAATAACCGCTTTCTTTTGTGCCGGATAGTGGATGGATAGAATTTTGAATTTGAGTATCTATTGGCATGTGTCGGTTTCTAGACACAGAATATCCTTATGTACCATTTTCCTTCCTTTAAACATACACATCTAGAAAGAGAACCGTTCCATTAGATTCAATTTCCATCGTGAATTTAATGTCATGATGTTGATTAAGATGGTCCAGAAATATTTTACATATATTTTTAATAATTTAATTTCACAACACTACATCACAAACAATACATAGTACAGGGTGTCCGGATTTGGTTGCAATCCATTAGATTCAATTTCCATCGTCAATTTAATGTTATGATGTTGATTAGGATGGTCCAGAAATATTTTACATATATTTTTAATAATTTAATTTCACAACACTACATCACAAACAATACATAGTACAGGGTGTCCGGATTTGGTTGCAAAAGCAAATTGCATCTCGCTTATTTTTAAAGATAGAACCTTGCGGTTTTCACGAATCTGAGCTAATTTTTTGTGAAACTCATGAAGCCGTAAACAAAATTTTCATAGCCTTCTTCGTTTATGAGATACAGGACGAAATAGAAAATTTTGCATTTTGGGACCACCCTCGTATCTCGGTTATCCTTTAACTTAACGCAATGGGAAAAATTGCTGCTTATGCAGTTTTTTTACGCTGGATCCAGTGGCGTAGTGATATGACCCAAAGTTGTGTTTTTTTAAACGGGACAGCCTGTATATTTGTCCAGAAATTGATTTGTCCTTTTAGAAGCTTCTCAAAAATATATAATAGTATGGGTCTATTTTAATAAACAACAACGAAAATCCTAATTTTTATAATTATCATCCCAAATTTTGCAGTAGGCCATGCAAAACAATACTGCCTTTTATTTAAAGTCGTTAACAACATCTACATCCTAACAATATATCAAAATAAATATGTAATTAAATCTATTTATCAAAATATGTATTGATAATTTCGCACCAAAAAAGTACCACCTACTTAGATTTATGTAACACAAGAACAAAACAGTAATAAATTATTATTTAACAAGCCTTTCAGCAAAAATCAACTGTCTTATAAGAACTACAGTAACCAAGGAAATAAAAAGAACTGTTCAAACTGATTTCCATTTTGTTCTATGCATGCTTCGCACAATTTTCGTATTCGTTTTAGAGAGTTAAGCAAAATAACGGGATCATTTTGTAAATAGCGAAAATTTTCTCTTATTGCATTTCCTAAATCTTGGACATTATCATAGTGGTCTTTGTAAATTCTATTTTCCAGATATCCTCATAGAAAAAAATCTAAAATCGACAAATCTGGGGACCAAGGTCCCAAAATGCAAAATTTTCCATTTGTTCCGATCCATTGATTGGTAAAATTATTGTCCAGAAATAATCTCGTCATTCCAGAATTGTGTGCAGGAGCACCGTCCTGTTGAAAATAAATTTCGTTAATTTGCGCTAGAGGAACATCGTCAAGTAATTCAGGTATAGCTGCCTCTAAAATTTCTATATAGCGATTGGCTGTTAGATTTCCCTCAAATATATGAAATTTTATATGTGTTCCTAATATGAAGCAGGACACATTTAGACCAAACCTGCCCTGCTGTCTTCTGGGAAATATTTGGTGTTGATTTTCCTGGGACCAGAATCTACTATTGTGCCTATTATTTATAGTATACCACAATTAC
Source organism: Kuschelorhynchus macadamiae (assembly GCA_030620095.1). Classification (NCBI taxonomy): domain Eukaryota; kingdom Metazoa; phylum Arthropoda; class Insecta; order Coleoptera; family Curculionidae; genus Kuschelorhynchus; species Kuschelorhynchus macadamiae. Next base: position 65,471 of record JAUTXW010001579.1, read on the forward strand.
TGAAATGTGCTTCGTCTGACCATATAACATTCCTTCCAAAATCTCTAACCATATGGCATCTTTCTCGAAACCAATTGCAGAAGACTACCTACGACGCTCTGCATCCCCTGGCTGTAAGTGCTGCACGAGCCTAAATTTGTATGGGTGGTATTTATGCTTTTTTAGAATTTCTTGAACTCTAGTTTTTGGAATCCCTATGCTCTTTTCACTGGCCCTACAAGAGTGTGTAGGGTAAGCTTCTGCATTAGCCAAAACCGTAATTTCCTCAGCCTCCCGATTTTCTTTATTATATGTTTTCGTACGAGGTTTGATAAATGATCCGTGATTAATCCTTTCTGGATATCTAAATAAAAATTAACCAATAATATTTCAACATACCTAAAAATTAACTATTTACCTGTTAAAATACATCTCAGAAGCCGCTTCAACATTTTTATTACTTAATATAAAACAAGCTAACATATCGTACTTTTCATAATGTTCGAAAGTTTGGTTTTCTTCCATAACAATACAAATATAGTTTTTCACAATAAATAAATACAAAAAACTAGCGCTATATTTTATATACGCGTACAAAATTGCATACTGCAAAATTTGGGATGATAATTATAAAAATTAGGATTTTTGTTGTTGTTTATTAAAATAGACCCATACTATTATATATTTTTGAGAAGCTTTTAAAAGGACAAATCAATTTCTGGACAAATATACAGGGTGTCCCATTTAAAAAAACACAACTTTGGGTCATATCTAAAAAATAACAACTCAAATGAAAAATATGACTACGCCACTGAATCCAGCGTAAAAAACTACATAAGTAGCAATTTTTTCTTTTGCGTTAAATTAAAGGATAACCGAGATACGAGGGGGTCCCAAAATGCAAAACTTTCTATTTCGCCCTGTATCTCATAAACGAAGAAGGCTATGAAAATTTTGTTTACGGCTTCATGAGTTTCACAAAAAATTAGCTCAGGTTCGTGAAAACCGCAAGGTTCTATCTTTAAAAATAAGCGAGATACCCTGCTTTTGCAACCAAATCCGGACACCCTGTACACACCCGTCCCTTTAACAGTATCGCTAATATACTGTAATTAACCGGCATTACTGCGAATACCGGTTGACAGCTCACAAATAAGACGTCTAACCGGGTCACTTGTATTATTTCGTTAATCAGCCGAGACTGATATGAATACCGGAATAGAAAGGCTAGTCACAGCGATAAAACAATTGCAATATAATTGTAGTAGTAAAGGAATACAATGTGATAATCAATAAATGTTGCCATTACATTTTTCGGTACCTGCTTATATAATACAAATTTTCCTTGTTTGTTACAAGAACGCCAAAAACTTGTTTTATAAATTATGAAATGTGTTTTATATAATATAATATATTCCAATTAAACATTCTACCCTGTAGGTATACAAGAAGCTTGTATCTAAGACAAAAGATGCTCTGGTGCTACCTTTGATTGTAAGCCAGTTTTCATTCGCTAGAAAGCACGGTGCTTCCACCACACGCATTTGCGCAGTTGGTGACGTATATAGCTCTACAGGGATCTATATTACCTGAACCAGCCCATGATGAATGTCATCAAGTATCGCGTAATCCTGTGCGAGGGCGCGCGTGGCGAGTCTTTTGCGCCGCCGCTTGTGCATGGTCAGGAACTTGCCGGAACACTGCGGCGTCGGTAGCGTGCCCATCGCATCCAGAAGGACCCAGTCCTCTTTGGAGAAGGCGCGCTGGAACGGCGAAAGCTCCGCCGGCACTGAAAAAAAAAATGACTTCGATTAAGTACCGAACAAATTGCTACAAATTTATAAGTGAAACAGATTCTAAAGACGGTATAGATATAATAAGTAAATTAAAAAATCAGTAAATTTCCTTTACCCAGATCTTCCCTCATTATGAATATTTCCTCTTATTAGGAATAGTGAAGTGAACTAATTTAGTTCAGTACATAGTTATTTACGAACACATATGTACTTTCTTTTAAAACATTAGTGATTAATATGTTTTCCGTAAAAGCTTAATACGTTTATTATTGTCGTCTTTTAGATCAGTTTGTAACAGTTTAATTTTGTTATAAGTGTATTTCATTGTATGATTAATTTAATATTATAATCTACTACTTTAGTTTTAAGTTTAGTGATTAATATGTACGCCTTGTTGGTTTGATTTGCTTAGATTTTAGTAGTTTTCTTATTAGAAGCGGTTACATTGTTCATATTTAAGCGAAATATAAATTCAACACCTTTTGCAGCAAATTTCGGTACACACAGTGGCACCTCTCGATAAGTAGTTAATTTTGTACCTATATCTGAACTAAAGATATAAAGGAATAATTTTCAGTAAATGGTACAAGTTTAGCGTTCGAATCATAGATGTCGCCAAAAAAAAATCAGTTCAAATATAATTGTTGGATTTATTTAATTTTGCCGCATTTAATAAGTATATACTGTAGAAAAACTTCAAATAGCATTTTAGACAAACTATTTATTTCCCATATATTTTACAGAGTAGATATAAATTAAATTTTATTAATTTTGAAAACCTGTTTTCGAGTCCTTTGTTATACAAGTCTTGGGATTTTCGTTTTCCTTGGCTAGATATGCTGCATTTTTAGATTCGAGCGTATATTTTGTATAACTCTTCTGTCGCTGTAAAAAAAAAAAACCAAATCATTAGTACCCCAATAAATTCTTTGATATAAAGTCGATATTATGTATTAATATTGAACTGTAAATACTTGTATTAAAAAAAAAGGTTGCCTTGATAAATATTTCTTTTCAGATATACATAGGATTATTTTTAGACTATAGATACTATATATACACCACTTCATACTTTCTCTTAAATCTACATTTTATTATTCGTGTTCCCTTTTGCTGTGAATATGTAACATATAAAGGTATTTTCATTTAAGTTAGACATAAATAAATCAAAGGTATTTCTCGATTCAATATTAATATTCTTACCTTTTTTTTTCCTGAAACTATATAAACTACAGCCTTCTTATAATTTCTATCAATGTTTGATGTTTGAAATTCAGATCGACTTTTGTTTTGTCCATAATTGCATAATTACTTGGAGCCTATTATAAACTGAAATTTCGTTACGTCTGCGTCTGATGCATTTCCTAAAATAAATAGTTAATAATTGTGTGAATAAATTCCTATTTTATGGTTAAATAATGAGTTTATACAGTTGGGAAAATTCTATTAAATTAAACTCAACCTACGTTTCATTTTTATGGCATTTAATTACTCCTGCATTAGCATTATTTGACTTTTCTGAGTGGTCCTTTTCCATTATTACTAGAGTAATTAATTAAATATTATTTGTTTATTTACTTTTCCGTTTGGCCTAGGCGTTGCTTTTAAATTTCAGGTTAGTTGTTTCTGTCAATGTTATCATTGCGTCGTCTCGGAACTTTTCGGATCTATTCGGCTAAGACTTCCATATTAACTTATTCTCGAAACCCTCCATCCGGTACTTCCTCATATCAAGAGCGCAGGCATCTTTTTCGCTGTTGCCAAGTGTAATCCTGCATTATTTCCTGTATCTTTCTCAACCAATGGAGAGTCGTTTTTCTTGTCTAACATGTTAATCATATCCTTGTTTTATTCCGACTATGTGCTCTTTTGGCAAGGTTGTTAGCACCTGACATATTCTAGCCAATGGTATTCCGCCACCTTAGTTAACCAAAGTTCTAGAGGGAAAGGAAGCTGGGGGAACACATTTTTTCACTTTTCTGGTCACCTGCAGATAACCCACAGGCCTTCAGCGCGAGTCTGAGGAAATAATCCAGGAAAATCCTGGAAATCCGTTAGCGGGATTTTTCCTCAACACCGCAATAGTTTTTCGGGCACATTATAGTTTGCACTGTGAGTGTTATTTTTCGTACTAGAAAATCTCTCTAAGAGAGGATTTCACCTGAAGATTGGACCAGACCGCCATTTTCCATGCCCTTGTACTTGGCACGTGAAACCACTTTCTGACTAGAACTGAGTGACCCTATTGGATAGGGTTCAAGTCAGGGGCCAACTGTAAGTCACAGTCCTAATTTCAAGTCAGGGGCTAATTGCAACGGCAAGTTACAGACATAATTTCAAGTCACGGACTTAACTTCAAGACTCGGGACTAATCTCATGTCACGGGCCTAGTTTGAAGTTAGGAGCGCTTCAAAACTTTCAGGTGCTGCTGGATTTGGTGACACTTATTGTTTACATTTTTCTTTTATATTGTAACTGATAACACACTTATTGTTTATATTTTTCTTTTATACCGTAACGGATAAATAGGTGTGTTTTATTTAGCTCACTCTTTTTGTCTGTCCGAATAACTTTTTAGATTTTATTAAAATTTCTTTTAAAGTATGCGCTCATTTTTTTTCTCTTTTTCTTTCTTTAAGATTTCTTAAGTTTTCCCACACCCTACTCTCCGGGTTAATTGAGCTAGGGCATCTACATTGCACGCTCTGTTGACCACGAGCTGTAATCTTGATACTTTTTTGTGATTGAAATAATTTAAAATAAAACCGTAATAATAATTATTATTAAATAAGAGCATAGCAATCTTGTACCTTGGTTTTAAGAAAAATCAGGGTTACAAGTTCATATATCTTATAATTATACTGCTGCAAACAACAAGCTAAATCAGCGGATCGATTTAACAGATTTTAATCGACTTTTAAAAACTCTAATGGCTTGGTGAAAAAAAAAAAAGACAAATCGATCGGCGGATTTTGGAAAGCGGAAATAGTTCCTATAAACCGAAAATAGGTGCTCGACAGACCCTCTTCAAGGGAGAGTGCTGCTCGGGAAATCAGTGAGCGCTTAGACGTCTGTGTCTCGAAGTTTTAGAACAAAAAAGACTTGGTTCTTCTTCAAACACCTCAAAGAAAAAAAGCAGTCGAAACTGAACATTCTTCCAGGGAAAACACATATTCAACCAAGTGGCTCTCTAGAAAAAGATACAAATCCAGTTTGGAGTCGAAATTAAAGAAGAAAAACAAAACAGCAAAATCCTATTCGGGTTCTAATTCAGAAATGTAGATTTATTCCGAAGAAGAATCAATTGGATTGGTTGACAGCGACGAGGAGGGTAAAACAATGGAGTGGAAGAGTCCTTATTTTATTGGAGATTTTATAATTTTCGCTTATGGTGGAAAGTATTTTGCCAGACAAGTCGTAGAGGCTCTTAAACAATCTCATAAAATTTAATCTATTGAGAAAAATGGTTTACTGCAAGGGACATGGTCGTCAAAAGAAGACGTGTTGTGGTATAGTCGAATGCGGTCTTATCGTGCGGGTTCAAAGGTCACCAACATTATGAATGAAATCAGAAAACACAGTGAATACCAAAATGTTGTGTGATTCTTTTATCGAGCTATTAAATCTCGATGGGCTATTTACAAATATACAGGGAGAAAGAAAATAGTTTTTATTTATTATATTACGCAATATTACTTAATATTATTTTATATATTAAATGCCGAGGGACTAAATAAGAAAATTCGCTAAATATGTATTTGGTTAAAATTTTTTGGTTGGCAAAAACAAAAATACACAAAATGGCAAGCGCCTTAATAAAGTCGGAAGGCAGTTCGAATCAGTTGAACAATTAGGATATGTTCTGTTTATACAGCCACTTAATGAAAAAGAGATTTTTTTTATCAATCACCAAAAATTATGAGCCCCGCTTGACCTAAAAATCTAACCACTTATACAGTGCCATTTATTTAAATGCGGGCCACCCCTGTGCAAAGAAAACTTGTTTTTTTTGTTTTTTTTTGTATTGTGATAACAAAAACATTTTATTTTGCAAAAATATTATACACTTTTGTTCGCGATAGCTAAAAACTACTTATCCGATTTTTTCAAATTTCAGTCAAAAATTAAGGGCAATATTATAACAAAATTAATATATATATATATATATATATATATATATATATATATATATAATGTGTTTTCATTCCGGGTGTACATCCGTTCACTACTGTCGTTCTGAAAAGAACAGTTTTGCTGACGTTTCGCCAAAATCACATTTAGCATTTTCGAAGCATTCTTTCTCGCGTCCGAATAGAGACTGAAGTGTTGGTGACTGCGACGCTTCCTTTTATACCCCCACTCGGGGCCGAAGGTTATATCTGCGCAGGCGTTGGTCGTTATTTATATTTTCCGGATGGTGCTGTTGTTGTTGCGCTAATTGCGCTTGAGTTTTTGCGATTTTAGATTTGTCGATTATTGTCTTCCATACTGTTGGTAGTTTTAATGATTCGGCCCTTTTATTCAGATCACTTTGTTTTTCATTTTCTATGGCTTCTCGGATTATTCTGGTCTTATAATGTTCTATATTGGCAATCTCCCTACACCCATCGAAATTTATTTTATGGCCGGTTTCCTGGTGATGTAGGAATAAAGCTGAGGTTGTTTGTTTATTTCTGATGCTGAGTTTATGCTCTTCCACTCTTGCTGATATTCGCCTGTTAGTTTGCCCTACGTACAACTTTTCACAGTCCTGGCACGGAATATTGTACACTCCGTGGTTTTCCAGTTTGATTTTATCTTTTGGGTTTCCGAGTAGTTTACCTACAGTTGTTTGTGGCTTGTGTATTGTTGGTATGTTGTGTTTCCTCAGAATTCTTCCGATTCTGTCTGTTGTGCCTTTTACATATGGTAAGACTACTCGTTGCTTTCCCGGTTCACATTTTTTGTTGTTCGTTGTTCGGGAAACCTATGCATTAATAGCTTTCTCTATGGTGCGATTTGTGTAGCCATTTTTCTTTAAAGCACTAGATATTACCTTAAGTTCGTTTTGTCTCGTCTGTGTTTCAGTTAGTCGCACGGATCTAGATATTAGAGTATTTGCCACAGCTTGAATTTGTGCTGGGTGATGATGAGATTTTGCATTTAAATATCTGTCTGTATGTGTTGGTTTTCTATACACGGTGTATTCGAAATGTCCGTTATGCAGTTTTGTGACCAAAACATCTAAAAATGGTAGTTTGTTGTTTTCGAGCTCTGCATGACCATGTTGCCATATTATAATAAATATGTCATCCACATAACGAATCCATAATTTGGGTTTTAAACTTGCTTTCTCAAGAGCTTCTTTCTCGAAGTATATCATAAATAAATTCGCGACTACTGGTGATAGCGAGGACCCCATTGGAGCACCATCCATTTGTTTATACATTTGCCCGTTGAAAGAAAAATAAGTATTTTTGAGGCAATGCTCCGAGAGTTCTATTATATGTGCCTGGAAATCCTCGTTCATAGCAATCTTGTCCAATGCTTCGTCGGTGGGAATACTGGGATATAACGATTTGACATCTAGGCTTGCTATGATGTCGTTTTTTTCAAGGACGATATCTCGTATAATTCGAGTGAGATGCTCCGAGTTTTTTACAAATGAATCAGCTTTTTCTACAGTTGGTTGCATAATTTCAGCAAGGTATTTCTCCGGCTTTTGTAGCGGCGAATTAACAGCACTAACAATAGGTCTGATAGGCGCCCCTGGTTTGTGTATTTTTGGTAAACCATAGAGTTTAGGACATCTGCTACCGTGGTATGATTTTTGGTTGAATTTCGGGGTTTATTGGTGAACTTTTTATTTTATTTTTAGTTGTTTTTTCTACGTACGTTGTCGGGTCTCTTGGAACAGGCCTATAACAATTGTCTTGTAGGATATCCTGCATTTTTTGTACGTAATCTTGAGTATTCATAACCACAGTTGCATACCTATTGTTAGTGCTGTTAATTCGCCGCTACAAAAACTGGAGAAATACCTTTCTGAAATTATGCAACCAACTGTAGAAAAAGCTGATTGATTTGTAAAAAACTCGGAGCATCTCACTCGAATTATACGAGATATCGTCCTTGAAAAAAACGACATCATAGCAAGCCTAGATGTCAAATCGTTATATCCCAGTATTCCCATCGACGAAGCATTGGACAAGATTGCTATGAACGAGGATTTCCAGGCACATATAATAGAACTCTCGGAGCATTGCCTCAAAAATATTTATTTTTCTTTCAACGGGCAAATGTATAAACAAATGGATGGTGCTCCAGTGGGGTCCTCGCCATCACCAGTAGTCGCGAATTTATTTATGATATACTTCGAGAAAGAAGCTCTTGAGAAAGCAAGTTTAAAACCTAAATTATGGATTCGTTATGTGGATGACATATTTATTATATGGCAACATGGTCACGCAGAGCTCGAAAAATTTCTGACTCACGTAAATTCAATCCACCCCAGAATACAATTTACTCTAGAGTTAGAGGAAAACAACAAACTACCATTTTTAGATGTTTTGGTCACAAAACTGCATAACGGACATTTCGAATACACCGTGTATTGAAAACCAACACATACAGACAGATATTTAAATGCAAAATCATATCATCACCCAGCACAAATTCAAGCTGTGGCAAATACTCTAATATCTAGATCCGTGCGACTAACTGAAACACAGACGAGACAAAACGAACTTAAGGTAATATCTAGTGCTTTAAAGAAAAATGGCTACACAAATCGCACCACAGAGAAAGCTATTAATGCACAGGTTTCCCAAATAACGAACAACAAAAAATATGAACCGGGAAAGCAACGAGTAGTCTTACCATATGTAAAAGACACAACAGACAGAATCGGAAGAATTCTGAGGAAACACAACATACAAACAATACACAAGCCATAAACAACTGTAGGTAAACTACTCGGAAACCCAAGAGATAAAATCAAACTGGAAAACCATGAAGTGTACAGTATTCCGTGCCAGGACTGTGAAAAGTTGTACGTAGGGCAAACTAACAGGCGAATATCAGCAAGAGTGGAAGAGCATAAACTCAGCATCAGAAATAAACAAACAACCTCAACTTTATTCCTACATCATCAGGAAACCGGCCATAAAATAAATTTCGATGGGTGTAGGGAGATTGCCAATATAGAACATTATAAGACCAGAATAATCCGAGAAGCTATAGAAATTGAAAAACCAGGTGATTTGAATAAAAGGGACGAATCATTAAAACTACCAACAGTACGGAAGACAATAATCGACAAATCTAAAATCGTAAAAACTAAAGCGCAATTAGCGCAACAACAACAGCACCATCCGGAAAACATAAATAACGACCAACGCCTGCGCAGATATAACCTTCGGCCCCGAGTGGGGGTATAAAACGAAGCGTCGCAGTCACCAACACTTCAGTCTCTATTCGGACGCGAGAAAGAAAGCTTCGAAAATGCCAAATGTGATTTTGGCGAAACGTCAGCAACTGTTCTTTTCAGAACGACAGTAGTGAACGGATGTACACCCGGAATGAAAACACATTGTATTTTTCCATCCGTGAAGGAGTAAAAATCAACATATATATATATATATAAATATATATATATATATATATACAAAATTGGAACACGTATTCTATAACTATTTATTTATTGTCTACAAAATTACAAATGTACTAAAAAAGTAAGCAAAAAAATGGTGTCAAATCTAATAAAAAACTTTTTAAATTAAAATTCACTGGCTAATATCCAGGAGCCAGTGGCAAAAGCTCTGAGAATCGGTATAAGAAATGTACAGAAACTTGTGCATGAAAAAAAAACATAATTTACTTCCTAAGAAGATTAAGAAATGTACACGAAAAAATCCAAAGACAAAAGACTTAAGTTACAATGCAAAAATGGATGTTCATAATGCAATTTATGATTTATACACGTCAAAGACTAATACAATCCTTCAGAAACTTTTTAATATTATAGACTAAAGAATATCATCATCACCTAAAAAGTCCTCATCTTCTGAGTCGTCTTCAAATGGCGCAATGATCATTGATGCTATTTCGACATCTAGAACGCGTTCTCGATTCCACCAATCCCATATTAATTACTCCGTATGTTCCACAGATTTCTTCCAGTACTCCGGCGTAATATAATTCATTGAATCTTGCCAAACAATTTGTACTTCATCTGAAACAAGACCATCGTTCACATGTTTTTCGTAATACGATTTTGCTCCAGCCAATATTAATTCTATTGCGTTAAACTGGCAATGGTATGACGGCAGTCGTAAAACCTCATGTCTATTTTCCCGTAATATTTCATCTACGGCATATATTGTTGGTTTTTTAATAGATTTTGCCATTAAAAGAAGTTCTAGTTTCAGCATATTGGGTAAAGGATTTTGTTTTTGTTTTATTAGCCAGTCATAAATATCACTTTTCTTCCAGGATGAAGTTGGTTGTTTATTTAAGATTCTTGAATGACAAGATGCATTATCCAGAATGATCTAAATTTGGAATCAGTTGTTTTTTTAACCACTTGTCAAACAGTTCACAGTTTATATTATCATGGTAGTCCATACTTTTGGATGTTGAAGGAAACAGTAAACTTGCACTTGGGAGAAATCCTGTTGAAGAACCTGCATGCAAAATGATGAACCGTTTTCCCGCCCCACATCCCTTTTTTCTCTTGACACTTTTCACAGACTCGTCCTGCCAAGATTTCCAACCACTTCCATTAGAAAATATCCAAGTCTAGTCTAAAAATACCACTTTTCTAAATTTTGAATTAACATTTTCCACACACATAACATTTCTTTAAAAACCGGATACGCTTAATTGTTGTTATGTGGCAACTCGCATAAAAATCTTCGATTACAGTCCTTTTTATATCGAAAACCCAACATTTTTATTAATTTTGACAACGAATTTAGTCCAATTTCCAATATGCCTCGATTTTTTAAAGCTTCTTTTAAAACTTGAAGGGTTATATTAGTTTTTGATGTGTATAAATCGTAAATTGCATTATGAACATCCATTTTTACATTGTCACTTAAGTCTTCTGTCTTTGGCTTTTTTCGTGTACATTTCTTAATCTTCTTCGGTAGTAAGTTATGCTTTTTTTCTGCACAGTCCTTATACTGATTCCCAGAGCTTTTGCTACCGTCTCCTGGATATTGGCTGGTGAATTTTCATTTTCGTAATATTTTATTAGACTTAATACCATTTTTTTCGCTTGTAGATGCTCTTTTGTCACTGATTTGTCAATCTGACTTTGAAGTGACATCGCTCAAAGATTTTTGCAACTGCTGGTATTTATATGTTTATCCTCTTTTTTCATATGAAAATATCATAGGTCTATCTAATTCATCTTCCGGATTTTATGCGGAGGATATGATTACACGTAATAAAAGAAAAATAAACTTAAAAAGTTTGTCGTTGATAAATTGAAATTGACCCGCACGATAACACTGCTTTTGACTATAGTAGCGAAGAGATGTCTTGGAAAAAATTAATCCCCCGGTGCTAAACAAAAGAGAGCTGTATTGCACCATTCCCGAAATGGAAAAATATTCGGATTTTTAAATGTTTGTGAGGTTTTTATTTGGTCACCTACAAGTTAAGAGTTCTATTATAAGTTAATTTGTTTTTCGTGAATAAAACATCTTTTTTTCAATAATTTATTGTATGTATTTTTCGACTTGCCTCGTTCCTGGATCCTTCTCGGGCAAAAATGCGTTTTTTAAAAGGTCTTTGGTGGCCAAAGTATACCGGCATATTTGCTGCGCTTCGTTGTATAGTGTCTTTGGCCTCCCCATTTTTTTTTAATTGTCAAAAAGTTTAAACCAAAATGATACTAAGTAATGATTTTTTATATACAAACATGGACTAATAATTTAAGCCAAAAAACAGATATTATTACTATATTATATAGTACTTGTTTTAAAATTTTAAAAATATTTTTTCATGACCCACTAATAGGTCATCCTACTATTGTCTTCAAACTTTCGATATGCACGCAAACAAAATTGCAGGTGAAAGCTGGTATCAACAAATGTATCGTTTTAAGGTGAACAGTCGCTTCGTTTGCTAAATAGATTGTTCAACTATAAGACGTCCACGGCAAGAAGAAAGTATAGACGCTCTTTTGTTGAACAGACCGACGATGTCACTTATACAGCTAGTCTAAAACAGCGCCAAGCAGAAGCAACTAATCAAATAAGAAGTAATATTAATTAAGCAAATGTAAATGTAAATATTTTTTTTATTTTCATATATTTCCACCCTCAGAAAATCGCTTTTCACTAATTTTTTTTTGAATTTAGTGCTGAAAGAAACTCAAATTCTCATAACGAACGAACAACCGTTATTTACCTCATCACCGCTGAAAACGAGGGTTCACATAAAACAGCTGGACGCGTAGTTGCCTAAGCGCGAATCTCTCGCGCCTTAACAGTGTTGCCAACCCATAACAAATCCCTAAAATAAGCGATGTTTGCATATTTGTTGAAAATGCTAATAAAACGTAAAAGAATGAGTTGAATATATTCCTATCAGGTTTTGCCAGATCCTAAATTCGTAGGATCCTAAAATATATTTCCTGTCAGTAGCAAGCCTTATTCTTAAAAAATAGACGATAATGAGGCCTAGGGAAACTTCCTTTAATCTGGCGGTGGCAGGTCAGCGTTTTCCCAGACTGAGGGAGGTAAACAATTAAAAAGTAAATTTACTTTAAACTGTTTTATTCCAAGCCAACTTTACAAGTTTATTACATGGAATGTAACATATAACAATAGAAAATAATAATAATAAAGTTGTAATAAATAAAAAAAACTCCTATGTTATAATTCAATATTATATAAAAACTAAGGTTAAATAAATATTTTTATAAAATATATTCATTTTTATTTTGGTAAATAATGCATTTTTAGTTGTTTTTTAAATATTGTTAATTTTGTTTTATGTCTTATAGTCTCTGGTAAGTAAGTGTGGGTCCAAAGGTCACCAATATTATGAATCAAATCAGAAAACACAGTGAATACCAAAATGTTGTGATTCTTTTATCGAGCTATTAAATCTCGATGGGCTATTTGCAAATATACAGGGAGAAAGAAAATAGTTTTATATTACGCAATATTATTAATATAGATATTTAATATTATTTTATATATTAAATGCCGAGGGACTAAATAAGAAAATTGGCTAAATATGTATTTGGTTGGCAAAAACAAAAATACATAAAATAGCATGGTTCGAATCAGTGGAACAATCAGGATATGTCGTGTTTATACAGCCACTTAATGAAAGTGAGATTTTTTTATCAATCACCAAAAATTATGAGCCCCGCTTGACCTAAAAATCTAACCACTTATACAGTGTCATTTATTTAAATGCGGGCCATCCCTGCGCAAAAAAAAACTTGTTATTTTTGTATCGTGATAACAAAAAAAATTTATTTTGCAAAATTATTATACACTTTTGTTAAAAACACAAAATAATTAGTTACTACTTCCCTCGTGAGATTTTTTCAGATCTTTACGTTTAAGGATCCCTAGATGCCAGAAAACATGTTTTCTCAATTCCGTCTGTCTGTAGGTATGTCTGTCCGTCAGTCTGTCTGTTCGCGGCATAGCTAAAAACTGCTTATCCGATTTCTTCAAATTTCAGTCTAAAAAAAATACAGGCTATATATATATATATATATATAATATACTTGTTCCAATTTTGAAGCGTGTTTAAAATAAGTAAATTTTCTAAAAAATTTTCTAAAAACTTTTTATACAGGGTGTGTCCTGTAACAGTGGTCAATGCCAACTTTCTTATTTCAAATGCAACACCCCGGATATTATTTAATTTTTGGATTCATTAGGAGATTCTAAACATATTTTATGTTCAATGTCCTATACCTATCTTCAACTATTTCGGCAATATTAAGTGTTTTCAAATTTATTTTTATTTTATTTATTTCGAATTTATTATTATTCATGAAAGTGGCTCTGGTTACTGAACTATTTATTTGATTACAAAAATTCGCTACAACACACTCAATACTTATTTACCATTTAGGTCTTCATATTAAGAATGTAAGCAAAAACCATTTTAGCGTTTCTTTTTATTGATATGGAACAAAAAGAGCCAGTTTTGTTTACTTTTAAGTTTTGTTTACTTTTGTGTAAAATGCCAAATGCTCTTTGCAAGACAGTAGTTGTCAGTGTCAGTGTCATAGTCTTTTGAATTTCGTTAACTGCATAATACCTAATATCAGAAAAATGGTTCATTTAACAGAAATGCATAAAATAACAATTCTACAAATGATTAGTTCTGGAGATAACACACGAACACAAGTGGAAGTTGCTCGCTTATTTCATGAAAAATTTCCAAATTTGCCGCATATATCCCAAGGAACAATTAGTAAAATAGAAAAGCAGTTTCGCGAGCTTGGACATGTGAGGCAGATAAAAAAAGCAGCTGCCAATTCAATAAATGATGATACTAAATTGGATATTATGCTTGAGTTTGAGGAAAACCCACATATTTCTAGTCGACAAGCCGCCGCAATGTTTGATATTAGCCATTCGTCGATTATTCGAACATTAAAAGAAAATAAAATGCATCCCTATAAAGTGATACCAACTCAGGAGCTCATTGAAGACGATTATGATAGGAGAACTTATTTTTGTGAACAAATGATGGCTATGTTAGATAACAATGTTATTCAATTAGAACATGTTTTGTTTTCGGATGAGTGCACCTTTACACTTCACGGTCATGTAAATCGTCAAAATTGCCGCTATTGGTCTAGGGAAAATCCTCACTGGATCAGCGAAGAACATACTCAATATCCTGAAAAGGTTAATGTTTGGGCAGGAATTGTTAGGAATCATATTATAGGCCCCTTTTTCATTGACGGCAATTTGAATGGCGATAATTATTTAGCACTGCTCCAAAATAATGTCGTGCCAACTTTGACAAATTTGTATCCGGATCCAGCAAACCCACAAGTTCCAGCGAATATGATATGGTTTCAGCAAGATGAAGCACCGCCCCATTACCAAATTAATGTCCGGCAGTACCTCAACGGAATATTTCCAAATCGGTGGATAGGGAGACGAGGATCGATAGAATGGCCAGCGCGATCCCCTGATCTGACGCCATTAGACTTTTTCTTATGGGGACATATTAAAAATGTTGTATACAAAACTAAACCCCTCGACTTAGCGGACTTAAGAAGATGAATAACGCTTGCGATTAGATCGGTCACGCCTGAGATGCTAAATAACGTTAGAAGAAATTTCTATTTAAGATTAGGAATTTGCCAAGACGTTCGCGGCGAGCATATTCAACAGTTCCTAAATTAACTTTTTACTTTTGTTTATACATTATGAAGAAATAAATAATTTTATTTTTTTAATCTTAATTTTTGCAATAAATTTGAAAACATTTAATATTGCCGAAATAGTTTAAGATAGGTATAGGACATTGAACATAAAATATGTTTAGAATCTCCTAAAGAATCCAAAAATTAAATAATATCCGGGGTGTTGCATTTGAAATAAGAAAGTTGGCATTGACCACTGTTACAGGACACACCCTGTATAAAAAGTTTTTATTGGAGAAAATGAGCAACTAAAAATACCAATCGACGGGTCCAAGCGTTTTTCCGAACACGCCCCCATTTATTTATCGGTATAAGGAATGTGCAGAAACTTGTGCATGAAAAAAAAAATTACTTTCGAAGAAGATTAAGAAATATACACAAAAAAATCCGAAGGCAAAAGACTTAAGTTACAGTGCAAAAATGGATATTCATAATGCAATTTATCATTTATATACGTAAAAGACTAATATAAACCTTCAGAAACTTTTTAATATTATAGACTAAAAAATATCATCACTTAAAAAGTTCTCATCTTCTGAGTAGTCGTCTTCAAATGGCGCAATGATCATTAGTGCTATTTCGACATCTAGAACTCGTTCTCGATTCCACCAATTTCTCCGTATGTTTCACAGATTTCTTCCAATACTCCGGCGTAATATAATAATATAATTTAATGAATCTTTCCAAACAATTTGCACTTCAGCCTATATTAATTCTATTGCGTTAAACTGGCAATGATATGGCGGCAGTCGTAAAACCTCATGTCCATTTTTCCGTAATATTTCATCTACGGCATATATTGTTGGTTTTTTAATAGATTTTTCCATTAAAAGAAGTTCTAGTTTCAGCGTATTGGGTAAAGAATTTTGTTTTTGTTTTATTAGCCAGTCATAATTATCACTTTTCTTCTAGGATGAAGTAGGTTGTTTATTTAAGATTCTTGAGTGATAAAATGCATTGTCTAGAATAATTAAATATGGAGCATCTAAATTTGGAATCAATTGTTTTTTTAACTACTTTCCAAACAGATCACACTTCATATTATCATGGTAGTCCATACTTTTGCATGTTGAAGAAAACAGTAAACCTTCACCTGGGAGAAATTTTGTTGAAGAACCTGCATGCAAAATGATGAACCGTTTTCCCGTCCCACATCCCTTTTTTCTCTTGACACTTTTTACAAACGCGTCCTGCCAAGATTTCGAACCACTTCCATTAGAAAATATCCAGGTCTCGTCTAAAAATACCTCTTTTCTAAATTTTGAATTAACATTTTCCGTGTATTTCTTTAAAAACTTGATATATATATATATATATATATATATATATATATATATATATATATATATCCAAAACCCAACATTTTTATTAATTTTGACAACGATTTTAGTCCAATTTCCAATATGCTTCCAAAATTAAAGTTTATTCTAAAACTTGAAGGGTTATATTGGTTTTCGATGTGTATACATCGTAAATTGCATTACGAACATCCATTTTTGCATTATCACTTAAGTCTTCTGTATTTGGCTTTTTTCGTGTACATTTCTTAATCTTCTTCGGTAGTAAATTATGCTTTTTTTCATGCACAATTTTCTGCACAGTCCTTATACCGATTCCCAGAGCTTTTGCTACTGTCTCCTGGATATTGGCAGGTGAATTTTCATTTTCGTAATATTTTATTAGATTTAATACCATTTTTTTCACTTGTGGATGCAAAAAACCCGAAAATTGTTTTCTATTACTCATTTTGTCACCGACTTGTCAATCTGACTTTGAAGTGACATCGCTCAACGATTTTTGCAACTGCTGGTATTTATATGTTTATCCTTTTTTATGCGAAGGATATAATTACACGTAATAAGAGAAAAACGAACTTAAAAAGTTTGTCGTTGATAAATCGTATGACCCGCACGATAACAGTACTTTTGACTATAGTCGAAGAAAATAACCAAAAACTCTTACTCTATGAATTAATGAATGAAATGAAGGTTGCCTACAATTATTATTACATTAAATTGTTAAATATTAGGTTTAGTTCAAAATTAAAAACTTCGTTAACGCAAGTGAGAATAGGACTTTTTATAGCTTTGGTTATTTCCATTTTTTCTAGAAGGTCAAGCTTTTTCCCCATCGAACATTCATGTAAAAAATCAACGTCAGAAATGGAAAATTCGTGACCTAACTCCAACAAATGATTGGCAAAAGCTGAAACAGTCTCAGTTACATTTGTATTTCTGAATTTGGGCGAAACACGTGTCACGTTTGTTGTAAATTGTAAAATTATTATTTAATGACACTGAGACTTGGAGTCTTTCTATTTTTGTTTAAAAAAAATATTGCTGAAAAACTATTTATCTAATTTAACTCAAATTTTACACAAAAATCAAATATTGTAGGAATCAATTGTTAAAAATGTTGGTACCAATCCAAGAAGGCTGAACAAAATGGCAGCCAAATAAAATGTCTGCAATCGTGAAAAAAGTCACCACCTCAGGTTTTACATAATCTTCACGTTTTAGTGTCCCTAGATGCCAAAAAAATATGTTTTATCGGCTCCGTAGGTCTGTCTATCAGTTCGTGGCATAGCTTAAAACTATATATCAGACTGACTTTAAATGTTAGGCAAAAATTAAGGGTCATATGAAGATGAGCTGGTAATATTTTGATAAAAATTCAATATTTTGGAACAAGATGGCGGCCTAGTGAAACAATAAAATCTGCCTAAGAAAACTACTTATTTTGTGTAATACAGAGATAAACTGGTAAAGTTGTTGTACGAATTCAACATCGCCGAACAAAATGACGTCCAAATAAATTTTTTAAAAAAATCAACGTAAAACATCTTAATCAATTGACTTTTAAGTGTGATATAGGCATAAATTGGTACGAATTCAACATGGCGTAAGGAAATGGCGATGCGTGTCAATTTAAAAACTGGTTATTGAAATTATTTTAAATTATACCCAAAATTTGATGTGGCGTAGATAGAAACATGGTAAAATATTGGTAGGAATCCAATACAATGGAACAAAATGGCGTCCAATAAAAGTGCGTGGAAAGACAATATACAGGGTTATTGCCGGTCAGCGGCCTATTACCCAAGTAGCACATATAAAATGTTGTGATATTAGCTAATATCCCTGGCTAATTAGCTAAAATGGCTAGCCAAAATAACAGTTCTATTACAGTATAAAGACGGAAATATGGCTAAAGTGGGGAATAATAATTTGGCCAAAATGGGGTAAAAATGACCAATTGGCAATTATTCGACCCTCTCTCTTGATTTTATGGTTGGATTTATTGGCTACTTATTGACTTTAAAATCCAGCTATTTTAGCTGAATTCTGACTTGTTTTTTAGCCGAAATTTGAACATTTTTTCCAAAATTTACCTAAATAATTTCTCATTTTTTGCCTTTTCTTCATTTATGTAATAAATTATCAATTTTTTCAAATTATGTAAAAATAATATTGACAGAGCCAATCACTGTAAGAATTTATGAGCCAAGAGGAAATGGAAAGATAACAAATCATGGTTTGACGGTTGACAGGGACAAAAAACACTTGCGAAAGAACTTTAACTGTTAAAAGAATCTAAGATAGGCATGTAAAACACTCGCCCTTTCTTGAAACTAAAAATTTCGATTTTTACAAATATTTTTTTTTTATTTTTTAGTTTGGAAATGTATTTTACTAAGAAAATTGATTAAAGGGTTCCCGACGTAAAAAAAACGTGCGCGAAAATACGTATTTATAGGTAGAAAGAATATGTTTGTTTAAAGTGGTCAAGTAATGGCTGCTAGGAAATTAGTTTAATTTTAGTTTCCAACATGGCGGATCATAAAAAGCTTTGGGCTATTTTTTAAGCAAATATTCCTTGAAATTGGCCACTGTGTAAGGAAATATTTATCAAACGGCAATCATTTTCAAATGTAGCCAAAATGTACCAACATTTACTAAAAATTTGCCAATAAAAATGCCTTCTTGGTTTGCCTTTAGTACTTGCTAAAAAATGGCTAATTTAAGACCCAAGACGGCGTTTTTCTATGATATGTGGTGGAATATTTAATCCTTTTATTAGACATTTTGTATGGTAAATAATTTATATTTCGTTTTTCTAAATATGTCTTCAGTTTGGTTAAGTATAGTTTTATAGGTTATAAACGTAAACTTGATAATATGGCATATTTTGGCAATATTATAGCAAAAATAAGGGAAATAAAACTGCCCAATTTCAGTTTAATTTTGAAATAAAAATATCATAATAAAAGTCATATATTTTCCTCTCAATTTTTGTTGTCTTAAAATGTCATAATCTGGCATCCTTTTATTATTACTATAATTAAACTTAAATACTTGCTAAAATATGTTTGGTTAGAATTTGATTTCTATTGATTAAAAATCACGGGATTTTGTTGGAGAAGCTTTGTAGTTTTAAATTGTCAGAAAAAGAAGTATTATTTATAAAATCGTACCTCAGTGGTAGGTACCAACAAGTTAAAATTGGTACTTCCCTATCCAAGAGACTGCCTGTAACATCTGGGGTGCCCCAAGGTAGCAGCCCAAGCCCATTATTGTTTACTATTTTTATAAATGATCTTCCTGAGTGTATCAGTAATTCTTCTAGCTTGATATTTGCTGATGACTTTAAGATCTTTAAGCTCATCACCACTCATGAAGATACTCAACAATTACAGCTTGATTTGGTCTCAGTTTATATTTATTTATTTGTTAACAAGTGTTCGGTAATGAGTTTCACTCGTAAGACTAATTTTCTGCAAAATAACTACTATCTTAACAACATTTGCTTAAACAGAGTTGATGAGTGCAGAGACTTGGGTGTCTATCTGCAGTCTAACTTAAAGTTTAATGCTCATTATAATCATATTACAAACAAAGCTTATAGGGCGCTAGGGTTCGTGATAAGAAACACAAAAATGTTTAGAAACATTGACACTATTGTAAGGTTGTACAATGCTCTCGTTAGACCTCATCTTGAGTATGCATCCATCATCTGGTCGCCTGCAGCATTGATTAATATTGATCTCATTGAACGAGTACAAAAAAAATTTCTCAGATATCTCTATGTTAAAAAGTACAATATCTATCCGTATATGATGTCTTATAGAAGCATGTTAGATACTTTTAATTTTGTCACACTCGAAAAAAGAAGATCCATGCAGGCATGTTTATTTATATATTTTATTGTCAATAATATAAAATACAAAGATACTTATCTAATCAATTACATCAGTATGCATGTGCCTAAAATTAATCTTAGAATTAGTAACAGAAATACTTTTAATTCAAGAGGTTGTTCACCTTTAAACTTAATGCTAAGCGAGTGCAATAAAGCCATAACCAAATTCGATTTAGATATATTCTCTACCTCAGTTAGTAAGATAAAGTCATTGTTTTTATGCTGCATCTGGGGTACCTGTTATGTTCCTTTCTTTGTCTTTTTGTGTTTATTTGTGTAAGTGTAGTTTTAGTTTAGTTTGTAAGAATTCTTACATGTAATTACAACGTTTTTTTTGTGTTTGTAAGAGAACCCTTTAAATAAATAAAAAATGCCATATTTTGGCATTTTAAACAGCTATGCTTGCTATAATTTAACTTCAATACTTACTAGAATATATCTGGTTATGTTGTGGCGGAGCCAAAAAATCTAATTTGAAGCGAGCTTTCATGGCTAGAAAACAAACCAAGAATCATTTGACAAATCTCTGGTTTTTATGTGTCTTTTATGGCTAACTGTTAGACAAAAAAGCTCATCAGCTAATTTGTGTTACTTGGGTAGAAGTATCTGTAGAACCAATGAATAGATTACTTTGAAAATATGGTTCTGGCTATAAATGAACATGAACTTCCTTTTAAAAAGATCTTAAACCGTGCGATGTTGCCGCTTCTATCTTAAACCTGTGGCGTCATCTGTTTCCCTAATGGAATGATCTATATATCATGTTATGTTTCCTATATTTAAATTCAACTGTTTTCGAGAAAATGGCTCCTTAAAATTGACATTCTTGACCCGTTGAAGCTCAGTAACTCCCAAACGACTTAACTTGCAACCAAATGAATTGCAGTTTTCTATCTTATCTATCTGGAAATAGGTAGTTAAGGTCAAAATTGTCAATTTTCAAGTGCCATTTTCTTGAAAACAGTTTAATTTAGGTATACAAAACATCACACAAAATGAGTTTATAAATTTTAGGATAGAAAACTAATGTTGCGTAGGTAGAAGCGGCAACACCGCACAATTTAAAATATTTTATAGAGTTGAACTTTTTTGAAAATGTCAATAGTTTCCGACTTATCTGTAAAAAACTGAAATTTTTTCTAAAATCTGAATTTGATAATAGCTTTTGAATTTGTTTATGTGCGGATTTGAAACTCTTGCACATTTTTCTAGACGTCATTCCGAATCCAATGAGGCTTCACTCACATTTTTACTAACATTAGTAAGTATTAACACCATTTTGAGTTTCTGAACTAGACTATAGCGGCGCGTTGAATATCAAACTTTTGATTGACAAGTAATATAAAAAAAAGATAAAGTTGCCGATGTTTTTAATAACAGCGAGCCCAGGATAAACCGGTTGTGTGACAATGATCGTCCTTAACCCACATCAGCGCGCTAATCAAATGTATTTGTTGGTGTGTATTTGTTGCGTAACGAAATGCAATAGATGTTAAGATAACCATGGACTGATTATGTCACCTGAATGATAATTTTTTTAATTAGTGAATTGGTTGATAGTCCAATAAGTAAAGCCATTTTTTAGGACAAACCTCAGGACAATTAGCTTGTAGCTCCCTGGGAGGTTTTTTGCAGGGTTGAGTCGATTTAAATTATCTGATTTAAATCTTGATTGTAATTAAAGGATTTTTGTTAAAAAAGTCATGCATTGTCTCTCGGTCTGTATGTTCGCGACATAGCTAAATGAAATAGATGTTAAGATAGCTATGGAGTGATTATGTCACCTGAATGATCATTTTTTTAATTAGGGAAATGGTTGATAGTCCAACAAGCAAAGTCAGGGGCGTGCGGTGAAATTTTAAGAAAGGGAGGCAATTTTTAGAAACTTACCTATTTGTAATGTAATTTGATTCTTCCATCATTTTTTGCAAATTCTTCAATGACGTCATCATAAAAACGTCGATGCTCCGACATATTTTGGAGAAGTTTATTTTCAATGGACAACAGCGATGTATCCGAAAGTATCTCCTGCCCCGTTGAATTTCTCACGAAATTTTTTATACGTTTAAGTGTTAAAAAATTGCGTTCTATTGATGAACTTGTGGCAGGTAATGTCAATACTAATTCACACAATTTCGACACTTCGGTGTAGGCATCTTCCAGCTCCTTGTCTTTTAAAAATTGCATTAGTTCCTTAGCGTTATTTTTTGCACTAATGTCATCAGTCTCCTAAAATCACTTTTAATTCAGATAGGTCAAAATAGGTCAGTCATCTCTTTTTTGGCTTAACATGGACTTAAAATCATCCACGTTTTTTAGGTAAAAAGCAATATCATTTGTTTCAGTTTGTAATATATTAAAAACATTGTCCGAGAATGGAAATATTTCTGAAAATATGTTCAACAAATAACTAAAATTAAAATCTCGTTTCAAACAGTCCAAAAACTCCCTCGAACTATTTATTGCTTCTGAGTCCCACGTTTCATTATTTTCTATTATATTCTCAAATAGTTCAACGATTTTCAGATACTGTTAACACAAGTCTTCCATTATAGTTCCACCTAGTAGGAGCTACTTTGGGCAATCGTTTGTGACCAATGGAGTCAAAGCTTGTGTACGTTTTGTTGACTTGGAAAAAAAAAGCAGCCATGCAACTTAAAGTAACGAAAAATATTTTACACTCTTTAATGTGATTGATGGACTGGGATAAAACTAAATTTATTTTATAGGCAAAAAAATGGACATACACAGCACTTGGGAAAGTTTCTCGAACTTTAGCTTGCAGACCCCCTAATTGTCCTGCCATCATTGCAGCTCCATCATAGCTTTGAGCAACTAATTTTTTCTCTCCATTAATTTCTTTAGTAACGTTATAAACTACGGTATATAATGCATCTGCTGTACGATTTTCGGATACATTCTTAAAACCTAAAAATTGCTCTTGAATACTTCCGTCTGCTTTAACGTAGCGTATTACTGTAGTTAATTGGCTAAAATTAGTGATACCAGTTGTTTCGTCCAGAACAATAGCAATGAAACGCGCCTCACCAATCTCCTGCTCAATTCTTTTTAGAATAATGGTTGCAACAGCAGAAATTAAATCATTCTGGATTCGATTCGACGTTCCGCGAAAAACGCTAGACTGCTCTAAATGATTTTTTAACCAATCATCATATTTAGCAATTAAACTAAGTAAATCTTGAAAATTTCCTCTATTTGAAGAAACCCTGTTTCGTCATGACCTCTAAATCCCAATTCGTGCTGTCCGAGAAAACAAACAACATCGATAAGTCTTCTTAATATTTGCCTATTTTTATCGACTAGTTCATTGTGTTGGCGGACTTTTTCTTTTATGACGGCCTGTAAATGCGCTTTGCACCTAATGTATCTTTTAACAGCTTTATGGAAATTGTTTAAATCGGAAAAACCAGTTTTATTCCAGAGACCTTTTTCATTTTCAAAAAGTAAATATGGCCAACAAAATAATTTACTTATATTTTCACACCCTGTTAGCCATTTAAATTGTTCGTATTGTTTTTCCGTCTGTCTAATGTCTAATACAGTTTTTCATTTTTGTGGTTAAATTTTTCGTACGCGGTTTTGCCCTTCCTTTGAAAATTATTTGAAGCTTATCAGCGAAGTTTAATGTAGGAAAATCCCTTTATTATTAAGACACACACCACACGTTCACACACACTCTTCTTACTAAATTCTATAACATTTTCAACGTTATTATCTACAGCCGAAGTTGACAGTATTTGCATACCCACGTCCGTATTATTGTCTTCCATATCGTACCATGCACGACGCGACGTACGTATCACACAACACACGGACAGCCGTTCAAACAAAGAACCTACTCCAACGACAGCTTCCGTCACCACTTAAAGCACGCGACGGAAATGCAGAAATTGCAAACAGCCGGTGGAAAGTTCGATAACCTCTGGCTCGATTCACAGGAAATCAAGCATACAGGACTTGGCTGCAGAGAAGCTAGCGGCCCGCATAGGTTCTATTCGATATTCTATTGTGGCTGGGTCGGAGTCAAGACCGGATTTATTATGGGCTTGATAATTAATATAATATTTTAGCATTTTTAATATAAACTAAATTAATGGTTTCCTATTCCAAAAATTACATTTTAGAACATGTTTTGTATTTTTTTTTTTTTGCTTCCATGGACTGCACGCCCCTGAGCAAAGCCATTTTGGAGGTCAGGAAAATCTCAGGAAAATTAGGAAGAGGGTCAAATTTTTTATTGCAGCTCCTTGGGAGTGTTTTTGCAGGGTTAAGACGATTTAAATCGTCTTATTAAAATCATTATTTTAATCAAAGAATTTTTGTTAAAAAAAATCATTATTTGTCTTTCGGTCTGTCTGTTCGCAGCATAAACTTCTTACCCGATTTTTTTCAAATTTTGGTTAAACATTAAAACTCACATGGGGATGACCTGGCAACATTTTAGCAAAAATCCAATATGGCGGGCTAGTCAAATGTTAAAAAAATTATTACTAAAAAACTACTTATTCAATTTATCTCAAATTTTTTACAAAAATCAAGTATTAGGTAGTAATTAACAAGTAAAATTTTGGTAAGAATCCAAGATGGTGAAACAAAATAACGTCTTAGTAAAATATTTAAAAATTCAGCCCGAATGTTACGCTATCACCCTCCCCTATAAAAGCGAGCGAAACCTAGAATCGGCATCAGTTGTCCGGGAGAAGCGCCTCTGGTCAGATCAAGAAGAAGACCTCCAGGTAGTAGACCTGTTACGGTAACCGAGACGAAGACCTTCAGGTACTAGACCTGAGGGGCATAAGGAAGCGAAAAGCCTGCTTGAAGAGCGTACGGTGTTTAAATAGAAGAATAGTTGACGAAGACCTCTAGGTAGTAGACCTGTGGGTACATTTGGAAGCGAAACTATTAAGTGAACTGCACGCTACCTTGTGACTTGTTAAAGAATCCTATTTTATTTATATGACCAGAATCGGCATCAGTTTTGTTAAAAAAAATCATGAGGGGCATAAGGAAGCGAAAAGCCTGCTTGATAGAGGAAAATTAGGTAAGAGTACATTTGGAAGCGAAACTATTAAGTGAACTGCACGCTACCTTGTGACTTGTTAAAGAATCCTATTTTATTTATATGACCAGAACCTTTAGTTAAAAGAAGGAAGCCACCACTGTGCGTGGTACCTGTATTTACGGGAGAGATAGCCACGTTGGTTAGCTTCACCTAGCGCTTGGCTTACTCTCAAGAAAAGTGAAGTGAGAAAGAAAATCAGTGATTACATCCAGGATTTGCGAGTGCTATCAGTGTTTTCACTTGCAAGTAGTCGAGGAACCACTGACAGACATCCCCGAGGGGAACGGATTGAATTATTCCTATAGCATAATTCTTGGAAACGGGATAAAAGTACGACACTTCAGTTACAGGAACAAGTGCTATCGGTATTCCCTCTTGCAGATTGTCGAGGGAACATTGACGGTCGTCCCAGAAAAGAAACTGACGGCAAAATATTAAATTTGAAAACTACTTACCCAATTTACCTCAAATTTTTTAAAGAGTGTGCTTGTTTAAAAATTAATTGTGTTAACATTATTTTAATTGTTTCATATCGTCCACCGAATGTAAATTTTAGTGAATTTTTATGAATTTTTAGTTGTCTAATAATGAAACTTGCAGAGCCATCATACTCATGTGTAATAGGTGGTGACTTTAATATTAAATTTTTAGTTCCTAGTACAGACTTAAGCTGTTTTACAGATATAATGTCAACTTTTAATTTGGACTATATTATTAGAGACCCCACAAGAGTAACAGGAAAGTCTAGCACATGCATAGATAACTTCATAGTAAGCGCCGATATAGATTCACAAGCTACGGTAATTGATATGAATCTTTCCGGCCATTTTTCATCCTCTGTGTGAGATTAGTAAAAGGTTTAATAAAGGAATATTTTAATAAAAGAATTTTCTGAAGGTAACAAAAAATTGATTTTATATTTGTCTTAATCAGAAAGTGCTTTTGATTCTTTTCGGACAGCATAAACTACTTACTATGTTTTCCGATAAAAAAATGTTTTTTTCAAATTTTGGTTAAACATTAAAACTCACATGGTTTTCAAAAGTTGATAATGTATAAAGGAACAGCAAAATTTTAAATAAAATCCAATATGGCGGGAAAATTACAAAAAAATACATAGTCAAATGTTAAAAAAATTATTACTAAAAAACTACTTATTCAATTTATCTCAAATTTTTTACAAAAATCAAGTATTAGGTAGTAATTAACAAGTAAAATTTTGGTAAAAAAGAATCCAAGATGGTGAAACAAAATAACGTCTTAGACTTTTTTAAAATATTTAAAAATTCAGTACTGAAACCGAATGTTACGCAATTGATAAAAAGTTATCACCCTCCCCTATAAAAGCGAGCGAAACCTAGAATCGGTCATCAATTGCTTGTCCTTGAAGAGCGTTTTCAATATGAGAAGCGCCTTATCTGGCATTCAGTTCAATTTTGGGCCCCTTACTATATTTGATATTTGCTAATGACCTTATTTTTTATGTTTCTAAAGACACATCAGATATTTTTCCTGTTTGTTATGCGGGCGATACTAATATGATATGATGGTTGGGTCTGATCTACCGTTTCTTAAAGTTATCGGTGAAAATGTATCGTTATCGGTAAAAAATAATATCCTGGTCAGAGAAGAATAATTTAATATTGAATAAGGCTAAAACGAATGTTCTTTGTTTTACACACACAATATGGCATTTTGATTTGGGGCAGAGGTAAAGAAAGCAGACGGGTCTTTCTATTGCAGAAATACGCGTTAAGGATAATAGGCAGTCTTTTACATAGAGAGTCTTGCAGGACGCTGTTCAGGGGTTTAAAAATTTTAACAGTTTTTGACCAGTACATTCTGGAAGTATGTCTTTATGCATTCAAAAATAAATTGCTACTTCAATCAAATAGACCATCCCACAATTACAATACACGTGCTAAAGACCTGCTGTTGCCCGATAGTCATAGTATGTCTTTTTTTCAGAAAGGCACTTTATATGCCGCCAGTAAATTTCATAATGCACTTGATTTTGTATGTTGCACTTTTCAATTGAAGAAATAAAACATTATTATTATTATTATTATAAATAATATATAAATATATTACGAAATGTAGAAGCATACGGGAGAATCGAAACGAAGACCTCCAGGTACTAGACCTGAGGGGCATAAGGAAGCGAAAAGCCTACTTGATAGAGGAACTACAAAAAACTTAATGCCTAATGCAACATTACATAACACTAAATACAGAAATAAAAATGCTTTCAAACAGAACAATTAAGTATTACATTCTTTAAAGAGAATAGTAATTTAGCGGCTTGTTCATTAACATTCTTTCCAAGTCGGAAGAAGATGCATAGTCACAATAGATTTCTAGAATGGTTTCTTGAGATTTCCACCATTGTAGTGCAGTTACATTTTGTAATAAATACAGAAAACACAGTTTTCGAAAGCGGGTCTGATTTGGCTTCCAACTTGATTATCAATGGTAATAATTTTGTGTTTGGGAAATGTTTACCGACAATATCAAAAGCAGTTTTTTTCTTCGTTTGATTTAATGTTTATTTCTGATAAGATCCAAAAAGTATGTTTTGAAATTTGTATCGACATTACCAAAAACAGCCATAAGTTTTTTTCATACCTCAACTGCCTTAGACAAAAAGGAACTTTATGCTGAACGATATCAAGTGACAAAGAAATTGGTTTAAGAGTTTAAAAAAAATCAGCCATTCGTTTGATATGACTATCCGATACGTTTTGAAAAATCACTGAATCAACGTCGTCTTTGTGTTCCTCACCAATCTCCAGCAACTTTGGCCACTCACTGATATAAATTTCCAAGCGGTCAGAAACTGTATTGCATCTTGTGGTAATATTAGCTTCATTCTTCCTTTCTGTTTGTGCCAAACATTTGGCAAATGGATATTTCGGAAGTATTTTACAATTTGGACTTCATGATCTTTCAGATGTCTTACTGTTAAATCCTTGGAAAGCAAATTCAACATATGAGCAGAACACTCGAACGTGTAAAAATAGGGTAATCTAGTCCGACCACAATTTTAATCTAGGACTTTATCACCTTCGACGCTTTGAGCACATTGTTCTATGCTGCTGACTATACTCAATGTTAAAAATAATATCGACATTAGCAAATTCACCCATGGCTAGTTGCCCTGCTGAGAAAAAGAAACGAAGCATATAAGTCAAAAAAAGCCAAGATCGTGACTGGTGATTAAATTGATGAATTTTCAATGGATGCCTCAGACAACCAGTTTTTAATTACGAAGGTACCCTTATTTTTGGTGTAGCAGGTGCCTGTAGAAGTAAGGAGTTAGTTGAGTTGATGGTGGAAGATGTAATTGATTTGATTGATTACTCAATTATGATTAATATTAAAAATATCAAAAATAAAATTGATAGCAATTTTATTGTTAAAAATTCAGGTAGCAGTACTGTCAACTTTACTGAAGTCTGCGGCAAGAATATGGCTTTAAGAAACGCTGAGACTCCTCAAAAATACGTTTGTAAAACTACTCTAGAAAGTAGCAGCATTCTTAAATCTACCAAATCCGTTATTATATATTGGACATTGTTTTCGACAAACATCTGCCTCTTTTTTAGCTGACGCTGGTGCATCTGTGGATGTTTTAAAAAGGTATGAAGGATGGAAATCGGCAGTCGTCGCCGAGGGGTACGTCGAAAACTCCATAAATAATTAAAAAAAAACTATAGCCGTTTGTTTGTTTGGACATGGTGATGTGAATACATTCCATATTAGAGCTTCACGAAACCTTCCAAGGTTCTAACGAAGTATCTAGAACTGTTGCACGTACGGGGTGTCCCATTTTGGGTACTTTTGCGGGGTATCTCCGTTATTTTTATAGATAGAAAGTGTGCTATGCTACTTTTTCGTAAAACTAAAGATGCCCTTAACAAAATTTTCATAGCCCTTTTAGCTTTTAAGACACAGGGCTAAATTGAAAATGTTGCATTTTCAGACACCCCTCATATCTCAAATATCAGATAACTTATCGAAAATGTGAAAACTGTTTCTTATATAACTTTTCCCGTGGGGTCCTAACACTGGAACCTGTGGTGGAAGATAGACCAATAAGAGACGTCGATGTAAATTTATGATGAATAGGAGACAGGCCAGACCGAAAAAAGAAGAGGTTATAGTATCTCAATCCCCGAAAGAGAGAGCCGGGGAGAAACAGGCTGGAGTTCTCCAGAGAGGCAATTGTTTGCTATACGGATGGTTCATGTATGACACAGTTGCAATCCTCTGGTGCTGGAGTTTATATTGAGGCTACACAAACCGGGTCCAGCTTCCCTTTGGGGAAGTTTTCAACGGTGTTTCAGGCTGAGGTATATGCCATTCTAATGGCAATAACGATGAAGGAAGACATAGAGGGGGCAGAGGGAGAGATTGTCATATGCTCAGATAGTTAAGCAACACTTAAGGCGCTCGACTCACCCATGGCGGGATCAGTTTTGGTTCAGGAATGCGATGACAGGCTAGAGCAGTTGGCGCGACGTAAAAGAGTGAAGTTGGTTTGGGTGCCAGGACACCCAGGGTTGAGGGCAACGAGAGGGCAGATGAGTTTGCTAGACTCGGCGCCACCAGCCCGTGTGTAGGACCAGAACCAGCTTTAGGCATCACTAGGCAGCAGATAAGGACAACACTCGACGAATGGGCACAACATGAACTTCAACGTGAATGGGGCCAGTCCGGGGTCGGGAGACAAGCTAAAGACTTCATTGTGAAGCCCGATAAGGGCCGAACAGAGTGGTTACTAGCCCGAGACAGGAAAGCTCTAAATTCCATCGTAGGAATAGTAACGGGGAACTGTCGATTAAGGAGACACCTCTTTATGTTAGGCATTGAGGAAGATTGTATCTGCACGGAGTGTCAGGATAAGGAGGAAACTCCGCTTCACTTTCTGTGCAGATGTGAAGCGCGAGCGAGACTGCGATGAGATATTTTCGGCACTACGGTTTTGCATAGGGACGAAATTAAGGATCTTGCATGGAAGGATATGCAGACTTACATAGTAAGGACAGGCAGATTCAAGGATGTACACCTGGTGGCGGGTGGTGGTTGAGGGAGGAGCTGGGGTAGACTGAAAGGGCCTTATAGGCCTACCAGTTAGGTCTCTAGACGTCCCCCTAACTACTACTACGAATCATTTCTTGTCCTCAAAACATCGTTTTGAAAAAAGAATAAAAACCTTATCTTTCTGCATACCTATAAAGCTGTTCTGTCCAACTTACCATCCAAGGGGATGAAAAATATTTAGCTTTTTTGAAAAACGGTGAAACGTTTTCGTCGCGGCCAATCCAATAGCAGCTCGCAGCAAACACATGTAATACGCGTAGTGACCTTGAAGCAACCAATAAGTGACTAGACTTCTGTCAAAGAACGAGCAGCAAAGAAATTTACCGGCAGTGTTTCCTGTTAATCTACTATGAAACTGCCGGCTTTCCGATATATTTCTATTTATTTTTTAAGTATGTTTTTGCATTGCCGCATTGTCGGAGTTTAAAAGGATGGATATTTTATCTAAATGTGCTAATTAGTATTGACGAACACCTGAGTTAAATGTCGAATGCTCTTATAAAAGTCGAGGCAAAACATATATACGCAAATTTAATATAAATATTCAAAATAGCATTAGGTATGCTGCTGTAAAAAATGTGAAATAAACAATAAATTGTTTATTTTGTTTTCGTTGCCTACTTTTTGGGGGTGATTTAAATTGGACATGTATTGGTGTCAGTGATTTAGTATTTTAAATTGAAAAAGTCAAGCTTACTTTGTTAGAAAAAAAAAATATTCAGGTCAAGTCTATCAGTTGAACAGAACCTTATTCAGGCTATTCCAGATCTAAATGTTATGAATATTGACAAATTTGTCGAAAAAAAAAAAGATGCACTAATTTGGTTTTTAAAAGAAATCAAAGAATTATTCTTTTATGACATATTTTATTATATGAAATGCAAGAATAGTGAGTGACAAGTGAGTTATTTTAAATCAGTTTAATTGTATATTTAATTTTATTTTGGACATAATTGGCAACGTCGCGATCGCAAAACCTATAACAAATCGTTTATCTTAGAAATGTTTACGTATCGTCTTTTGTTTTTATAATCAGTTTAAAAGTGACCCGGATTGTTATAAATTGCCCTGACCTTACACAACGGGAAAACTGTTATTGCTTGGGCAGAAATTTTCTATTCTAAACTATAATTTGTATATATTGATGATTAAGCCATGAAAGACCCTAGATTCTTTTATTTAATAAGAATTCACATCGGTAATAATAATAATCTGTAATTATCTTTGCTTTAGTTAATTGACCATTGCCTGATAAAATTAGCCGGCTCGGTAATGACCAACCATTCTAGAATTATTTAGTAGTTATCTAATTAATTGTATCTATCTTATACAGGGTGGTATCATTGTGGAAATCCATTAAAACATTTAAAAAAAGCAGGGGCGTGCAGTCCATGGAAGCAAGGGGAGCAGTGCGTCCCCAAAAAAAATTACAAAACATCTTCTAAAATATAATTTTTGAAATAGGAAACTATTAATTTAGTTTATATTAAAAATGCTAAAATATTATCTTAATTATCAAGCCAATAATAAATGCGGCCTTGACTCCTACCGAGCGATAATAGAAATTGAATAGAACCTATGCGAGCCGCTAGCTTCTCTGCAGCCAAGTCCTGTATGCTTGATTTCCTGTGAATCGAGCCAGAAGTTGTTGAACTTTCCACCGGCTGTTTACAATTTTTACATTTCAGTGCTTTAGTGGGGAGCGAAAGCTATCGTTGGAGTAGGTTCTTTGTTTGAACGGCTATCCGTGTGTTGTGTGATACGTACGTCGCGTCGTGCATGGTGCGATATGGAAGACAATAAACGGGATATGCAAATACCGTCAACTTCGGCTGTCGGTAATAACGTTGAAAATAAACAAAAAACACTTGCTAAAATTTCCACTTAATTTATTTTACAAAAATAATGACAATTGTTTTGCCAACACTGTGGCTTCATCAGATGTTAGATGTAAACTAAAATAAAATAAGAGTGCACCACAAATTATAGATTTTAAATATCTGAATGCGTTTTTTACAACTGCGGATCTTATACAGTTCAAATGTTCTGGATTTACCCTTAATAAACCAATAAAGGTTTAACAATGGGGAACCGTTCAGGTCCAATTGATCGTTTAATAACGTGTTGTTATTTTTATATTTGTTTATTTCCATACTTTCTAGTAAATTAAGTTTTTTACTTTTTCGTTCTACGTGTAAAATTTCGAAGTTCTCATCAAAAGTATGGTTTTCTTGAATTAAATGTTTGGAGTAATTGGAATTATCTTTATGCTTTCTGTAACTGAATTTATGTTCACTTATCCTTTTTTAAAATGTTCTGCCTATTTGTCCAATATAAAATTTTGGACAAGTTCCGCAATTTAATTTGTAAACACCCGATTTATTGTGTTTTTTGGTTTTACTCTTATTGTTTTTAATGTATTTGCTAAGGCTGTTGTTAGTTCTAAAAGAAATTTTTGCACCTTTGTTTTTAAAAAACTTAGTAATAGTTAATGTTATTTTTCCTGTATAAGTGAAAGTATGGAAATTATTATTTTCTTTGAAACTGTTAGTAGGATAAGTTAACTGTAATGCCTTTTTATGTTGTTTCTTTTCTACTATTTTGTCTACAAGATTTTCATGATAACCGTTATTAACAGCTATTTGTTTTACTATGTTTAATTCTTTAATATAACTTTCATTACTTAGAGGTATGTTGATCAATCTATGAACAAAACTATTAAATGCTGATATTTTGTGCGTAAAAGGGTGATTAGATGTATTGTGTATTGTAATCTCGGTATGAGAAGGTTTGTGGAAGATTTGAAACTGGTGTTTATTATTTCTAACAGTTATTGTTAAGTCCAAGAAATTAATTACTCTATTATTTTCTAATTCAATTATTACTAAGTTTTTTAAAAACAAAGGTGCAAAAATTTGTTTTCATCTGATGAAGCCACAGTGTTGGCGAAACAATTGTCATTATTTTTGTAAAATAAATTAAGTGGAAATTTTACGCAAGTGTTTTTTGTTTACTTTGTTAATATGAATTTCCATCAAGTAACGGCTAGTTCTGTTCAACATTGAAAATGTTGGAGAATTTAAAAGAAGCCTGTGTGTGAATGTGTGGTGTGTGTCTTAATAATAAAATGATTTTCAACATTAAACTTCGCTAATAAGCTTCAAATAATTTCCAAAGGAAGGGCAAAACTGCCTATGAAAAATTTAACCACAAAAATGAAAAACTGTATTAGACATTTTTATCCGGAAAAATAATACGAACAATTTAAATGGCTAACAGGGTGTGAAAATATAAGTAAATTATTTTGTTGGCCATGTTTATTTTTTTCTGGAATAAAACTGGTTTTTCCGATTTAAACAATTTCCATAAAGCTGTAAAAAGACACATTATGTCCAAAGCGCATTTGCAGGCCGTCATAAAAGAAAAAGTCTTCGGCAAAACCAGAATTGAACACACCCTTAATAAACAGTTGGAAATTAGTCACCGCCAATTGGGATTTAGAGGTCATGACAAAACAAGGGTTTCTTCAAATAGAGGAAATTTTCAAGATTTACTTAGTTTAATAGCTAAATATGATGATTGCTTAAAAAATCATTTAGGGCAGTCTAGCGTTTTTCGCGGAACGTCGAATCGAATCCAGAATGATTTAATTTCCACTGTTGCAACCATTATTCTAAAAAGAATTAAGCAGGAGATTGGCGAGGCGCGGTTCATTGCTATTGTTCTGGACGAAACAACTGATATCACTAATTTTAGCCAATTAACTACAGTAATACGCTACGTTAAAGCAGACGGAAGTATTCAAGAGCGATTTTTAGGTTATAAGAATGTGTCCGAAAATTGTACAGCAGATGCATTATATACCGTAGTTTATAACGTTACTAAATAAATTAATGGAGAGAAAAAATTAGTTGCTCAAGCTATGATGGAGCTGCAGTGATGGCAGGACAATTAGGGGGTCTGCAAGGTAAAGTTCGAGAAACTTTCCGAAGTGCTGTGTTTGTCCTTTTTTTTGCTCATAAATTAAATTTAGTTTTATCCCAGTCCATCAATCACATTAAAGAGTGTAAAGTATTTTTCGTTACTTTAAGTGGCATGGCTGCTTTTTTTTCCAAGTCAACAAAACGTACACAAGCTTTGGACTCCATTGTCCACAAACGATTGCCCAAAGTAGCTCCTACTAGGTGGAACTATAATGGAAGACTTGCGTTAAAAGTATCTGAATATCGTGAATCAATGATTGAACTATGTGAGAATATAATAGAAAATAATGAATTTTTGTTGAACATATTTTCAGAAATATTTCTATTCTCGGACAATGTTTTTAATATATTACAAACTAAAACAAATGATATTGCTTTTTGCCTAAAAAAAGTGGATGATTTTAAGTCCATATTAAGTAAAAAAAGAGATGACTTTGACCTATTTTGGGAGAAAACGATGACGTTAAATGTAGAGCCACACACACAAGCCAAGCCTCTTCGAACACACAAGGTGGGAGATGTTCAAACCTCATACAGACGCCTCTTTCATGAAATAATCGATCAAATTCAGCAACAAATAAACTATAGATTTAACGGTTTAAATGATTTTAAATTCCTCGAGCTCTGCAATTTTGATCCATTTAAAGGAAAAACTTTTCCAGAAGATGCGTTTAAATCTCTTCTTCATTATGGCCAGTTCTTCAACGGAGTGTTACTGCGATCTGAACTAAAAGTGATTTACGACACTGATGACATTAGCGCAAAAAATAACGCTAAGAAACTAATACAATTTGCAAAAAATGATGGAAGAATCGAATTACATTACAAATAGGTAAGTTTCTAAAAATTCCTTCCCTTTCTTAAAATTTCACCGCACGCCCCTGAGAAAAAGTGTTTTTGTACTTTCGAGACTAAAGTATATCCTTTTAGTCGCCCCTAATAGAGGTGCATTTAGTCCCAAGCCTGTCCCAAGGGACTAAAACTCATCTTAGCATCACATAATTAAAAAAGTCTTACATTGAACAAACTTATTTATATGTAAATGAATATTTACGTTAGTACAATTTACAATATTAAATAATCGATTTATTTCGTTGACAGTGTGTTCAATAACGCTACAAGCTTATCCCATTTTGGGTACTTTTGCTGGGTATCTCCGTTATTTTTATAGATGGAACTAAAAATTATCATAGCCCTTTTAATTTTTAAGATACAGGGCTAAATTAAGAATGTGGCATTTTTAGGCACCCCTCGTATCTCAACTATCAGATAACTTATCGAGAATGTGAAAACTGTTTCTTATATAACTTTTCCCGTAGAACTCAATTCCGGAATTAGTATACAGGGTCAGGTCAAAAAGTTATCAGACCCTACTTTATTTTTTTAAATAGAACAACCTGTATATTGGTAGACTATAAAATTTGTCTTTTTTTACCTTTTCAAAAATATATAACAGTATGCACTTGATCTAAGAAACACGCAAATAAAAGATAATTTTCTGAAATTAAATGCATAATTTAATAGTAGGCTATGGCTTGTTTATGACAACAAACAAAAATAAATCTCAAATATTTGTCTACCTAATTGAGCGTAAATAATATGAACAACCAAAAAAAAGTCATTACTTTATTTTAACTTATAGGTAAAACTGACTTTGGGGTGGTTTTACCCGCCAATCCCGCAAAAAAGGCCCTTATTTAATATTATTTCTATTATTTTACCTTAGATCAAAGCGACTCTGGGGGGTAACCCCAATTCCCCCCTTATATACGCCACTGAACCATAATAATATGTGTGTGTGTTTGAATAAAATAGTTTTTATTTTTTTATATTTTACATAATATTATTAATTCGAACCTATAAAAAGTTTAAATATCGAATCAAAAACCCAAACAGCAATAATATCTCATTCATATATAGTAAAGTTTGCGCACATATGGTTGCATACTATACATCAATAAAAACATATGTATATACATACATGCGTCGAGGCGTCTTATCGCATAAACACCGCACACTTTACTTTGACCCCGATACGGAAGATCTTTTAATACCGGGCCGAAACATTTCGAATACCGAAAACATTAGGAAATTGTCGGGGACGCACATTTCAAGCAGTACCGTTTTAACTATTTCACAGACAAAAGTTCTTCTTGCAGCCAGCGCACGTTCAAAATAGACATTGCAAACTGAAACCGCTTCGCTTATGCTTATTTGAGCTTATACAACATGAAGTCGACAGGCCTTCTGCTCGTAAACGTGCAGCAAGCACATTCTCTCTTGACGACAGGGCCGGATTAGGGTGTACGGGGGCACAGAGTTAAGTCAAAAAAGAAACCCTATTAAACAATCCCGTTTACCTATTACAAGGAATCGCTAAATTGGCTTCACTCAGAACTTCACTCGTTAGGAATACTTTCTTTTATCAAGGCAAGTGATGTATTTGATCCTATTTAGTTCTGCATATACAGTCAGTCAAAAAAGTACTCATACACTTTGTATTTATTTAATTATTTCACAATTTTTGATTTTTTTTGGTACTAACGCTCAATATCTAAAATATAAGCAGTATAATTAATAATAAGTATAAATACAAATTAAAACTACATTTTGGAAAAGTTCATTTTGGGTATTAAGACAAGCTATATGTATGGCAAAAAGTATAGCTGTGAGACTACAATTCAATGCGTATTGGATGAATGGAAAAACAGAATGGATGAGAATTATAGTACTCTTGCGGTATTTTTGGACTTACAACGTGCCTTTGAGACTTTAATCGGCAAAAACTTATAGCCAAGCTATATACGATAGGATTCCGAGATTCGGTTTTGGAGTGGTTTAAAAGCTACCTTAAAAATAGGAGACAGACTGTTAAAATCAATGGGAAAAGTTCCGATGAATTATTGAATGACCACGGAGTACCTCAGGGGAGTATTTTGGGACCCCTATTGTTTTTAATATATATTAATGACATAGTGGAAGTTATGGATTTGGTCGATATTTATTTGTTTGCAGATGATACCCTAATATATACTTACTCAAAAAACATTCAAGATTTAGTAGTTAGGATTAATAGCGCTCTGAATAGTTTTTATAAATATACATGCGAAAATTTGCTAAAAGTTAACACGAGCAAAACAAAGTTTATGCTTTTTTCCACCGAAAAAGTTAAAAGAGAATTTATTGAAGGCAACTACAAAATAAAAATGAATAACTTTGTATTAGAACGAGTTAAGAAAATTAAGTATTTGGGGGTAATAATTGATGAAAAATTAACATTCCAGGAACATGCTAATATGGTAGTATCAAGGATCAGTTACAATATTAATTGTCTTTCACGTTGTGCAACACACTTCTCATTGTGATCACGAAAAGTTATTTTTAACACCTTAGTTTTGCCACACTTTAATTACTGCTCAACAATTCTGTTTTTGTTAAATAAGAATGAAATTGATAAATTACAAAAAATGCAAAATCGAGCAATGCGAATTATTTTAAGGTGTAATAGGTATACACCAATTAGATCAATGCTTGAATGCTTACAGTGGCTGCCAGTGATCGAATACATACGGTTTAATGTTTTAGTCTTTATTTTTAAAATAAAAATTGGCCATTCTCCACCTTATTTGACATGCAAAATAATTTATAACAGTGAAATACATTCGTACAATACCAGACAAATAAACAATTTCTTTATAGATCCAAAAAATAAAAAAAGTGGACAGAACACTATATTTTATCGAGGTTTGGATATGTTTAACAAATTGCCTGAGGTAATTAAACAATGCCAAACCATTTCAATGTTTAAATCGCAACTTAAGAATCACATGATACAGCAGTACAATCGGCAGGTTCTGTAATGATTTTTATATGTGTATATTGGTTTTTATGTATTCGATATCCAGCTTCAGATTTACGATCGGTCAATTGGTTTTGAAAATATCGGCGAAAAACCGAAAATGGCAGATTTCGTTTTCCCCCAGTAAATCCAAAACGGTAAATTTGACAGCTGTCAAAATCTGACATTATTCGGACATTTGCTTAAGACGAATAAGATAGCGTGTACGATATGTTTCCGTCGTCTTTGGTTATCCAACCCGCCTCAACTTTAATTTTTTATGGCCGCCATATTGGATTTTTTGATTTTTGGAAAGAGTGTAAAATTTCCAGACTAGTGATGTTCCACAAGTGCATAAAAAAATTTGAGAATCATCGAAATATCACACTTAAAAGTATATAAAACACGTAAAGTTTCATATACAGTCAGTCAAAAAATTACTCATACACTTTGTATTTATTTAATTATTTCACAATTTTTTTTGGTACTAACGCTAAATATCTAAAATATAAGCAGCATAATTAATTAAGTATGAATAAAAATCAAAACTACATTTTGGAAAAGTTCATTTTGGGTATTAAGACAAGCTATATGTAGACCATAATCTAACAGCTATGATTTAAATAACACTCTTCACCTGTTAGCCCTCTTTATATAAGTTAAGTTGCACATTTAAACAAATTTAGCTGTTCTAAAGTTAAGAAGACTAGACTTTTTTTGACAGCTGTCAAAATATTTTTTTTTAGATATATTACGCGAGTAAAAGTTATTTCATTAAGTTCAGAAATTATAAGGAAAAACATTTTTATTGACAGTTACATTGAACTGTGAAAACTAATAATAATTAAATATTTAATTAATTTCAAGCAGTTTAAACATGGTAGAAAAAACACTTTTTTTTCTGATAGCTGTCAGAATATTTTTTTCTGTGGCGTAGCTATACCCCCGCCAGCCCCCGCGGTGCGGGGAGGCCTACGGGGTTAGGGGGACCGGCGATAATTGCAAATGAGCTCAAGAGGGTATGGGTGACCTTTTTTTTTAGTCATCATATATTTTCTGGCTATGCTTTGGGCGCTACATTTATTGACAAGTAAAGGACCTTGTTTTTTGTCATCAGTTACTTTCTTGTTCTGAGAGGGGGCCCTTTACCGAAAACCGCGTGGAGGCCCAAAATTCGTAGCTACGCCACTGATTTTTTAAAATAAATCACCCCACTAAAAGTTACACGGAACTGCGAAAACAGAATTTAAAAAAATTTAAATTATTTATTTTATGGGAAAACAATGTTTTTTTCACAGATGTCAAAATATTTTTGATAAATAAATTAATCCACTAAAGGGTATATGGAACTAATTTAAAAAAATTGAGTAGTTTAGAAGTGACGGAAAAAAGATTTTTTTTTAGTTGTTACGCCACTGTTACATGGAATTGTGAAAACCGTTTTTAAAACTTTTAAGTAACAATTTTTTTACAACTGTTAATCTAAATGATCCATTCAGTCTACAGTGTGTCCCAGATTCGCTTCTCTATATAGGGAGCTCTGCTCTTATGATACTTACAGCAAAGGTTAAATGGAAAAAGTTTTAGAGGAAACTTAGCGCATTCGATATCCAGCTTTAGACTTACGATCGGTCAATTGGTTTTGGAAATATCGGCGAAAAAACGAAAATGGCGGATTTCGTTATACCCAGTAAATCCAAAACGGTAAATTTGACAGCTATCAAAATATGACATTATTCGGACACTTGTTTAAGACGCATAAAATGGCGTGTACGATATGTTTCCGTCGTCTTTGGTTATCCAACCCGCCTCAACTTTAATTTTTTATGGCCGCCATATTGGATTTTTTGATTTTTGGAAAGAGCGTAAAATATTCAGTCTAGTGATTTGCCACAAGTGCATAAAAGCTTTGAGGATCATCCAAATATCGTACTTTAAAGTATATAAAATGTAAAGTTTCAATTTTCTCTAAGGAGGCCATGATTTATTTGTCACCAATTTACTTACTACAATGTATTAAACTAGGGTTTTCATTGATAGCTTGTAAAATGTTAGTTAGTTTATTTGTCATAGTTATTACACACTTTACTTTGCAAAAAAAAATATAACACAACTTGTGGAGAACGGCCGAAGATCAGGTGAGCCTCCCTAAGGAAAATCTCTGTTTTTCATCTTAAACCAAAGAAAAAAAAATAAATGGTAGTATACAATTAAGAATATTAACAATAATTAAACTAGTCCTAAATGTTAACAATGTTTAAAAACTATTAAGACCTAGCAAGAAAAAAAAACGTATAGCTTTCAAGCAGTACAAAGGTAATAAACTTACACTAGAAAAATGCTTTGATCATTCAACATATGTTTTTTAAGTTTTTCTTTAAACATTTTTAACGGGTAGGATTTAAATATGTCAGGAAGATTATTATAAGCATTCGCGATTTGGTATGTAAATGACGACCTAAAGAATGTGTGTTTGTGAGCGGGAGGTGTGAGTCGGCCCCCGAATCGGATATTTACGTATGCACGTGAGATCGAAAAGTAACCTTAGAGTAAAGATATGCAGGTTGTTTAAAAAGTAATATTTTGTGAAAGAGAATAGCTGCGTGTAAGCGCCTACGGTTTTTCATATTAAGCCAGTTTGCTTCCATTAGTTTATGTGAAATATGCGTCGTATACCATAAATAAGGGGAAGACACGAGTTTTGGGCAATCTGTATTCTTCTAGTCGTCTGTAAATCAACGAAAGGTCCATAGATAGAGTCAGCGAGATTACATTTAGAAAGTACAAGAGATTCACATAAGATAATTTTAGATTTTTTAGATACAAAATTTCGTACACCATAAATCATTTTTAAGTTAGTATAGGTAACGCGAATAAAGCTACTAATATGACTTCGGAACTTGAGGTTTTTAGCCTCATTAGTACATTGCACCTCTGTATTACCAACTCTAACTTTTACTTCAGTAGTAAGTGACTGTTTTATTTTGGTCGAACCGAATATTAACAAACTTATTTTCGAGGGATTAATTTGAAGGCGGTGTTTAGACGCTGAATTATAAAGATTATCGAGGTCGGAGTTAATTTTATTTAAGCAGGCTGCAAGGTCGCTGGGTGGAGAAGAAAGATACATTTGCGTATCATCCGCGTAAAGATAAATTTGGCAATATTTAACGGCTTTAATTAAGCCGGATGTGTATAAAATGTAAAGTAGAGGTCCGAGAATGGACCCCTGAGGCACACCTGACAAAAGATCTAACATCTTAAAAATGTGTCCACCAATCTTAACAAGTTGCTTTCTATTTATAAAACAAGACAAGAAAATTATTACCGAATTCGAAAGCCCCAAATAGTGCAAAATAGCAAATAACATATTGTGGTTCAGGGTATCAAAGGCCCTAGAAAATTAATTAAAGTTAAAAGTGTAAGCTTGTTAACATCATTGGCTCGCAAAATATCATCTGTTTTAGCTAAAAGAGTCGTTTCACAGCCTGAATCCTGATTGTACCGGTGGAATTATGTTAGTACTAAAAGCGAATATTCGAATTTGTGAGTCTAGTATCTTTTCAAGCAGCTTTGAAAGCGCTGGTAAAATACTAACAGGGCGAAGATCTTTGAAACTCTTTGGTGTGTTAATCTTTGGTAAGGGTAATACAATAGCCTCCTTCCAAATATCAGGAAACAGTGAATTACTGAGACAGAAATTCACAATATCGGCAAGGTAAGGTATAATCTCTGGACAACACAACAATAACATTTTAATATTTATTCCATCCTGTCACAAACTCAGACACAAGTTGAAAAGTAAATATTTCACGCTCCTGCGCGTTTTGACCAAGAAAAAAATCTAAACTTTTCCGATTTTTATAATTTAATTTATATAATAATCATTTAATTTTTCAAGATCTTTTAGCTGATCAGGAAGGTCAGACCTCCCTCTCATAATATCCAATAACCGTAAATCGCGCTACATGCCATTGGTACCTGCCCTACGAAATCTATCGGTAAAATAGGCCTTTTTTTCATTCTTAAAAAAGTAGACTAGATATAGACTCTATATCCCTGAATGAAACCTATATTATCAGTCTTTACCTACTCCGTTGGCCTGCAGATATTTCCCAGATATTAACTGTCTCAAATGGATTTCGTTAACGATCCTCTTGTTGTTATGTTAGAGTAGTGTATTATTTGGGGTTGGGATTCAGTACAAAAACAACAGACTTTTTTAAACTGTCGACGTTTCGTTATTTTACTCTTGCATCCTCAGGACACATATAAATTCTATATCCTGCGAGAAAGCCACATTATCAGTCTTTACCTACTACGCTGGTCCGCAGATATTTTCCGGATATTAAGTTTCTAAACGGTTTTCGTTAACGATCCTCTTGTTTTTATGTTAGAGTGGTGTATTATTTGAGGTTGGGATCCAGTAAAAAAACAATTGACTGTCAACGTTTCACTATTTTATTGTTGCATCCTCAGGACACATATACATTTTATATCCTGCAAGAAACCCATATTATCGGTCTTTATCTACTACGTTGGTCCGTAGTTATTTTTCAGATATTAAGTTTCTACATGGTTTTCGTTAACGATCCTCTTGTTTTTATGTTAGAAAAAGTAAGTAAAGCAAAGTAAAGTAAGTGAAAGATATTTGCCAATTTTGTAAGTATGAGATCCCATTGCACTGACGATAAGTCGAAGTGGTACATTAACCGTATGTATTTTAGGTAGTCCGTAAAACCGCGGGATCCTTGAGCTGCTTGGCGTTAACATCTTCTCCTCTGTTGGTAGGTTGGGTGCATTTATAAGGTTGGTTATCCGTCTTTCAATTTTGTTGGTCGGGTCTGCTTGGATCACTCTGTAGTCAACATTCTACTGGGCATATAAACGCAAAATTAGAGAATCTATTGAAATTTATAAGCATCCTAACAATTTTAATAGAGATACGGGCTTCAATTTACATTATAGGTGGAAACCGATCGTTACACCGAGTCACGCTTCAGTAAACACAAGTCGACTATAAATAGCCGGCCTGGGTCTCTCCTAGCTCATTCAGTGCTCCGATCTCATGAAGTGAAGATCCCTGAAGATGCCTCGTACAATCGAAGGCGAAACGTCGGAAAGTGATTCCATTTTGACACGGTCTAATCCCAAGAACCATGATTTTGTAATTGACCACAGCCGTGAAAGCTTTTGTTCTATGTTATTATTTATACTTTTGAAATTCTCTTGTAAATAAAAATTCGTAGCGCGAAGTCAAACTACTTTTAAACAGCTCGGTAATAGGAGCCGGTGTCGATCGGGTTTGAAACTAGGCAACTCGCCTTTTATCTGCGGTTTTTAAAGTGCCGACGGCCCAGTGCGGTAACTTATACAGGGTGTCCCAACTAAAAGTATCCATCCCAAATAACAAGTCGCCAAGACAAAAAAAAAACGCTCGGACCCGTCGATTTTGCTTTTGAGGGGAAAACATTTTGCGCCTATTTTCAATTTCGCAACATCACCCTCTGAGCGGGGGTCGAGTGATACCTTATTTTGAAGGGTTTCCGACCCTGGTTACAACTGCCAAGTTTGAAGCCTCTGCTGTCATTCCCGAAGAAATGGCAGCTTGTCGAAAAAAAAAAATTAATAAATTAACTGCAAGAGTTGGCTGCTTTAAATTTAGGGTATGATGCAGGCTAGTGAAAAGATTTTAATAATAATTACTCCGGACGAGAGGAAAATAAAAATAGTAAATGTAAATTAATGGGGAATTTTTGCCTTTAAGAAATGTTTTCTACAAAGACTAAATTATTTTATGAATTGTTCGAAATGTTCGCCATTTACTCCCTTGCAATGAAACAGACCGTTGCCAAAACGTTTAAGCTAACTTGTCGAATTGTCACTGTATAAATATTAAAAAAAAAAAAATCAGCATCCCATTCTTACTGTTATCATAAAACATCAGCAACAAACAAAATAAAATCACATTGTTATCGTTTATTTAGTGTCAAGCATTCATGCGTTTATTACAGTTTGTGCATTTTATTTAAAATTTATTTTGTCTGAAAGTGTTAAAAGACGAAAGTTTCTAACAATTGCCTATGACGTTTACGATATAAGGGAGAATCGAAATTATTGTTCTTTACATTAGAAACAATAATTGTGCGAGAGCTGCAGCTGTAAGTTTTAATGAATCTCATCCCGAACATTCTTTGACTCATAGAAGTGTATTACAACTGTGGAACAAATTTTTCGAAACCGGCTCAGTTGTCAATAAAAAGCATGAAAG
Source organism: Kuschelorhynchus macadamiae (assembly GCA_030620095.1). Classification (NCBI taxonomy): domain Eukaryota; kingdom Metazoa; phylum Arthropoda; class Insecta; order Coleoptera; family Curculionidae; genus Kuschelorhynchus; species Kuschelorhynchus macadamiae. The sequence goes on from JAUTXW010001579.1 coordinate 110,125, forward strand.
AGTAAGAGCAATAAGAAATGAAAATGTTGAGGTTGCAGTTCTTGGCCATGTTGCTATGGTCCCAAGTAACTCCATCAGAGAAACAGCTGCAATATCAGGAGTCTCCCGAAGCAGTGTTCACCGGATTCTAAAATCCCATAAGTTTCGACCCTTTAAATATCAATTGCTTCACGAAATGAACGAAGATGACTTTGATGGCAGAGTTGAGTTTTGTGAGAATATTTCTGAAAAATTAAACAACCATACCATTTCATTGTACAATATTTGTTTTTCTGAGGAAGCCACATTTTACTTAAATGGAGAAGTAAACCGTCACAACTGCAGGTATTGGAGCGACAGCAACCCCCATTTATTCAGGGAAACCCATAGCCAGCATCCTTTAAAAGTAAACGTGTGGGCGGGAATTCTAGGCAATCACGTTGTTGGACCTTTTTTCATAGAAGGCAATTTAAATGGTGAAAGTTATTTAAATTTACTTGAAAATACCATTGATCCGCAGATTACTGAGATTCTAGAAAACGACCAGGATTTAGCTGAAGATCAGATATTCTTTCAACAAGATGGGGCACCTCCTCACTAAGCTTGTCCGGTAAGAGATTTTCTCGATAATACTTTTCTCGATCACTGGATTGGAAGAAGAGGTCCGAATGGCCGGCACGATCACCTGATTTGACGCCGTTGGACTTCTTTCTTTGGGGACACTTGAAAACAAAGATTTTTAAGGTGCAGCTAGAATCACTTGAGGATTTAAAACAGCGAATAGTAGCTAAATGCCGTCAGTTAACACCTGAAACATTTCAAAATATTTGAAAGGAATTCGAGGCTCGTCTGTATCATTGCATGGAAGTAAATGGCGAACATTTCGAACAATTCATAAAATAATTTAGTCTTTGTAGAAAACATTTCTTAAACGCAAAAATTCCCCATTAATATACATTTACTATTTTTATTTTCCTCTCGTCCGGAGTAATTATTATTAAAATCTTTTTACTAGCTTGCATCATCCCCAAAATTTAAAGCAGCCAACTCTTGCAGTTAATTTATTAATATTTTTTTTTGGACAAGCTGCCATTTCTTCGGGAATGACAGCAGAGGCTTCAAACTTGGCAGTTGTAACCAGGGTCGGAAACCCTTCAAAATAAGGTATCACTCGACCCCCCTTTCGATTTAACATTTTGGGGGTGAATCTCACCCCCCGCTCAGAGGGTGATGTTGCGAAATTGAAAATAGGGGCAAAATGTTTCCCCCTCAAAAGCAAAATCGACGGGTCCGAGCGTTTTATTTTTTTTTGTCTTGGCGACTTGTTATTTGGGGTGGATACTTTTAGTTGGGACACCCTGTATATGTATATAGCTATTTCGTAGTACCTTCAAGTCTACCTACATAAGTATATATTTTTGTTATTTTGAAAATCTGCTTAAAATAAATAAATAGGAGATAAATGTATTAATTTATTATAAGGTATGTGACATATTCTCACAATTACTAAAAAGAGTCGTGTCGCAAGGCGTTGAAATTTCATTATAGGTCAAAAAATTTCGAAAATTTTGTTGGTTGCTATGGTAACTAGTTAGAATAACAATATCCGACTGGTTAAAAAATGGCGGTAAGAAAATTTCTATATAACAATCATTGTCCTGCCTATATATTCTCGATAGATGATCTTTTGAGAAGACAGTTAAATTAAAAAGAGAAAATCAGTAAATTCGCATTTACCCAGAACTTTCTTCGTTCAAAATTCCAATACGTACAAATAATACAGTATACACAGCTTTTAAAAGTATTATTTTTTGACCAGTTAAATAAAAAAGTCCGCTTCATGTATATATTTTTTTTTTTGAAAATTAAATAAATAAGTGGGAAAATGTATTAATTTATTATAAGGTAAAAAACAACTGACAATAAAAAAATTCGTCAAGTCATTTATCCTCCCTGTCAAATTTGATTTTTGACCAAGTTAGAGATAAGTAATTTTTTGTTTAAAACTATTTTTTGGGTTTTTCCGCCTTAGAAAATTGAAAAAAATAAATAAAAAATAAAATATAGTTACCCTATAAATTGAATAGATAGCTTCATGTGGGATTTTTTTTGCATAATTAACTTAAGTGGGCAAAAAGTTTTTGCTCGAAAAAAACAACTGACAATAAAAAAATTCGAAGGTACCCGTCAAAGGAACAAGACAAGTTAGAGAAAAATGCCTGCTTTCTGGACGTTTCGAGGGAAAGTCTACCCCCGTCTTCAGCAACCAAACACGTGAGACTCAAATACCAAAGACCTCAATACTGCACTGGACGATGAAGAGAACGAAAACAAACCATGCACAAGGTGAGTTTTTTGACCCACGCAACATCATTCCAGGCCGGAGACCACCGACGCGGGAAGATGGTCGCGGCAGCTGCTCTGCTTCTGCTAGTGATAGTACGTAGGTAGGTGAGATAGTACTACTGTAGTACGTACGAGTATAGGTAAAAAGTGTGCCCGCTACCTACTGGTGACCGTAAATCTGAGAGGTTGTCGGCACTGCTCATGATTTTTGCCCGGTTCGGTTCTCTGCCACTTTTGTATTGACATATTTAAAGCAAATTTTTGCGACGTGGGTTTAGAGTAAGCTAGTATTTGCTTCTTCCTACAACTTATTTAACGATGGGTCGTAAAAACGTCGCGTGGGGTTTAATAAATATTTTAAATAAAAAACTCACTAATTTCTGTATTAGTTTCATTTGGCTTTGGTAGAAAGGCTTACAGACTTTACATTAGATCCCGACGATGACTGTTGAATCCTCGTATACAAATGTGCTTATTTACGATTCACATATTTCATTCAGTCGTTACAAAGATCTTTATGGAAGGTTTCGAGGAAACTGCTGTAAGTTCTGCTCCTTTACAGCCTAAATGCTGGTTAACATATGTTGATGAAAATTTTGGAATATGGATGGAGAAAAAACTATCTAAACCATATAAACCAAAATAAATTTCACTATGGAAATTAAGTCAGATGATGTTTCTTCCTTGATGAGTTAGTACAAAAGAAAGAGAACTGCACCTTGGACCATTTCGGTATGTTGATGAAAATTTTGGAATATGGATGGAGAAAAAACTATCTAAACCATATAAACCAAAATAAATTTCACTATGGAAATTAAGTCAGATGATGTTTCTTCCTTGATGAGTTAGTACAAAAGAAAGAGAACTGCACCTTGGACCATTTCGGTTACAGGAACCTCTGTTACATACGAACAGTGTTGCCAGAACATTTTGATAAACGGTAATAGATAGGCGTTCGAAAAGGTAATAGATTTTGAAGAAAGGTAACACATTCTTTTTGAATATTATTTTAGTTGAACATTGAGCTTTAACAAGCAAAAAAAAAGCCTTGCGTTTATTTCGTATACGGTGATTTGGTCATTTAGCCATTCTCCTACATAAATAATTTTTTTGCTCATTACGGTTTTGGTAATTTTTTTTATTTCGAGTCTTGAGTAAAGAGGTTTATTATATTAAGTTCGTTTTGTATCGTTTGTTTTTCAGTTAATCACACGGATTTACATATTAGAGTATTGGTTACAGCTTGAATTTGTGTTGGGTGATGATGTAAACTTGCATTTAAACATCTGACGGAATGTGTTGGTTTTCTATACAGGGTGTATTTGAAATGTCCGTTATGCAATTGTGTGATCAGAACATCTAAAAATTGAAGTTTATGGTTTTCCTCTAACTCTAGAGTAAATTGTATTCTGGGATGTATTGAATTTACGTCAGGTAGAAAGTCTTCAAGCTCTATATGACCATGTTGCTATATAATAAATATGTCATCGACATAACGAATCCATAACACCATCTATTTGTTTGTACATTTGACTGTAAAAAATAAGTTTTTTTAAGGCAATGATTCGAGAGTTGTATTATATATATGGAAATCCTGGTTCACAGCAATCCTGTCCAAAGCTTCGCCAATGGAAATACTAGGATACGACGATTTGACGTCTAGGCTTGATATAATATTGTCTTTCTCAAGAACGGTGTTTAGTATAAATTGAGTAAAATGCTCCAAGTTTTTTACAAATTAATTTTACAGTTTTTGTAGCGGTAAATTAACAGTACTAACAATAGGTCTGATGGGAGCTCCTGGTTTGTGTATTTTTCTAGAATGTAGGACATCTGTTCGATTTACCCCTGGTACCATTCCTTTTTTGAATTTCGGGATTTATTGGTGAACTTTTTATTTTATTTTTAAATGTTTTTTCCAGAAACGTAGTCGGACTCCTTGGAACAGGCTTATACCAATTGTCTTGTAGGATATCATTCAATTGTTGTATGGAGGGGGTGGGTCTACGGTTGCCTCTCCTTTATCTGCTGGAACTATTGTGATGTCTTTATTTTTTCGAAGGTTTGTTATGTCCTTTGTTCAGTGGCATGGTTTTGTTACGGTGGCTTACTTGTTTTTAAGATTCTTGCCACTTCCTGTCTCCCCCGCTTTTTTTTCTTCAGAGGAGTTAAGGACAGCTTCCACTCCAGCTATTATTTCCTCATTAGGGATTTTTTTACGAGATATCCTAATATTACCTTACGGATTTTTCACTTTCTTAGAGAATCTAGCGTGATATATTACGCACTAATTTATCGACGTCTACTGATGAAACAGTAACTACCAACAGTATGGAAAACGAAAATCGACAAATCTAAAATCAAGCGCAATTAGCGGCACAACAACAGCAACAGCCGGAAAACGACCAATAGCCGCTCCCCAAGTAGCATAAATTAGATGATGAGTTTTTTTGGCTAAGAATTAGCCATAAAAGACACAAAAGCCAAAGATTTGTCAAATTTGGGCAAAGGATTCCTGGTTTGTTCAAATTAGATTTTTTTGCTCTAAAAGTAGCAATTTTTAATATAGATAGGCTATAGCATAATTACTTGGCCAAAAAATATCTCTTATGGGGTAATTAAACCTCCAACTTTTTTTTTCAGAAGTCAGAATATAGTCAATAATTAGGCATTTTTTCCCAAATGCTAATCAAATAAGTTTAATTATAATAATAATAGCTATATAAGTATGCCAGATTATGACAGTTTAAGACAACAAAAATTGACAGGAAAAAATATTGGTTTTATTATCATATTTTTGTTTCAAAATTAAAGTAAAATTGGGTAGTTTTATTTTGCTTATGTTTGCTATAAGAAATGGCACTTTTTCAAAGTTACGTTTATAACGTATAAAACTATATTTAAGCCAAACCGAAGATTTATTTAGAAACACGAAATATAAATTATTTACCATACAAAATGTCTAATAAAAAGTTTAAATATTCCATAATTCCATAAAAAAAGAAAGAAGATAAAAAGAAAACCACGATTAGGGTTAATCATCGTTTAATTTTGTTACTCTGGCTCCTGGATGACCTGGGTCTTAAAATAACCATTTTTTAGCGAGTACTAAAGGTAAATCAAGTAGGCATTTTTATTGGTGAAATTTTAGTAAATGTTACTACTACATTTTGGCTACATTTGAAAATGATTGCAATTTGATAAATATTTGCTTACAAAGTGGCCAATTTCAAGGAATATTTGCGTAAAAAATAGCCAAAACTTTTTATGATCCGCCATGATTGAAATTAAAATCAAACTAATTTCCTAGCAGCCATTACTTGACCTTTTTAAAAAAACATATTGTTTCTACCTATAAAATTGTGTTTCCATGAATGTTTTTTACGTTATGGACCCTTTAATCAATGCTACTTTTTTAGCAAAACATAATTTCCAAAATAAAAAAAATTGTTGAAAACGAAATTTTTAGTTTCAAAAAGGGGCGCATGTTTTTCTACGATAGGCATCTATCGTAGATTCTTTTAATAGCAAAAATTTCCTGCGCAAGTGTTTTTTGTCCCCACTAACCGTCAAACTTCTTAAAATATTTTACACAATAAATCATAGTGTGTTTCTACTAAATGAGGAATGATTTAGCTAAATTTCGGAAAAAAAATGTTACTCAAATTTCGGCTAAAAAACAAGTCAGAATTAAGATGAAAAAGCTTGATTTTAAAGTTAAAAAGTAGCTAATAAACCCAACAATAAAATTAAAACAGAGTCGTATAATTGCAAATTGGCCTTTTTCACCTCATTATGACCAAATTATTATTCCCCACTTTAGCCATATTTCCATTTTTAGAACTGTTATTTTGGCTAGCAGTTTTAGGTAATTGGCCAGGGATAATAGCCAATATCACAGCATTTTAGCTCATATATGGTTGTATGTGCTACTTGAGGATCAGATATAAACTTTGGCCCCAGGTGGGAGTAAAAACGAAGCTTCGCAGTCGCTAACTCTTAAGTCTCTATTCGAACGCGAGAAAGTAAGCTTCGAAAATTTCAAATGAGATTTTGGTGAAACATCAGCCAAACTGTTCATTTCAGAACGACAGTATCGAACGGATGTACACCCGGAATAAAAACACATTATATTTTTCCATCCGTGGAGGATTAAGTAATGTAGTAATCAGTACAATATTCAATTTTGTTCTTTTTTTCTGGTATCGAGGCGAATATATTGGTGACGGCGTTGTTTTTTTTTCTTTTAGCCCAAAATAATTACTATTGCCTTATCAGGTAAATCGTGTTTAGAATTTTAAGTGAAACAGCCAATATACTATTTTTTTCAAACCATAAAATTTGGCATAATCTTTTAAATAAATAGATCGTAAAATTTAATTGAGATCGGATAAATAAAAAACATATAAGTTTACCAAAAATATCTATATACAAAACTTGACCAATTGCACATTTGTACAGGTCTTAAAAGTTTACCTTTTTATAGAGATCATTATGAAACAGTATATACATATATATATATATATATATATATATATATATATATATATATATATATATATATATATATATATATATATATATATATATATATATATATATATATATATATATATATATCCCACACATAAGGGTTGTCATTATACCTACAGCAAAGGTTAAATGGGGAAAGTTTTATTAGAAAATGGCGGATTTCGTTTTTGGCCAGTATATCCAGAACGGTAAATTTGACAGCTGCCAAAATGTGACATTATTCGGACACATTTTTAAGACAAATAAGATGGCGTATACGACACATCTTCATTGTTTTTTGTTAACCCTCAACCCGCCTCAACTTTCGTTTTTCTTATGGTCGCCATATTGGATTTTTCGATTTTTGGAAAGAGCCTAAAATTTCCAGTCTAGAGATATCTCACAAGTGCACTAAAGATTTTAGTATCATCGAAATATTACACTTCGTAACGTTAGGTTTCAGTTTTTTCTAAGGAGGCCATGATTTAAAGTAATGTTAGCTCTCAATGCTTTTCTAAGGAAGCCATGATTTATCTGTAACAAAATTGGATTTTCACTTTGACGTTAAGTGAAATAGTTGAAAGTATCAAAGCTGTGTTTTAATAAGTAGTAGGTATGCTTTTATCCCAATAAAATCATAAATCTGACACATAAATTGTCAAAACCTATAGGAAATTGCCGGCATTCCATATTCAAATGAAGAAAAGGTTGGCATGTTAGCTCTGTACTTTCAATCAGACAGAAACATTTTACAAGGTATTTGGATTAACGACGGCAGCCTCATAAAACCCAATTCAGGAAAATCGTAGTTAATTTAATTAACCATGGTGCTTTCGAACAACCTAGAAACGGATAGAACAGAAAACTAATGTGCCAAAATCAACAGTACAGAGAGTTTTAAAAAAGAATAAGTACCATCCATACAAACCCATAATAGTACAAGGACTTAAGGAAACTGATTTTTCAAGATGACTACAGTTCTGTGAGTGGTATACTAGGAGATGTAATGAAAATCCTGATTTTGTAAATCATGTCTTGTGGTCCGATGAGAGCAGGTTCACGAATTGTGGAATCTTTAATAGGCACAACCGTCATCATTGAGCTGTGCAAAATCCTTACGAAGTGGCAGAGAAACGTCTACAGATCAGATTTGGAAGTAACGTTTGGTGATGGTGATGGTCAAATAATAATCTTTTTTTTTTCGTTTGGTTCTTTAATGACACTAAAAGAGTATAATCTGATAAAAAAAAAGTAAAACATTCTACTCTAGATAGTCAACTTACTTTTTTGATATTGTATTACATTTTTATTCAATCATTTTGTATTGTAGTTTCGGAGAACCTATAAAAATAGAATTGGGTTCTATAAATTTATTAACACTTCTAACAAATTTTCTGCAGATTTAGCTAATTCTCTAAAATTATTTTGATTGTCTGAATTTAATGATTTATTATTACCCGGGAAGCCTAGTTCTGGCGTTATGAAAATACCCATACCATATTAATCAAATGTCGGATTATTTTTCGATTTATAGAAAGGCGTTCAGCTGTATTTCAGAATAATTTAAATTTTAAAGCGCAAGGGGTTTGTTCTTTTGATATTTTATGTTTGATTAAGGCACGGTGTACTTCTTTAAGATTATTATATCACTGAAATAAATTGATTTTGTATTTCCGAAATTAATATGCAATACCAACAAAATAATTTATTACGGTTATTACTTCCCGCTAACCAAATACGTTTTTCTTTTTCATAATAAAGCTGAATAGGTTTCAACTGTATACAAGCTCATTCATTACGGGATGTTTCGATAATTATTTTTGGACAGAAAATATCTACTTTTTAATAATAAAGATAATTTTCCCTTTATAATTTATAGTTTCTAGTACCACCCGGCAGACCCTGCCGCCCTTGACTGTTGGGCACCTGTTTATAAATTATTAATCATTTCAGGAAATCGACTTATTGGAGCATTTTTGTTTGACTACAACCTAAACGGGCAGAGGTACCTAGAGCTTTTGCGAAACGAGGTTGTACCAGCCTTACGAGCTATTCTAACGGAAGATGAATTAAGAAGAACTTGGTTTCAACAGAACGTATGTCGGGCTCATAATACCATTCAAGTCAAGAACTTCTTAAGAGAACAGTTTGACGAAAGAATAATTTCTTTAAATGGTCCAATATCTTGGCCTCCTAGATCCCCTGACCTGTCGCCCCTGAATTTCTACCTCTGGGGTCACACGAAGAATGAAATCTATGAATTTGATCCCTCCGTGACCATAGAAATCCTGAGACAAAGAGTTCTGGACACTGTTAGAAATATTAACCGAAATACACTTACCAGGGTTGTACGAAAAACAGTCACCAATTGTCAAAAATGTCTTGATGCAAATGGGCGTCATTTTGCAGATTTGTAAATTAATGTTACCCACTTACAAAGTAGTTACAGCTCATTTAGATTTTTTAAGTCGTTATTTACGTTCATGTTGGATTGAAAATTCAATGCGTTTAATACATTACTTACTTATTAATGTATCTTGTGACAAATAAATCATGTCCTCCTTTAAAAACATTGAAATCTAATTTACGAAGTGTGATATTTTGATGACACTAAAATCTCTAATGCACTTCAGAGATATTACTAGACTGGACATTTTAGGCTCTTTCCAAAGATCGAAAAATCCAATATGGCGGTCATAAGAAAAATGAAAGTTGAGGCGGGTTGTGGGTTAACAAAAACAACGAAGACGTGTGGTATACGCCATCTTATTTGTCTTAAAAATGTGTCCCAATAATGTCACATTTTGACAGCTGTCAAATTTACCGTTCTGGATATACTAGCAAAAAACGAAAACCGCCGTTTTCGGTTTTTCGCCGATATTTCCCAAACTTATTGATCGATCGTAAATCTGAAGCCAGATATCGAATCGAAAGTTTCCTCTAAAACTTTCCCCATTTAACCTTTGCTGTAGGTATAATAGGAGCCGAGATCCCTATGTAGAGAAGCGAATCTGGGATACACTGTATATACATACATATGTTTTAGTAAACGCATATATTGTTCAATGTACCACTCCGTTAACATCCGGAATATCCCCTGAAATTTCATCCAAATTGGCCAAACCATCGCGGAGTAATCGATGTAGATACATAAAAAAATACATAGGGTCGAACTGATAACTTCCTCGTTTCTTGAAGTAGCTTAAAAAACATCGAGTCGCTCCTCAACGTTTGTTTTTTTAGTTCATACTCAGAGAAACGAAACACAAACAAATGATTGGGTTCTCTACGTGTCGCAAAACAGGGCACATTTTCATTATTGCAACTCGGGGGAAAACTTGTTTAAAGTTTACTCATTATTCTAAAAGTTTAAATCCGTCTAACTTTCAAATTGTGTAGGTTTGTGGAAAGTTCGTTTCTCTAATTTCATCGCTTTAGATTTACTTGTAATTCTGTTGAGGAAGTAAATTGGTGGAACACGTTTTGGGGGGAAGAATTCGAACGTAAGAACTCTTAAGTACGCCACGCAGGCATTTTGATGATTACAGTTTTAGGGGAGTCTCTATTTAAAGTAGATTAGTGTAAGCCTTTTTTGGTTATACATCGTAATGAGGTACAATAATTGCCAGTTTAACATACTTTCTTTAAGTTTATAACATTTTTAAATTCATGTATAATTACACTGGGGAACAAAAAAAAAACTTTTTTCTGCGGCATTAGTTTTTGTAGTAAATTTAGTGACATTAAACACAATAAGTCCTAACTACATATTTTGTTTGTTTAAATTGACTCTACTTTCGTTTACAGTTAGCGATAACGCCTTTTATTCTATGCAACAAAAAGTGTTTATTTGTTGCCTTCGCGGCGACTTTACTTATCGCATCTAAGCGGGCCATGAAATAAAATCGAGTGCACAAATCTTTTTTGACAGTGACATTTCAGTCAGTTTAAAATTATTTTATTAGATATCAAGTGCTTTTTTGTCACTGTCTGAATTTTTTAAAAGAACGTATTTTTAATTGCTACTATATCAGTTTGTTCATTAAGTCGTTTAAGTTGGTGTTAAATTTAAAAATAACAATGAATTCTTCACGCAAGAGTTGTGTGAACCATCCCGACAAATTTTGCTACATATGTGGAAAATTCTGTCAAGAAAAACAGCAAAGAAACATTAACGGTTTTGTAAAACAAGCATATTTTGGCAAGTATCTTGGACAGCAGGATAAATGGTGGGTGCCTCATAAAGTTTGTAAATCTTGTGTAGAGTCACTTCGCTACTGGACCGAAGGGGGACGCAAAGGACTTCCATTTGGGGTGCCGATGACGTGGTGTGAGCCATCAAATCATGTTGATGATTGTTACTTTTGTGCCGTGAATATAAAAGGTATGAATAAATATAAAAAGCGTACTTGGGTTTTTCCAAATATACAGTCGGCTAAATCACCAGTGTTGCATAGTGACTCATTGCCAGTGCCGATATTTAGTACCTTGTCAAACGTTACTTGTGATGATGTCGAAATGATGGACATTCAAAGTGACAGCGACAGTGAAAGTGAACTCGAATATTATAGTGCAACTGCAACGGTGAGGGGTTTTTCACAAGGAGAGTTAAATGACTTGATTCGAGATTTAAATTTGTCTAAGAAATCAGCAGAGCTTCTTGCATCAAGACTTAAAGAAAAACAGTGCCTACAGCCTGAGGTAAACATAACATCTTATCGAACGAGAGAGAAAAACATTCTTCCGTATTTTACCGAGGAAAATAGTTTAGTATATTGTAACGATGTTTCCGGACTTCTACATTTAATGGATCTTTCCGAATACCGACCAGAAGATTGGCGGCTTTTTATAGACAGTTCTAAAAGAAGTCTAAAATGTGTTTTACTGCACAATGGAAATAGATTAGCTTCAATCCCGATAGGTCACTCTACCAAACTTAAAGAGGAATACCAAAACATTAAACTGGTTTTAGAGAAAATTTTCTTTGTACAACATCAGTGGTCTGTATGTGTGGATTTAAAAATGGTGAACTTTTTATTAGGTCAACAAGGTGGGTATACTAAATACCCCTGTTTTCTCTGTTTATGGGATAGTCGGGCAAAGCAAGAGCACTGGACTAGAAAGGACTGGCCGTCGAGAGAAAATATGACTGTTGGGAATGCCAATATTATTCACGAACCCCTAATTAGCCGGGAAAAAAATCATTCTTCCGCCACTTCATATTAAAATTGGGCTCATGAAACAGTTCGTTAAAGCTCTGGATAAAAATGGTGATTGTTTTAAATATATTTGTCAAACATTTCCAAGCCTTAGCATGGAGAAATTAAAAGCAGGTATCTTTGATGGTCCCCAAATCCGCAATCTTATAAAAGACAAGAACTTTTTAAATCACATGAATGAGGTCGAAGCAGAAGCATGGAAAAGCTTTGTATCTGTTGTCAAAAACTTTTTGGGTAATCACAAGGCAGCAGAATATTGCGAAATTGTCACACAGATGTTAAAAACTTTTGAAAAACTAGGAGCTAACATGAGTATAAAAATTCATTTCTTGCATAGCCATTTAGATCGATTCCCGGATAACTTGGGCGATTACAGCGAAGAACAAGGAGAGCGGTTCCATCAGGATATAAAAATAATGGAAGAAAGATACCAAGGCCGGTGGGATCGTCATATGATGGCGGATTACTGCTGGACGTTACAAAGGGATTGCCCAGAACAAAGATACAAGAGACGGTCATATACCAAACGTTTCAACTAACTTTTTTTAGTATTTCAGTTTTATTGGCTTAGTTTTAATTTAATATAACATAATAAAATAGCTGGTGGCATTCAAAATATAGATATTCAATATAAATAATTTTATTTTTTTTTTGTTTTAATTTATATGACACTTTTTTTTATCTCAGAAACTAGAGTCAATTAAGATTTTTTCCCATACTCCTCGTATTTGGGGCAACACAATTACTCAAAATCGACTTTCAGAACCCGCGCCGCAGAATCACTGTTCCCCTGTGTTATTTAGTTTATAGTAACACTGAGGCAATTACTAAATTTGGCTAGTTATATAGTTATTGATTTTCACACAGTGTTCCGTCACCATCCTGTCGAATAGAATCTTTATTAATAGGGTGTGACTATTGAAAGTGACATTAGTTCAGTTAGTAAGACACTGGCCTTCTTGATTAATGAAAATAACAATTTTTTCATTTACAATAAAATATTTTGTTTTTTTGGTATCTTCTATCAGTCAATTTCATTCACTTGAATTATGATAAACATGTTTACTCTCTTCTTTCTTGTAAAATATCAATCTAACACTTTGAGAACATTTTAACTATTAGAAAGTTTCAGTTTACATAGCTTTTTGTTTTCATTTATCCAAGTTGCTTTTCTTTATGTTTGCTTTGTATGGAAAGTTAAACAGACATTTTCCTGATGGTCTTTCATTATTTTAAGCCTATTAGTAATCTGAAACGAAATTAAACATTATAATATTGCAGTTAAATATAACCTTTAAAATATCAAAACTTTTATGTAAATTACATCTTACATACTTCAATATGTTTTATTCACAATTCATTGGATTACATTTTGTGAAGTATTTTTAATTTTTTTAAATTAGGACAAAAGAATTTTGTTTTTGTTTTGTTTACAAATATTCGGAATTTGCCTGCCTTTCTCTTCTGTCACTATGGTTTCATTGGTTTCTTATTTTTCGGCATCCAGCTAGCTTTGACAGTGTCTGTTTTTCCATTTCGCCAGCACTATTCGGACGACACCGAATATTATCGAGTTCTTACTCCCTTATACTAGTGGCGCCAGCAATGAACTCCACTGTAATTATAATTTTATTTTATGGCTCTAGGTTGGCATAAGTCTGAAGTGAGGAAGAATGATGGAGGGGAATGTCAAACTTCTACGAATTTTCTGGAGTCCTTTCTCTCGCCCCTTTCTATTGGCTCTCCTTAGAGGTGCAATATGTGTCCGGCTTTATAAAAGTTCCTTAATAGACCATTTTTTTTAAGTACTGAAAGTATGTCCTAAGTAATTTCTTTTAAGGTGCAGTGCCGTTGAAAGCCTAAGGCCTATTTATGGACATCATCTGGCCCTAAATTTTGGTCCCGTTTTAGTTTGGTTCCACATTTGATTAACCACGTGGTAAGTAGATTTTCAAATTAGTTTCCTGCTGTGATATAATTCACAATTGTCTTTTATAAACAGAATGGCGTCCCGAATTTTGTTTTGGCTGTCGGTCCTCGAGAAGCCTTTCTAGATGTCTGGAAATTCCCTTTGTTGGTGACCGTTGACATCGAAGGGGCCCTCTAGATGAGTAGAGGTAAGGCAATGTCTTTGAATAGTTGTGTTGTAAATAACTTGTTTTTGCACATTCCATGTCGATTTTATTTTAAGACAAACAATTGTTTGTAGGGTTTCAGGTTAAGAATTCAAGTTTATGGTGTAATTTTTGGGGTACATAAACCAAGAGTTCTACAATGGTTTTGGAGTTCCTTCCTGTAAGACTATGGCGAATTAATTTTTAATTTTATATTTATACATTTTATATAAGGTATTTTCCAAGATGGCGGAACAAAATGGTGGGTTAGTAAAATATTTTAAAATTTATCCTGAAAAACAACTTAAGGGCCTGATTTCAAATTGTGTGCCATAAATAACTGCGGTATCTAGATCAACTTGTAAAACTGTGGGACGAAATCAAGATGGCGGTTAAACAAAATATTTGTAATCGTGAAAAAATGGCTCACTCAGTTTTTACTTATCTTCACATTTTTATCATCCCCAGATGCCAAAAAATAAGTTTTATCAATTTCGTCGGTCCGTCTGTGGGTTTGTCTGTCTGTCTGTCTGTCAGTTCACGGCATATCTTAAAAACTTCTTACGCGATTGACTTCAAATTTTGGTAAAAAATTATTTTTTGTAAAACAGCCTTGGCGAAATACTTTATATTTTTGTAACTTTTTCCTCGCGGGCGGTGTGGTAAAAGAAAATTCATGAATTTTTGATTTCCTGTGCGCTATTTAATTTAATTTTCATATTTACTTATTTGCGTCATGACATTTCGCCAGATGTTCACAGGTTGATGATATAATGGTAATCACTTATGATCATATTTGGCATCTGTGGTATATTTTATATTTTTACATAGTACTTTCTTCATGTATTTATTTTTATTTTTTAACAACACTTAAATTGTAAAATGTAAACAATATTTTGTGTTTCAAACTTAATTTATAAAACAACTCTTAAAAAAAAGAAGAAAACAACAATGTGATCATTAAAATTTGACAGTCTACACTTTATATAGTGTTTTATTGAAAAGCCCTCCAAATCTTTATTTTGTCTGTATTTAAATATCAATATAGATTTCTTCCTAATTGAGTCACAGTCAATTAGGTGGCGCCCATTTTAATTTCTAAAGGTGTACCCGAGAACCTGCAACCTACAGTTCTCCGAAAAGATGACTGGACTAAATACATCAAGACAGTACTATGTAATGGTGCGCATGTATTGGTAAATTCATAAGCACTTTACGCTATAAGTTACAAGGCTTCAGTCATATTAGGCTAGTTAGCTCATTGTAGTACAGAGTGGTTTTTATAATTTAGCAAATTCTGAAAAACAGCATGTATATAAAGACTCTAAAGACTCCTACAACGAATATGCATTAAAATTGTTTAATATATTTAATGAAAGTAGAGGTGGTTAAGACATATCAGTAATTAATAAATTCTCAGTAATTAATAAGTTCTCATACGAGCACAAGTTCGCTTCAACATAAAAAAAGAAAGAACACAAATGATAAATAAACTTTAACAAAAAGAAATGGACCACTCCGGCAGACATAAATGCTTACAAAAACAAAGAAGACACAAGCGTTGAATATATAAATAATACGTTGATATGCGCAATTAAAGAAGCAGAAAAACTACATTGCCCCGGGGTCACAAAAAGAACAGAAAAACTAAGCCAAAACTCAAAAAATCTTCTAAAAGAACGAAGAGAGCTCAGACCGAAATACGAGGTAAACTATCCCCAAACGAAGTCCTTAAGCAAAGACATACAAAAGGAAATTGAAAAAGGTATCAATGCTCCAAAGCAAGAAAATGAATCTGTCCTTTAAGTCAGCTACGTACTGTCGGAGTTGATCGCGAAACACTCAAAACCATTTGTTGAAGGTGAATTTATAAAAGAGTGCCTTGTAAAGGCCGCGGAAATTGTAAGTCCCGGGAGCGTGAAGGCATTTCAAAATATATCCTTGTCCCGGAATACTGTCGCTGAAAGAGTTACTGAGTTGGCTGCCAGTATAAGTGATCAGATAAAAACAAAATCAGACTCTTTTATTGCGTTTTCTATTGTCTGTGACGAAAGTACGGATGTGTGTGGTGTGGCGCAACTCGCTATTTTTCTTCATGCGGTTGATACAGATATCAATGTGTATGAAGAATTACTGGAATTAGTACCATTGCGTGATACAACAACTGGGAAGGATATTTTCAATGCTGTTTATGGACTTCTGCAAAAGTACAATTTAGATTTGTCAAAACTGTGTTCCGTTGCAACAGACGGAGCTCCTTCAATGACTGGAGTAAAAAATGGCTTCGTTAAAATATTACAGACAAAGATGAGAGAAACGGGCAGTGACAAACCAGATTTTCATCATATTCATTGTATAATCCACAAAGAAGTTTTATGCTCAAAAGTGATCAAGTTGGAAAGTGTTTTAAAGTCAGTAAAAAAAATTATAAACTTCATAAGGTCACGAAGCCTTGATCAGCGACAATTTGCTGCATTTTTACGTGATTTAGAAAGTGAGTAAGTACACTGGTTTACTATATTATACAGAGGTGCGATGGCTTTCGTGTTCTATGGTACTCGACCGGTTTTGGAAACTCAAAGAAGAAATACGCGTTTTCATGGAAACAAAAGGAGAAGATGTCAGCTTATTATGCGATGTACCTTTTTTACAAGATTTTTCATTTATGGTAGATATCACAAAACACTTGTCGGATTTAAATACGAAATTGCAAGGACCACGTCAAGTTATTACAGATATGCATGATCGTGTGAAAACCTTTAAGTGTAAGATGATGTTGTGGGAAAAACAGTTAGAAGAGGATAATCTGTCACATTTTCTGACTTGTAAGGCATATCAGGAAAGCACTAGTGTCCCAATATCATACAAAATATATTCAGAGAAAATGAGAAGTTTTCTGGCAGAATTTGAGAAGCGTTTTCAGGATTTTAAGACCCAAGAAAACAATTTTTCTGTATTTACTGGTCTTTTCACTATCGATATTGATAAAGCTCTCCCTCACTTGCAAATGGAAGTAATTGAGATTCAGTGTCAGACCCATTTAAAATAAAAATTTGATAATGTTGGTACATTCGAATTTTATAAGTACTTGCCCGTTCAATACCAAGAAATGAGAAAATTTGCCTGTAAAATCCTGTCAATGTTTGGAAGTACCTATAAGTGTGAACAACTATTTTCTTTAATGAAAGGAAACAAATCTCCCGCAAGATCGCGATTGACGGACACACACTTTTTCGCAGTTTTAAAAGTTATTTCCGCCGATAAATTCGTGCCACAAATAGACAACTTAATTAAAGAAAAAAGATGTCAAATATCTGGCAAAAGAAAGAATTTAATGTTTGTAGTTTTTTGTAATGTCCTTTTTATTGTAAATTTAATAAACAGACTTGTCCTATAATAGTACCTTTTCTCAAGATTTTCAGTAGTTTGTCTTCTTTAAGATAAGGTTTTGCGGCCCACCTAGTCGATGGTCTTCACGCTTTTGGCCCACCAGTGACTTTGAGTTTGGCATTGCTGATCTAGAGTAATCGCAGAAAACAAA
Organism: Kuschelorhynchus macadamiae; assembly: GCA_030620095.1. Classification (NCBI taxonomy): domain Eukaryota; kingdom Metazoa; phylum Arthropoda; class Insecta; order Coleoptera; family Curculionidae; genus Kuschelorhynchus; species Kuschelorhynchus macadamiae. The sequence goes on from JAUTXW010001579.1 coordinate 127,836, forward strand.
AGTCTAAAAGTACTTCGATAAAATATTTCAGATGACCGTAAAAACATATATAAACTGAAAAATAAACAAAAACACATTGTCTTCAATAGAAGTGAGATTCTGAATGCCGTGGAGGACTTCTACCGTGAATTGCATAGTGAGCAAGATATAGATGTAGAAGATTTCAGATATAACGATAAATGAAGTAAAGAGGTTCCTCCGAAAGATGAAAAACAATAAATCCCCTGGCGAGAATGTAGTTGTGGCTGAAGCAACTTTAAAAAAATTAGAACATACTTTTAGTACTTTTAAAAAGATCGGTGTATTAAGGCACTTTTATAACGCCGGACACATGCACTCCCAAGGAGAACCAAGAAAAAGGGCCTAGGTAATCACCACTAGAAAATTTTAAGGAGTTTGACATTCCCTGCCATCATTCTTCCTCACTTTAGAAGGAACTTATGCCAGAGTAACGCCATAAATAAAGTTACAATTACAAAGGTGTTCACTGCTGGTGCCAAAAGAGTCAGAACCTGGTAATATTTAGTGTCCCCCCGAATACAGCTGGCGAATTGTTTTAGAGCAGAACTAAAATTATAACTTGAAATGAAAAACCAGACATTGTCAAAGTGGGCTGGAAGCTGAAAAATAAGAAATCGTAGTGACAGAACAGAAAGGCCAAATTCCAAATATTTGTAAACAAAACAAAATCAAAATTCTTTTGCCTTAATTTGAAGAAGCTAAACATACTTTAGAACATGTAATGCAATGAATTATGAACAAAGCATATTGAGGTATATAAGATGCAATCTACATAAAAGTCTTGATATTTTAAAGGTCATATTTAACTGCAAAGTTATAATGTGTAATTTTCTTTCAGAATGGGCTTAGAATAATGATAAAAAATAAAATGTCCGTTTAACATTCCATATAAAGCCAACATAAAGGAAAGCAGCTTTGATAAATGATAAACGAAGAGCTATGTAAGCTAAAACTTTATACTAGTTCAAATGTTCTCAAAGAGTTAGATTGATATTTTACAAGAAAGAAGAGTAAATATGTTATATCATAATTCATGTGAGTGAAATGGTCCCAAGGAAAAACCAGAAAAATAAAATATTGCATTGTAAATGAAAAAAACGTTATTTTCATCAATAAAAAAGGCCAGTATCTTATTAACTAAAACTGATTATACATTCAACAATTGATGGAAAGAATGGGCTTAGAATAATGATAAAAAATAAAATGTCCGTTTAACATTCCATATAAAGCCAACATAAAGGAAAGCAGCTTTGATAAATGATAAACGAAGAGCTATGTAAGCTAAAACTTTATACTAGTTCAAATGTTCTCAAAGAGTTAGATTGATATTTTACAAGAAAGAAGAGTAAATATGTTATATCATAATTCATGTGAGTGAAATGGTCCCAACGAAAAACCAGAAAAATAAAATATTGCATTGTAAATGAAAAAAACGTTATTTTCATCAATAAAAAAGGCCAGTATCTTATTAACTAAAACTGATTATACATTCAACAAATGTCACTTTCAATATTAATATCTAGCCCCTATTAACTTTCTTCAATGAAGTGCATGATATGTAAATATAGAAAATCCAACTCGTAGAGTTATTCGACAGGATGGTGATAGAATTGTTTGTGAAAATCAGTAACTGGATAACTAGCCAAATTTTGAAACTGCCTCAGTGTTACTACAAAATAAATAATTCTACGTAAATTTGCAAATGTTATAATTCCTGAAAATGCTTTATGCAATCGCAAGCGAAACGTCGGAAAGTAGTTCCAATTTGACAAGGTCTAAACACAGAAACCATGATTCCTACATTTCAACTTGTTAGTTGGTAAATATAATATCAAACTCCGGATCGAATCGTTATAACAAAAAAATGAAATCAAAATTTTCGTACCCTGTATCTCAAAATCTGGTCCTTGCATCAAGTTATGCCCCTGGTACATTTTTGATTAAAAAATTAGAAAAAATAATCCAAAGCCATTTCTCATAAGGCGTCTGAGAGTTCCTTTGTCAGATTTCTGTGTTAAAAAGTTTTAAGTTAAACAAAATGAAAGTTACCAGTTTTAGTTAAACACACTGGTAAAATATAGTTTAGAAATATACCAATTTAATAGTTTCAAGTAATTCTACTTTATTAAATTAGCAGAAATGTATCTTTCAGGACTAATTTCAAGCAAAATCAAAAAAACACACATACAACGTTAAATAAAAAAACTTTATTAACATAAATTAGTAAAATAGAGTAGTGTGACATATCAGTTCATTATTTCCACATCAGGGGCGTGCAGTCCATGGAAGCAAGGGAAGCAATGCTTTTCCAAAAAAAATTAGAAAACATCTTCTAAAATGTAACTTTTGAAATATGAAACCACCAATTTAGTTTGTATTAAAAACGTTAAAATATTATCTTAATTATCAAGCCCATAATAAATGCGGCCTTGACTCCGACCCAGCCACAATAGAATATCGAATAGAACCTATGTGAGCCGCTAGCTTCTCTGTAGCCTAGTCCTGTATGCTTGATTTTGTGTGAATCGAGCTAGAGGTTATTGAACTTTCCACCGCCTGTTTGCAACGTTTGCATTTCAGTCGCGTACTTTAAGTGATGGCGGAAGCTATCGTTGGAGTAGGTTCTTTGTTTGAACGGCTATCCGTGTGTTGTGTGATACGTACGTCGCGTCTTGCATGGTGCAATATGGAAGACAATATAGACGCGGATATGCAAATACCGTCAATTTCGGCTGTCGTTAATAACGTTGAAAATGTTGAAGAATTTAGTAAGAAGAGTGTGTGTGAATGTGTGGTGTGTGTCTTAATAATAAAGGGATTTTCAACCTTAAATTTCGCTGATAAGTCTTCAAATAATTTCCAAAGGAAGGGCAAAACCGCCTGTGAAAAATTTAACCACAAAAATGAAAAACAGGGTGTGAAAATATAAGTAAATTATTTTGTTGGCCATGTTTACTATTTGAAAATGAAAAGAGTCTCTTGTATAAAACTGGTTTTTCCGATTTAAACAATTTCCATAAAGCTGTAAAAAGACACATTAAGTCCAAAGCGCATTTGCAGGCCGTCATAAAAGAAAAAGTCTTCGGCAAAACCAGAATTGAACACGCCTTTAATAAACAGTTGCAAATTAGTCACCTCCAGCACAATGAACTAGTCGATAAAAATAGGCAAATATTAAGAAGACTTATCGATGTGGTTTGTTTTCTCGGACAGCACGAATTGGGATTTAGAGATCATGACGAAACAAGGGTTTCTTCAAATAGAGGAAATTTTCAAGATTTACTTAGTTTAATGGCTAAATATGATGATTGCTTAAAATATCATTTAGAGCAGTCTAGCGTTTTTCGCGGAACGTCGAATCGAATCCAGAATGATTTAATTTCCGCTGTTGCAACTATTATTCTAAAAAGAATATTGGCGAGGCGCGGTTCATTGCTATTGTTCTGGACGAAATAACTGATATCACTAATTTTAGCCAATTATCTATAGTAAGACGCTACGTGAAAACAGACGGAAGTATTCAAGAGCGATTTTTAGGTTTATTTTTTGTCCGAAAATTGTACAGCAGATGCATTATATACCGTAGTTTATAACGTTACTAAAGAAATTAATGGCGAGAAAAAATTAGTTACTCAAAGCTATGATGGAGCTGCAGTGATAGCAGGACAATTAGGGGTCTGCAAGCTAAAGTTTAAGAAACTTTCGAAAGTGCTGCGTTTGTCCATTGTTTTGCTTATAAATTAAATTTAGTTTTATCCCAGTCCATCAATCACATTAAAGAGTGTATATTATTTTTAAGTGGCATTGCTGGTTTTTTTTCCTCCTACTACGTGGAACTATAATGGAAGACAATGAAAATCGTGAATCACTGATTGAACTATTTGAGAATATAATAGAAAATAATAAAACGTGGGACTCAGAATCAATAAATAGTTCGAGAGGGTTTTTGGACTGTTTGAAACGAGATTTTAATTTTAATTATTTGTTGAACATATTTTCAGAAATATTTTCATTCTCGGACAATGTTTTTAATATATTACAAACTAAAACAAGTGATATTGCTTTTTGCCTAAAAAAAGTGGATGATTTCAAATCCGTGTTAAGCCAAAAAAGAGATGACTTTGTTCTATTTTGGGAGAAAACGATGACGTTATATGTAGAGCCACAAGCCAAGCGTCTTGAAACAGACAAGGTGGGAGATGTTCAAATTCAGCAACAAATAAACTATAGATTTAACGGTTTAAATGATTTTAAATTCCTGGAGCTCTGCAATTTTGATGCATTTAGAAGAAAAACTTTTCCAGAAGATGCGTTTAAATCTCTTCTTCTTCGTTATGGCCAGTTCTTCGACCGAGTGTTACTGCGATCTGAACTAAAAGTGATTTACGAAACTGATGACATTAGCGCAAAAAGTAACACTAAGGAACTAATGCAATTTTTTGAAAGACAAGGAGCTGGAAGATGCCTACACCGAAGTGTCGAAATTATGTGAATTAGTATTGACAATACTTGCCACAAGTTCATCAGTAGAACGCAATTTTTCAACACTTAAACGTATAAAAAATTTCGTGAGACATTCAACAGGGCAGAAGAGACTTTCGCATACATCGCTGTTGTCCATTGAACATAAACTTCTCCAAAATATGTCGGAGCATCGACGTTTTTATGATGACGTCATTGATGAATTTGCAAAAATTGATCGAAGAATCGAATTACATTACAAATAGGTAAGTTTCTAAAAATTGCTTCCCTTAAAATTTCACCACACGCCCCTGTTCCACATCATTTTATTTCACTAAGTTGGTAGAAATATATTTTTCAGAAATTAATTTGAAGCAATGTTTAAAAAATTAAAAATACCGCATATTATGTTAAATAAAATACTAAAAATCGATAAAAATGCGCTCTCACACATCTTTATCAAAAGTTCTTGGCCGGAAAAGATATATGTATAATAGCAGAAATATATAATTTCTGCAGGTGCAAAACGGCCTAAATGAAGAATTGTTTTCGATTATGTCACAGGTAGAGGTGGGTCGTCCACGACCGACCCGGCTCAGTGATCCGGATCTTCAAAGTGATCCGTAAGAGCCGGATCGTTCAAATATAGTGAGCCGGCTCCGGATCTCAGAAATATCAGATCTCGTCTGTTTCGCAGGTCGCTGATCGGAGCGGCTGAACGTGTTTAGTCGTTGTTGATTCGTTCACTAATTGCACACACGTGTTGCCTTCTTGAAACGCCGGGCCTTTTCCAATTTCTATTCATTCTCGATGTTTGTTTGTTTTGTGTCTGGAATCGGTTGCGTTACGGTGCACTTGAAAACATGAAATTCTAAATAGGAAAGTTTATTCATTATATATTTATAAAAAATACTATATCACAAAAGTTTGAAGTTTTATATTTAAATTAATTAATAAGGCCTAAAAAAATTAAAATTTATGTAGGTGGTAGTAGTCTATATACAGGGTGTTTACCAAGTAAGGTAAAATATTTTAAAGGTTATTTCTTAGTTAATTCTAAGACATAAAGTTCATATAAATAAACACATGTCTGAAACAACCTAATTTTTAAGATACAGGGTGTTTTATATATGTTTTTAAAAATTAATTTTTTTTAAATACATATATTCAGTATTATTCAGAGCTAAAAAGAAAAAAAACATGTGTTATGATGTCTTGACTAGGTCCGATCCCATAATTTTTAAATAGGTACCTATGTAAAAACCAATATTTATTTGGTGTGTAAAAATAACATATTGGAATAACTTAATATCACTACATATGCATATAAAATACATTTTTGAAAATTTACGATTTCCGGCGAATCGTACATCTTTTACTCAGGATGTACGTCAGTTTCGATTTTTATGGTATCAAATTAGCATATAAACAAAGTTTAAGCAAAATTTATTATGCGAAAGTTTTTCGAAATTTTTGTATGAAAGTTTTATTTTTATTTCCAAGACGCTTCATAATTATTTGTTGATACTGAGCGCGGTTGAATGCGGTGAATATATTTACCGGGCGTAAATAGTTAACGAGATGTCTAAAAAATATCACTTTTAAAAAAGTATTTCGCGAATTTCCAATTTTTGCGGATCGTGGAAACACTACCGTACATCCACGTCAAAATAGATGTCAGTTTGGATTTTTATGGTATCAAATTAGTATATACAAAAAAAAAAGCACAATCTATTTTCTGAAAATTGTTTGAAACTTTTATATATAATGTATAGAACTTTTTGTTGAACAGTTACGAAAAAAAATATTAAAATATAAATGATTGGTTTTCATATTTTCTTCTGAAACCACAATTAAATAGGCAAATTAGGATGTTTATAAACAATTAAGCTTTTTCTAAAAGCTACGTGACACGTAGGGATGTAATACTAATTAAACAAATAGTAATTTTTAATGATGGTTGAAAAATAATTACCAATCTTAAAATCTATTTTTATATTTAGTTATATTTTTCATCAATTAATAATTGTTATTTGTATATTTAATTCACTGCGTAAAATATTAAAACTGATTTTGTTAAAAACATCCGCTGTAGCATCAATTACGAAGGAAACGACGGATCACCCAGGTCTCGTTCGCGACCCGACTGAGCCAAAAGTGTCACTTCTATTAAATAGCCAGGGATCCAAGTGATCCAACTGACCTGGATCCGGCTCACTGACCCGGATCTTTTAACTGATCCAGATCCATTGACCCGGCTCTTTTAAAAGAGCCAGATTGCCCACCGCTAGTCACAGGGTACCCTCCTGCGATCATGATTTCTGGGCCTCTACCCTCATCAGGCAGGCTTGTACCCAGGGAGATCTGAAATAACAGATTGCTCGATATGACAAAATCGAAAACGAAACGTCTATCATAATGAAACAGTACTACAAGTTAAATGTAACATTTAGCACCACCTATCGGGGCTCCGGTGATTTCCGGCTGCAAACCCGTAAGTAATTTAAAAAGCATGCACTAGCACCATCATGCGGAGAGTAGATACTAAAAATCGATAAAAATGCGCTCTCACACATCTTTATCAAAAGTTCTGCCTGATGAGGGTAGAGGCCCAGAAATCATGATCGCAGGAGGGTACCCTGTGACATAATCGAAAACAATTCTTCATTTAGGCCGTTTTGCACCTGCAGAAATTATATATTTCTGCTATTATACGTTAAATAAAATAGTAATTACCAGCTTTAGTTACATAAATTATTAAAATATAGTTTAGCAATATTCTAATTTGTGATTTTTTCTTCATTTCATCTTATTTCACTGAAGTAAGTAATAATTTTAAAATACAAAAAACAAATTACATCATTTAATTACATAAATTAATAGTCTAAATTAGCCGCAGAATACTTTATAATTTTTCAAAAGTTTATTTAACTAATGTTGGTAGAAGTGCATTTCTTTTACAATTTTTAATATGTTTTGCATGTTTTTATCTAGAGTGGCTTTGACGAGCTTTTGTTTACTGCTACTATGACACCCGTTTGATTTGTCAAATATGTCTTATATATGTATACTAAAAAGTTGTATAAAAGCTCTTAAAAAGATTAAAGGTACAAGATTATGCAAATTTTGCGCAAAAAGTGTCATTCAAAATTAACATAGGTTCTGGTGCGATTTAGTACATGTAGATTTCTGACCTTTTTTTGGTTTGGCTTTATTGGGAAACTTACCTCAAATTTACTACATTTAAGCAAAAAAAAAGCGTGGATGCATGAGAATTTTTTACAAAATAATATAAATTCGAATCGTTTGTTAAGCCTCACTACTGCGCTATTAACACATTTTATTTGAAATTCCATTACATTTTACGCATGTGATTGTTGGTGTAAGTTAATATATGTGTATTTAGAAAGATTTGTTTATTTCTAGTATACATTTATTAAATTAGATTTGTTTTTTTTGAAATTAGGAATATGAATAGTTCTCTAACACAATACCAAATATATGTGTTTTGTATCTAAACTTAACTACATGCCATTTAAGTAAGCCAGCAAGCACTGTTGCCAAAGTAAATTTTGTTGTTTTCTTTGATGTGTGAGTAATCTTTTTTTATATAGATGAGTTGTTACATATCGGAGTGGAAAGGAATTAGGTAGATTTGTACTGGGTTAGCAACAGGTCATCATTAAAGCCAAAATATTTAGGCTCAGTTTCACATTAAGTAGCTAACCAGTTTTATACATATTTTGTGGAAAGGGAAAAAAGCTTTATTTTCGTTAGTAATTTTAGTATTTTTGACTTATTATTAATAAACGTGGGGATTATGTGAGGTTGGGATCGGTTAGGGCTGTTGTATATAATGCGCGCCAACAAAATTCGAGGTCAATATTAAAACAAGGTTTTTTTTTTTGACCAACCTATACTTTTTATTTATTTATTTCTCTTTGGGACACATACAGGTCTAGCCCACAAAATTGTGTCCACTAATTTACGTGTGAATTTAATCGTTAACATACACCTAAAACTACACAGCTACATATTATAATCCATTACTTAACATATTGTACAATATAATCAATTCTGGAAAAAAAAGTTGTCTTAATACCCATTTAGAAAATCGGCATTTAAAGCTTTTTTAATATTTTTGGAGGCCATACAGAACAAATCAATGTTGTCGCAGTGAATATTTGCAGAGTTTATCATTCTAAATATAGGAGAGTTTGCACAGGTATTAGTGAGAACCATAGGAGGTACAAACGAGCGAGTGTTTCTTAGATTTCTTTGAGGAACTGCTATTGGAATTTGGGATAAAAGATCAGTTGAATCGACTTGGCAACAAATAATTTTTTTCAGAAAAACGATATCATTTATCATCATCATTGATCATTAATCATATCTTCTATTATTTGGTAGCAAAAATAAAGTAGAATATCTTAAAAATAATATTAATATTACCATTAATAACATAAAAGTCTCAGTGCTCGATAGTGCAAGAAACTTAGGCGTTATTATTGACAGTGATCTAAGATTTCGAAATCATTTGAAAAAATTAATTCAAAAGTCATACCTAACTTTCAAAATCCTATTTAATAATAGACATGTTTTAAGTTTTAATTAAAAAAAAAATGCTTTGTGAGTCGCTAGTTCTCTCAAATTTTAATTATTGTGATTTTGTGTATGGATATTGTTTGGACATGAATGGTAAGTCCCGAATTCAAAGGGTTCAAAACGCCTGTGTTAGATTCATTTTTGGGCTTAGAAAGTTTGATCATATATCTCGATATTACTCAGATTTGAACTGGCTAAGAATGGATTCGCGCAGGCTTATTCATTTTAGTACTTTTTTAATTAAAATTTTGAATGAACCTGATGCCCCTTCATCTTTACGTGACCGTCTTATTTTCCGGAGTAATGCTCATTCAGTTAATATTCGTCATAGTTATAGACTAACAATGCCTCAACACCAAACTGCCATTTTCCATCGATCATTTTCTTTTCAAGCGGTTACTTCCTATAATTCATTACCTACTGATTTAATCAACTTGAATCCTAATATGTTTAAGAGTAAATATAAAAAGCATCTACTAGCAACGCAAGGTAACTGAAACATATTTTTTATATGTTGTTCAGTATGTGAGTGTCCATCGGTCCGTCCCTTGTTTCATTGTTTGATTGTCTATGTTTAAATAAAATCAAAATGTACCCGTAAGTTTGATAAATATTTTTATTTTTTATATATTTACAGTTTTATACAGTTAGCTGCCATTAAAATTATTAATTAATTATTTATTAATTTTTTCTAAATATATCATTCGTTTTAGCATGGTTCAGTAGAGTAGCTCTTTAAAGCTAGACTGCGCCATGTAGAAACGAAATAATTTGAATTAGAATAATGAACTATTTATATCCATATGTTAATTTCCACCTTCTGTAATATAAAGGCATTATTTATTTATTTATTTATTTATAAGCCTGCGATATGCCAGGCTTAAGAATTTAAATTTTTTACGTAAATAATTGTAATCTGTGGCCATGTCGTTCCTAAATGCCAAAGATTTTAAAAACTTGTTCTGTACGTGCTCCATTCTTTGAATATAGACATCGTACATGGGAATCCAAACAGAGGATGCGAAATTCAGTCGACTAAAAACATAAGCATGATAGAGGGTCAGTAAGGTACTATTATTTTGAAAAGCGTTCGATTGCCTGTTTATGTATCCCAACATTCTAAACGCATTATTAACAATATTGCCAATTTGTTTATCAAAAAGCATCTTATCATCGAAGATAACTCCTAGGTCTTTTGCTTGGCCCTCTCTACGAAGCTGGTTTGAATTCAAACTATAACTGAAAACCACTTTTTGGTGATTATGGGTAAAACTAATTGTAAAACATTTTTCAGTGTTTAAATATAGACTATTTGTAGAACAATATTGTTCAATCCTAGCGAGATCTGATTGCAATTGCTTTATAAATCTTCGGGTCATCCGCATAAAATAAATAATTCGAAAATTTAAAGCATTTACTGATATCATTTATATAAATGATAAAAAGTAAGGTTCCCAGATGACTCCCTTGGGGTAACCCAGATGTCGAGATAAATGAATCAGACGAGGATCCCGCAACCCCAACGGAGTGCTCCCGATCGGTTAAATAATAATAATAATAATAATAATAATATTTATTTACAACAGTAAAAATACAAGAAATAACAGTTTTATAAGGTAAATAAATATTAAAGGAATCTTACTCTTATATATCTAATTTAAACCCAGATATCCCTGTTTACCATCGCTAAGCTTGCGGCTTGTCAGCCATGTATAAACAGAGTTTGGAAGTGGAAAAAAAATGTATGTAAAAATTAAGTAAAATTAACCGGTATATTAAAGCAAAACACCATTTTAACTTTTAAAAGGATAAGAGAGCAGCATACAGTATAAAATGTAGAAAACAAAATATTACAGACATAAATATGAACTGTGATACAAAAAAAACACAGTCTTAATAAATTATAAAAACATAACTGTTAGTCTAAATGTTATTAAGACATAAAAGAACGATATACGACATAGTATTTAGTAAAAAACATTACAAACATACATCTATCTAATGATCGATGATACAAAAAAGCAAATAGAAAAAAAAAACTAGATGCCTATAAAATAATTGCCACTCTTATCAGGCACCTTGTTAAGTGTTTTTTTAAAGTTTTTATTATATATTTTATTTTTCAGATCTTGAGGCATTAAGTTATAAACTTTTTGGCCAATATAGTTAAACTGTTGCCTTCCTACTTGCTTGTTTGGTCTAGGCAATGTCAAATTTAGTCCTTTCCTAAATCTTGTCCGATAATTATGAGTATTGTTTTGGCTAAGCATATGTTTTTTTGCCAAGTATAAAATAGACGATTTATAATAAAGAGACCTTACACTCAACATATTCGTTTGGGAATACAGAAGATGGGTAGGATATCGCCATTCAAGCTTAAACATTATTTTAAGAATTTTCTTTTTTGTCATAATTACAGGAATTAGATTTGACTGATATGCGCCCCCCCCCATCCAATTATTCCATACTCTAACAGAGACTGTATAAGGGCGTAATACATCATTTTGAGATACTTAGCGTCAAGAATTTTCGACATAGTTTTAAACAGATACATAAGCGATCTCAGTTTTTTTGCAAGGGCTTCAACTTGAGTATCCCATCTTAGATTTTCATCTATAAATATTCCAAGATATTTTGTATTTTTAAAGCGATGTAGAGTCCAGACGTGATTTCTCAGAGGTAAGTTTATATCAATTGATGCCGCTTGAGGTAATCCTCTTTTATAACTTGAGAACATTATATAAACTGTTTTTGTTAAATTTATAGTAAGTAAATTAGAATCGAACCACTCTACTATTATTTGTAAATCTGTTTTTATTTTTTGCTCTACTTGTTCCCATGTATCGCCTTCTATAAAAAGTGCTGTATCATCGGCGAATGATATAATGGTTCCGGTACATTGTAGTGTAAGAAGTTCGTTTAAATATATTAAAAAATAATACTGGACCCAAAACTGTTCCTTGTGGGATACCGTAATTAACCACCTTTGGTTTGCTGATTTTATGATCTATTTCTACGACTTGCTCCCTTTCGCTAAGATAATCTTTAAAGAGATCACGTGCAGGTCCACGGATACCGATATTGTAAAGTTTAGATAACAATTTTTTATGGCTTACAGTGTCAAACGTCTTTGCTAAATCAACAAATACCGCAGCACTTGGTTTACTTTTATCCAAACTTTGTTTTTATTTTGCTAGTTAATAATGCTATTGCGTCATTTGTTGATTTATTGTTTTGAAATCCGAATTGGTAGGAGGATAACAGATTATTATTATTTAAAAATGACATTAATCTTGTTTTAAGGGCCTTTTCGAAAATTTTTGCCAGGTTTGAAATTAAGCTTATTGGTCTATAATTTTCCATTTTGTCCATCTCACCATTTTTGTAAATCGGCTTAATTTTTGCCTTTTTAAAATGTTTTGGGCATTTTCCAGTCAAAAATATCAAGTTTATTAGATAGGTTATTGGAGGTACTAGTTTGTAACTACTCAATTTTAATATTTTTGTTGTTATTTCATCAATTCCTGGAGTAGAATCGTTTTTTAGGGAGTCGATAATTTTACTTATCTCATCTTCTGTAGCCTCATATAAATAAATTGAATTTCTATATGTTGATTTTATGTTTTGGTATTTTCTTGCTGTTCTATTATTTTTTATAATATCCTGAGCTATCCGTTCGCCTACAGAGGCATAGTACTCGTTAAAACATTCAGCGATGGTTTGAGAATCTGTGTATTGTACTGTTTTGTTTTTATCGAAAATAGCTGGAATTTTGACTGAACTTTTTGTATAATTAGAATTATTGTAACTGGTTATTGTCTGCCAAATCTTTTTAGTATTATTTACATTATTAATAATTACACTTTTAAAATACCTTTGCTTTGTTATCTCAATTAGTTTATTGATCTTATTTCAGTAGATTTTGTATTCTATGTATAATGCCTCGCTCTTACTTCTTTTATATTTTTTATAGATCTCATCTCTTATTTTCATTGATTTTAAAATTCCATTCGTAATCCAAGGTGTTCTTTTTGTTTTTGGTAAATATGTTGATATGCTCTCATCCATACAGTTCCTCCCTGTATCTACCAACTTAGTCGTAATTTCGTCAACATTTCCGTTTCCGAGGAAAATATTGGTAAAATTATGTTTCTCCAATGATTTTCCAAACTTTGTATAATTAATATATGTCTTTCTCTCTGCCAATTTTGTTTGTTTATTAGATATTTCATATGTTAGCATAATAGGATAATGGTCGGTTATTTTAGAATGAAGTATGATTGGTTTAAGTGTCTTTTGGCTAATAAGATCTGAACCATTTGAGGATTATGCTGTCTACACCGATATCGGACAATTTATTAATAAAAATTTCATGGTTAATTTTATCGAATGCTTTGCTAAAGTCCGTGTAGATTGAATCGAGCTGAAGACGGTTATCCAAAGTATTTAAGATGAATTGCGAGTAACTAATGAGGTTAGAGTCAATCGATCTATTTGCAAAAAATCCATGCTGCTGGGTATTGATTATGTTTTTAATTAGGTAAAAAATATGTTTATAGACTAACTTTTCAAACACCTTTGCAAACGTACAGAGTTTGCAGTTCGGTCTATAATTTTTATGTTACTCCTATCACCAGACTTATGGATGGGCACAACAATGGCCCTTTTCCATACAGTGGGAAAATGGCCCTCATTGAGCGATTGATTAAATAATTTTAGAAGTGGTTGGCATAAACCATTGGCGCATTTCTTGACAAATATAGCCGGAATGCCATCAGAACCGGCTGCCTTTTTAGGATCCAGTTCTCTAAGCACAGAAAGAACCTCCGACTCACACAATTGAAGTCGACTAAAAGTCGCATTTCCTGAAAAACTCTCTGATGTTATTAGGTTGTTAGTTTTTGGCTTAAATACAGATTTAAAAAAAGTTGCAAAAAGGTTACAAACATCATTATTATTACTAGCTTTACAGTTTTTAAAATACACTTCCAAAGGTATATCTGTTTTTCCGCGTTTAGCAGATACAAAATGCCAAAATTTTTTGCAATTTGTGGGAATTTCCGCTTCAATATGATTGATATAATTTTGGTAGTCTTCTCTAATTAGTGTCTTTGAACGGTTTCTAAGAGTTCTATAGGTATTTAAATCACCATAAACTTTCTATTTATTATGGAATTTATTTTTTTCTTTTTAGGTGGATATGTCCCGTTAGCGTTAGGTTAGCCCAGGTTCGTCGACAAAACCATCATTAAAGCTATAAAATCACATGCTAAAATCTAAGTTTGGCAACAATGCATATAATTTTGTCAAAAACTTCTTAATTGACAGTTTTAGCATTGGAATTGGAAAAGTAATGAAATATAAATTTTTTCTTAATAAAAATTTTTTTTCATCCACGCTTTTTTTTATAATATAATATATAAATTTTTTTAAATACAGTAAATTTAAGGTAAGCTTCCTAACAAAACCAAAAACAGGTGAAAAATTGAGATGTATTAAATCGTACCAGACCCCCTAACATAAATTCAAGAGGCTCTGCTCCCGATGTCTGCTAAATATTTAAATATGACTAAACTGAAATTCGATTGTTTCAAAATATTACACATACGTCGTGGAAAATAGACATCTTTTAAGCAATACGTATTCACCCGATTATTCTCCGTTAAAGAGGGAAGAAGAACTCGAAGATCATTTAAAATATGTCAAGTATTTACATTCACCTAATAAGGTATTTAATTTGTACTTTTTATATCTTAATTTATTTTTCATAAACTCAAAATTTTACCAAAATTTTCCACTGTAATTTTACAAGGGTTCCCAGCAAGAGAAACATTTTCGGAAATTCTGTTCGTTACTATATTATCGTTTAGTAATAACGACATTTGATTGGCCATAAAATAGAGGCGTGAAAGTTTCAATAGAATTATAACAGGTCAACGTAACGACAGTATGCCAATTAAGTCCCCTAATTTATCATTTTCTTCTAGCAATATATTCCGGAGAGTTCAGACATTAATATTAGTGAGTGGGTGCTAAATTCCCTTCAAGAATGTGCTAAAAACCTTACCCGTTTATACAATCAACGACTAACCTTTAAAGGAAAAAATAACTTATTTTTTTATACATTTTCAAGGACTTATAAATATTGACGGCAGAACAACAATTATTATTGAAACAAATGATTTGCATTACTCAATCACTGTTTTTGTAAATGTTAATAATTATAGATGGATTAGTTCAACAATACATAAGTGCCGTAAAACGTGGGAATACACATTTTTTTTATTTATAAAAACAATAAATGTGTGGCGACGCATAAAAAATTCATGCATATCGGGATTTAAATTTTAAAGTTCATTGCAACTCTGTATGTGGATGTACATTTTTAAGATAAACATTACAAATATTAAAAATCAAATATTGATTTTTATTTAGGTATTTACAAGATACAAAATCGTATATTTTGTAAATGTCTGGTGAGTGAGATTTATATAACCTTTAAATAATTTCAGAAGTCATGAGTAAACAGTGCTGGACCATAGTTCTTGGTATTAGACCTTGTCCACTTTCCAACGTGTCGCCCTCGATTGTATAAATTAACTGTTTTAATATCATAAGGAAAGAAAGCTTTCACTGCTTTAGTCAATTAAGAAATCATGGTTCTTGGGATTAGATCATGTCAAATTGGAATTACTATCCGACGTTTTACCTTCGATTACACGAGGCATCTTCAGGATCTTTACTTCACGAGATTTGAACACTGAATGATTTCAGTTAATGATAAGCAGTTACCGTTAGGTAGTGTTGTTCTTCCCTACATACATGGCACTACAGACAAAAGAGGACGATTACTTCAACGGTCTGACATATGTACAATCTTCAATACACATAAGAATATTGGACAATGCTTGCCATCCCTGAAAGATGTTGGACCTTTTCCAACAATAAATAAAATTCCATGCCAAAAGTGAATGTTGGAGAAACAGGACGTTCAATATCCACTAGACTTAAAGAACATGAGCTATGTATTAAAAAAAAACAAAATGTTCAATCTGCTGTAGTTAAACACCAATATACCATTGACCATATTATAAATGTAAAAGAAGATTCTTGCGTCGGTGCTAAGGTTTTAAAAACGAAAGATTAGAAAATCTACTGCAAAGCTCAATAGAGATACGGGTAACGTTCTACATCACACGTGGAAACCGATCTTAACACAGGGTCACGGTTCGGCAAGCACAAGTGGATTATAAAAGCCCGCCGGAAGCTCTCCAAGCTCATTCAGTGATCAGACCTCCTAAAGTAAAGTTCCTAAAGATACTTCGGGCAATCGAAGGCGAAACGTCGGATAGTAATGTCAATTTGACACGGTCTAATCTTAAGAACCATGATTTCTTTTTATCATAAAGTTAACAAAAATTATCGATAATTCTGGAAAAATACGTGTTACCTGAAAATTGCACGACTTTATTTTCTTCGTTTCATAGCAAAAAGAACGCTTTCTTTTATGAAATCACGATGAAAATTAGCGTGAGTGATTTTTTTCTGAATTATTTGGCTAAATTTTGGTGCCTTCATGATTAGGTAGACAACTTTTCGATTAAAAACAAATATATTTATTTAAAAATAAGAAAACTCACTGACAATGAAACTTTTTTAGTATATTTTCAAAAATATAGATCCTTTTATCGTAAACTAATTAAAGTGGCCAAGGACATGTATTATATAGGCCATCTTTGCAATTCGAAAAATTTTCAGAGAGAGTGTTGGTCAATCATTAACGAACTTAGAGGGACCAAAGGTCAGTTGCACATGAATTCTCCTGATATGACTCCAGATGTCCTTAACAACTGTTATTGTACAGTTTCAGATGTATTGACCAGTGGATTAAATCCATGTCCTATTTAAGAGGTGTGTCAGTTCAGAAATGCTTCATTTGTCTCCCTACTGACCCATTAATGGTCATGAAAACTATTGCCGAAATAAAAAATAAAAATTTTTTGGTGAAGATGGAATGTCAATCAAGATATTCCATTCCCTTCCGGGTAGTGCTATTGAGGCCCTTTGCAATTCTATCAACCATTCGTGGGTTTCTGGTGATTTTCCAAATTGTCTAAAGAGTGCCAAAGTCATTCCACTATACAAGAATGCTGATCTGGGTAATCCATGCAACTTTCCACCCATCTCATTACTCTCTGTTCTTTCAAAAATTATTAAGAGGCTGGTTAAGGAACGTATGGTGTCATTTCTTGATCATCATCAAATTCTAAATAACAACCAATTTGAATTCTAATGAAATAAAAGTACAAATGATGCTATTTTTCACTTTCTGGAACAGTTATATTTAGGTATCAATTGTCAGGAGGCCGCTGCTGCAGTACTCTGTGATTTGTCGAAGGCTCTCGACTGCGTCAATCACGGAATATTGTTGCAGAAGCTTGCTTTATATGGCTTTCGGGGAGCAGCATTGCAGTAGTTTGAATTTTTTTTAGGGGGTCGTTCTCAGAGAATGTTTTTTTGGTTCGCACATGTCAGAGCTGGCCAAGGAAAACTATGGAGTAGCACAGGGCTTAGTATAAAGGCCAACACTTTTTTCTTGTATATTAATTATTTGGTTTTGGTTGATATTCGGAATAAATTAACCCTCTTTGCCGACGATACTACGTTTTTACTAGTGAAGAGTTTCTATTGGATTTACCCAAATTCTAACCTTCTATGTTTCAACGTTGACAAAACGGGTAGGATAAAATTTAGATGTTTCCTTTATAACTTGGAAATTGACGGGTCCATCTTGAGCAACACAATGTATACAAAGTTTCTAGGTGTAACTATAGATAACCAACTTAAGTTCGACCGATATATTTTAAATCTCAGTAAAAGAGTAGCTTCTGGTTGTTATGCAGAGTTCGTCTAGTTTCATCCGACATTGGTTCTGCTGCGGCTAAGATGATTTACCTTTCTCTAATTGAGTCTTATCTACGATACGGAATAGCATTTTGGGGCAACACGTGCGAGTATCTATTGAAAACTCTCTTTGGTCTGCAGAAGAAAGCAGTAAGATATATTTTCAATGCACGTCCTAAAGAATCATGTAGACCTTTATTCAAGGCAAAGAAAATCTTAACCCTACCATCTCTTTTTATATTGGAAACAATCTGCATGATTTATAAAAACAGAGAAAAGTTCCTGGTGCCTATTCACTCCCATGACACCCGTGGCTTCGGTATTTTATATTTGTCGGTCCCTTCTTCAATTATTACCCGAAATGCAGTTATCTACGAAAACAGGAAGATGTATAACTATCGTGCTCCACATTGGGGGCCTTTAAAAGGGTAACTAAACAATTTCTGTTGGAGAGAGCTTATTATGAGTTAGGGGAATATTATAGCGATCATTTTTAATTAAGTTTTTGTTATCTTTCATTGTTTAGGTTTTCTTGTTTGTTTTTTATTATATAAGTTCCGAATCTTTTTTATATATTTTTTTTAACTTGACTGTAATTATCTTTATATGGCTGACTCTTTAGGTGTAATTTGTCATTAACTTAGTATTTTGGTAGATAGTATTTATTGATTTGATTTTTTTTTAAATTGTTATTTGCTTTGTCAACAAAACATGTTTCTTTGACAACAAAGAAATATTTTGAATTTGAATTTTATTTGACAAGTTTGGTTTCAATTACCTGAACTATCAGTACAAGGACTTTTAGACATAGATGGGGAGCCCGACAAGGGCAGCACTTAGGCTCACTGGGGCCCATTGTACTATCCCCCAAGTAAGCGTATCAGGCCAAGAGCCCACTCCTTTTTAGAAATGAAAGGACCCTTTCTGGTCGCGCACGTCCCACAAGCTCGGGTTCCAGGTAGGTGTCACCCAAGCAAAGCAGTCTGGCGTTGACTAAAGCGTCACATCGACAGACTAGATGCTCAGTAGTTTCATCTACCTCAGCACAAAACCTGCAGTATGGATCGTTGTCGAGTCCAATCTTATGCAGGTAATATTTCACTAGCCAGTGTCCAGTTAGGACCCCGGTAATAGTTCTAAGTTGACTTCTGTTTAGATTTAGAAGTCTATTAGACTCAGAACGGCTATAAGGGCCTGATATGAAGACCTTAGACTGTCTGAGTCCTGCCAGCTCGTGCCATTCAGCACGGAATTCCTCGACAGTGCGATTCTTAATCCTAGCCTTGACAGCTGAAGGAGCAATTCCAAGAGCAGGTTCCGGCCCAGTGAAAGCAGTGTTGCTACCTTTTCGAGCCAGCTGATCCGCCCCTTCATTACCCCCAATGCCCTGATGGCCAGGCACCCAAATGAGGCTAACCCTATTGGACTCACACAGCCTCTCTAGGGCTCTCCTGCATTCAAGTGTTAGCAGCGAATTGACCCTGTTCGAGGACAGAGCTTTAATCGCGGCTTGACTATCACAGCATATATAGATATGCTTGTCGTGGTATCCTCTGGAAAAGTTTTCCTGTACGCAGTCCAAGATTGCTGTAATCTCAACCTGATATACAGTCGCATACCGTCCAAGAGCAAGACTAATTCTTGCTCTGGGACTCTCCCCATAAATTCCCGCCCCAGATCCCTCCTTCATTAGAGAGCCATCTGTAAACCAGACAAGGCCCTCCGGTTTGAGGAAGGATGGGGAGGAATCCCTCCATTGTTCTCTCTCAGGAACAGTTACACAAAACCTTTTAGAGGCAATTGAGACCGGAATAATGGCATCTCTCCTTGCTAGGAGAGGGTCTGTTCTGATCAGTTCAGTCCAAACTCGCGTATGCCCAAAATTCCAGTCTCTGTGTATCCAACGACCCCAGTCTTTTAAACGAACAGAAGCTTTCCGAGCCTCTTCCTCTACAAGCAAATGCAGAGGACTTAGTCCCAGAATAGCCTCCATAGATCGGGTCGGTGTGGTTCTTATGGCTCCACTTATGCCCAGACACGCCAGTCTCTGGAGCTTGTCAAGCATCCTTCTGTATGTGGTCTTGCGAGTGGCGGGCCACCACACAAGAGCGCCATAAGTGATCATTGGCCTTATCACTGACGTGTAAAGCCAATGCACAATACGAGGTTTTAAACCCCAAGTTGATCCGAAGGACCGTCTGCACGCCCATAGACACGCTGTGGTCCTTTTTGTGATCCTTTCAATATGATCCCTCCAGGTCAGTCGGGAGTCTATTAAGACACCCAGATATTTTACCGACCCGGAAGGTCCCAACTCTTTCCCAAAGAGGGTAAGCCTCTCAAGGTCCACTTTTCTCTTATGGGTAAATGGTACCATTTCGGTCATCCGGATTAACAGACAGGCCGTATTTTTGGCACCACTTTTCCACCATGGCCAAAGCCCTCTGCATGAGCCTTATAATGGTGTTTGGGAACTTGCCTATTACTATAATGGCAAGATCATCAGTGTAGCCTTGAGCATAAACTCCGCTCTCGTTGAGAGTATGAAGCAGCCCATCCACAACCAGACACCACAAGAGCGGAGAAAGAACTCCGCCCTGCGGACATCCTTTGCCTGCGGCCGAGCATACTCTGCTTTCAAGCATGACGCGAAACCACCTAATTACAGACCTATCCACGCCAAAACTCTCAGCAGCCTCACTAATGGAGTCAAAGGTGGTGTTGTTAAACGCCCCGTCGATATCCAAGAACACACCCAGAGCCATCTCCTTGGAGTAGACCCCCACCTCCAGTCTACTGACTAGACTATGAAGCGCCGTCTCCGTCGACATGGCCGTCCTGTAAGCGTGCTGGAATGGGTGCATAGGATTTCTACCCAGTGCGCCGTTTCTTATATAAGCATCCACGATCTTCTCCAAGGTTTTCAAAAGAAAAGAGGATAGACTGATGGGCCAAAATACAAGAGTTCTAACCGGGCCTAAAGTCCTTAGCAGTTTCGTCGCAATTACGACCCGGTTTAGGAACAAACGCTACCCGAACCCTGCGCCAGCGTTCGGGAATATATTCCAAAGCCAGGCAGGCCCGAAAAAGGCGCAAAAGATGTGGGATCAGTAGTTCCTGACCCTTCTGAAGAAGCGCTGGGAATATTCCATCTGGTCCCGCACTCTTAAATGGGCAAAACGAAGATATTGCCCACTTAATAATGTCTACTGTAACGACCTTAGCGGCCGTTTTCCAGTCAACCGGGCCAGCCCCTACTTGGAGAGCCTGCCCAGTAACCTCATCATTAGATTCCGGACGAGAGCCTGGAAAATGAGTTCCAGGAGCATTCCTAGAGCTTCCTCTGTGGTGGTGGTATATCCACCGGTCGGAAGCCTTAGAGCCCCCACGCTCTGTCCTCGACCTTTTGAGAGAATCCTTTGAACTCTAGCGGCTTCCGGAAGACCTTCTAAGCTTCCGCAGTAGGTTCTCCAAGACCCTCTCTTTGAACTGCGTATCAGTTCTTTGTACCTGCGTTGAGAATTCCTATGTTCTTCCCAGTCAGCAGGTAATTTCGATCGCATGGCCCTGTTAAAGAGCCTGCGTGTATCTTTACGAGCCTTTTTAAGATCCAAGTTCCACCAAGGTGTTTTCTTGGTACCTCGATAGGTCCGCAATGCACAATTCTCCTCAAGGTTTAGCTTAAAGAGGATGCGTCTGTGATCCGATAAAGATGGCTCATCAGACACCCTCCATTCCCTAACAACCGGAAGCAGCAAAAATGATGTCAGAGTTAGGTCTAACCTCCTGCCTTCGTGACGTGACAAAAGTTGGAGTGATTCCCCGATTTAGAATTTCTAAATCAGTTGTACTGAGGTACTCTAAAAGACTTGCGCCCCTCGAGTTGGTGTCAGTGCTGCTCCACACAACATTGTGTGCGTTGGCGTCGCATCCAACAACAAGAGGAAGCCCGTTGTCCCTACAGTATCCTATTAAGTCAATGAGTTCCCTGGTAGGTGGGTCCTCTCTTGAGTCATAGGGAAGATAGGCTGAGCATACTACAATGGGTTTGCGATGCCCTGCCTTATCCTTAAGGATCAGTTTCAGAGCCACTAGGTCCCTGGAACAAAATTCCGGTAGTGACAAGGATTCAATACATCTGTCAACGTAGATGCATGTCCTTGCGTTCAGGTGGATGTCCCTTTTATAATGTAGGGAACTTTCTATCTGCCCCAGACCTCGCACATGCCCCTTGTAAACCCAAGGTTCCTGTAGGAGGTAGATGTGTGTTTGCCCTACAGCTATGTGACGGCCTATTAATGAGGTCGCCCCTCTGCTGTGCTGCAAGTTACTTTGTAGGAAGAGCACCCTTTTGCCCATTGGAACGAGCTAAGGGTGATCCTCCGTCATCCGGGAAGTTGTGTCCTCCGACCCAGACGCCGCGCTATGCACGTCTATCTGAGACAGAAGCTCAGCAACTTCCTGCTCAGCGTCAGACTCGGGGTCTAACCGCTGAGCTGGGTTTGACGGGGAGATAGGTCTCCCCGCTGCTCCGGCTTTGGTGTCGGTGGAAGTTTCAGTCGAAGTTGGAGCCTTTCCCTTCGTCTCAAAAGTGACGTGGGAGACCCCAGCATACGCCTTAAACTTTTAACGTGACGTGTGTTTCTCCTCCTTGCGATAGTATGTCCTCCAGAGATTAGTTCTTAGTCCTAAGTTCTGTCTCTGAAGACGTTTTAAAGTCACGTCCGTACTGTCCGGTGGTCCATGGACAACGGCCACAACTTTTATTGTACTGGGAACGTGTTTCTGAATTCTCAGAGATGCATTATCCCATGGCTTAATGATTGGAATGGTCCCCTCCAACCAGTTCAGGGACCACTGATCTTCACAGTTCACCACAATGGCTCCCTGTTCCATCAGCCGGAAACCGCTGAATCTGGGGAAGGTCCCCTCCACCATGCCGTCTACGACGGTATTAAGACATGCCAAGACAGCTCCATATTGAATCTCTGAGATGACCACATTCGGATATGCCTCCGGTATAATGGTCACCCTGAGACCTGCCGCTGCCGCCTGCCCGTATGTGAGAGTGCCCGTTTTTTTGGGTCTCTTCTCAGGCTGCTTGCTTTTCTCAGTCCCTGGGGTGCTCCCTTCTGACCTGGGATGTTTAGTCCCCCCCTGAGCTTAAGTGCTAGGCCCTGGCTTGACTGCGCCCTGGCCTGAGGTGATACCTTCGAGCCTGAGGTCTAGCCCTGGCCTTCCGAACACTAGACCTGTTCCTTTTGCAAGGAGCCAGCTCTACAAGTACTTTTACTTGACTGTAACTTGCTGCAAGCTAGGGTCAATTTCTGATCTTCTCAACTTATTTATAACTATTTGATGATGTTTAAGTCGATTTGAAGGTACGGTACAATCGATTTGACATTGGCGTATCCTGTAATCCTTTAGCCATGTATCTTTTAGCCAATTTTGAAACTGCTGTAGCCCCTAATGTATGATTTATAATTTTTTTATTCTTAACACGCAATCCAAGTTTTTCAGCTTACTTTGTGGCCCAATTTGCTATTTCATTCTTGTCCATAGGGGTCTTTTTATACCACTGATTGCTACTTTTCTAATACTGAATAGGAGTTAGAAAGAGTCTTTTGTTTTTAATACTTTCACTTTTCCTTTAAACAAGCAATAATATAATAACCTGACTGGACAAAGCTCCAGATTGTTCCTGTTAATCACTAGCCATTTGGAAGAAATACATTGTTTAGATTCATATTGAGTCGTTTTCGTATATTATATATAATACTATTGAGTTTTTCCTTAAATCTAATGGCACTAAATACTAGTGAGTGAGTCAATAACCGATTTCTTTTATGCTAGACGGTGGTGGGGATTTGTTTTAAGTATCTATTTGTATGCGTCGGTTTTCTATACATAGAAGGTCTTAATGTACCATATTCCTTCCTTTGGACAAGGAAAGGAAATCGTTTCATTAGATTCAATTTGTCAATTTAATATTATGGTGATGTTGAGTAAGGTAGTTCGAAAAATCTGAGGAAATTTGCCTGTCCAACAAAAAAAGTATTATCTACATATCTAACCAATGTTTTGGATTTACTGGAGCGGATGTTAAAGTCTTACATCTACTTATTTTATTTTTCAAGGAACTTTGTATGAACAAATCTCGGGGGCAGCTATGGGATCTCCTCTATCACCTATGGTAACGAATATCTTTATGAAGGCCTTTGAGTTACTCCAAAGATCCCAGAAGATGCCTCGTGCAATCGAAAGTGAAACGTTTGATAGTAATTCCAATTTAACACGTTCTAATCCCAAGAACTATTATCTCTTATTTGACACTGTGAAAGCTTTCGCACTAGCAGAAGAACAACGTAATTTACAACCAAAAGAAATAATATCCAAGAAAGAAGAAATTGTTTTTTGATATAACCGAACAAAAGCAACGTTTCCGAAAATAAACTTCACTGCAAAAACATAATTTTAAATTCAATTATAATTACTAACTTATCTACTGTTTACAATTTTGATAAATGTTCTCGCTCTGATATATTTAAAACAAAAGTTATCCGTTATGTAAAATGATTTCTATACTAGCAGAGCATTTCAATTATTTTATAAATCCGGAAATTGATATTCACGTGCCGAACGCAGTGAAATTTAATAACTCTCCATTGTCCCCTGGAGAAGGCTATTTGTGGGAATATTTAAATCGTTCTGGAATATTTATGAACTATGCGAGCCTTACTGTTAATGTTGATAGGATTATTTTGGATTAGCAGGGACTTCCGCCGTAGGAAATACATTTTAATGGTCTTCAGATAAAACTTTTAATGGGGCTAATCTCTTAAGATTGGTTTCTAAACATACGAATAACTGTATTAAATACTAGTGGTCTGAATTATTTGTTATCTTTACTAGTACGATCAAAGTTTATACGTTTATTTCGAGTATCAGCGCAAGCGTGAAGCGATGAAGCGACTGCTACAGCGCGCGTAAAAGGCGGTTTTTCCTCAAGAAATTTGATTTTCAAAAAATCCCTCCTTATCGAACTCCACATTCTACAGTCAACTTGTACGACAAAATTTAGCTTTTTACATTTTTACAAGCAGTTTGAGCAGTAAATACACGAGTTTAAACGTTTTTCCAAAAAACTAATCGTTTTTTAATTAAAAAATATTGTAATTTTTAAGGGTTGGTTTTATCCCCGTCAAATTTGAATTTTGAACCTCTTCATCCTACAATCAACCTATATGCCAAAATTTGGCTTACGTCCTACTATCAACCTGTGTTTCGAAATAGAGCTTTTAAGTCAAGCGGTTTGAGCAAAATCGTGATTAATCAGTGACCCGATTTTCTTACCACCCTGTATAAATTTACAATAAAAAAAATAGTCTAGAAATGTCTTGGTCACCAGACGATGATTTCAAAAAAGATCATATAAACCGATGCAGTACAACACTCTAACAAATTTGTTGAAAAATGACGAGCAAAGAAAACTAACTTTAGCTCGATATTTTTGAAATAAAATTCGCCCTGTTTTCACGGGCTGACACAAATTTTTTTAACTTTCAATTTTTTTTAATACAGGGTTTTAAAAAAGTCCATGATTTTTAACTCAATATTGAATGTGGGTAACTTTCGATTTTTTTTTAATTTCATTTCTATGCGCCCTTATAATCAAGGATCCTCTGCAAAAAAAGTAATTTCTCAAAATTTTTATATCTGTCTTAGTTTCAAAAATATTGATTTTTTTCCATAACCCCCAATTTTTTTCAACTTTTGAGCACCTAAACCATCCTGTACAGGGTATCCGAATTTGAATTTGATAGAGAGATGCGGTTTTCGCATCACTGCGCTACTTTTTTGTGAAACCAAAGAAGCCATAAACACATTTTTATTAGCCCTTTTCGTTTTTGAGATACAGGGTGAAATTGAAAATTTTGCGTTTTCAGGTACCCCTCGTATCTCGATGGCCTGGCAACTTACCGAAAAGGTGAAAACTAACATCGATAGAGTTTTTTGCGTAGAATCCAGTGGCGTAGTCAGTTTTTGGCTATATACTATCGTTTTCAAGGTATAGACTAAAGCTGGGTTTTTTTAAATGGGATACCCTGTATATTTTTTAATATTTGGTTTCCGCTCATTTTTAGCTTCTCAAAAATATATAACACCTGATATTTATTTCAATATAAAGTCAATTTAAAGAAATTTTAATCTGTTTTTCTAGTAGGCCAAAGTTTGTTATAATATCATAATTAAACAAGAAACAAAGATACATACCTACTATTTAGTATTTACCCTGGACAACTCAACTAACACAAATATATATATATATATATATATATATATATATATATATATATATATATATATATATATATATATATATATATATATATATATATATATATATATATATATATATATATATATATATATATATATATATATATATATATATATATATATATATATATATATATATATATATATATATATATATATATATATATATATATATATATATATATATATATATATATATATATATATATATATATATATATATATATATATATATATATATATATATATATATATATATATATATATATATATATATATATATATATATATATATATATATATATATATATATATATATATATATATATATATATATATATATATATATATATATATATATATATATATATATATATATATATATATATATATATATATATATATATATATATATATATATATATATATATATATATATATATATATATATATATATATATATATATATATATAGTATATATATACTTGCTTATTTTAAATGGAACATATATTATATATATTTATATATATATATATATATATATATATATATATATATATATATATATAGCGTTCTTAAGATATATATATATATATATATATATATATATATATATATATATATATATATATATATATATATATATATTTATATATATATATATATATATATATATATATATATATATATATATATATATATATATTTATATATATATATATATATATATATATATATATATATATATATTATATATATATATATATATTTATGGATATATATGTATATATATATATATATATATATATATATATAACCATTTTCGAAATAATGGGTTTTATAAAAATATCGTACGTATTTATAAATATTTACATGTTCCAATGGTGAGCCATGGAAAAACAATTGAGATCCAATATCCAGTAGGACAGATGATTAGTATGCGTTATTTATCGAAAGCTGTCAGTGATAAACTAAATCTTCTAAATCGAAATGGAAGAATACTCAAACGCTGAAATTCTCAATTTATTTTATATTCATGGAGAATGTTATAAAATTTTGGAGAGAACGTGTCGTGTGTTTAATGAACGCCACCATGATTTGCCGCCAATGAACAAGTCAAAATTCAAGAGGATTGAAACGAACTTTTTGCGTTTTGGCAAGGTTAAAGTTACAAAAAATGTTCCGAAACCAGTGACAAATGCCGAGGATAACGTAATAAACACATTAACTTATTTCCACGCAAATCCGCAAAGTTCAATACCGTCTGCAGAAAACGATTTGGGAATTTTTTCTTTATCTGTCCAAAGAATCTTGAGCGAACATCATATGCACCCTTATTCCTTCCAAAACGTGCAAGCCTTGAGATCTGGTGATGACGTCCGACGAGTAGAATTTTTCGGATTCATGTTTTGAATAATTCAAGAGGACCCTCAATTCCTTTCAAAAATATTTTGGACCGATGAAGTGAAATTTTCTAGAGAAGGAATAACAAATAGAAGAAACGAACATTTCTGGGCAGCAGAAAATCCGCACGAAATGCGTTCTCAAGAGAGGTTTAGCTTCAATGTTTTCGGTATAGTATTAAATGATCAGGTGCGGTACTGTATTTATGAAGACAATTTAAACAGTGATGGCTTACTACAGGAAGGTGTAAGCATTTAGCAAATACATATGATAGTTTAATAAAAACCTGATTATTTCGAAAATGATTACGAATAGGTATAGGGAACCTTAATACAGTTCGATAGAAAATTAAATTCTACATTTGATAGTGCATAAAGTTATAGGGTGTCTAATTTAAAAAAACCGACTTTAGCGGCTTTGAAAATGTGAATGTTTGCCGCTGAATTTAGGACACCCTGTATAAAAATAGACAAATTCATTAAAAAAAATAGTAAGATTATTTACCGATCGTCTGCAAAATATGAAGATTATATCTTCAAAACTTACAAAAATATGAGATTTTAAAATTTGGTACCCCGAAGGCTCATTTTTGGTTCAAGGTCAAGTATCTTAAGAACGCTTGAACCTAGGTATAGGACATGCTACATAAAATAGCATTAAAGTTCTTCGTAGAATCCAAAAATATCATAAAATACAGGGTGTTCCATTTAAAATAAGCAAGTTGATACCAACATTTTCAAAAAAGAAGTATCCCTTGACCTTACCTTAATCCCAAAATTTGAAATTTTTATCTAAATGGCATCATCAAAAACTTTTAATGAACGGGTTGCGTGAAAAACCCTGTATATATATATATATATATATATATATATACATATAAATACATACATATAGAATATATATATATATATATATATATATATATATATAATATATATATATATATATATATATATATATATATACATATAAATACATATATATACAATATATATATATATATATATATATATATATATATATATATATATATATATATATACTAGCTGACCCGGCAAACGTTGTTTTGCCATACACAATAGGAAATGTTTTTAAAAGTATCTGACACTATAAGTGTGTGGGAATTTGAAAGAGTAATGAAGCGTTGTAGACAATTGAAGCATACTTTATTTAAGTTAATATAGTAATCTTTATTAAAATACCAAATATATTAAATTACAGATTTTGATAGCTTGACACTACTACTAATTATTATGGCATTTAAAAAATAAACAAAGATTATTCTCTCAGCGCAATGGAGTGTACAATATTTTTGGTCAGTCCGTCTATTACGGTTCATGAGATATAGCCTGGTGACAGACGGACAGCAGACTCTTAGTAATAGGGTTCCCGTTTTTACCCTTTGGGTACGGAACCCTAAAAACCGCTGTCGATGGAATAGCTACTTCAACATCATAAAACCCCTTCATAAAATAAATTTATTAAATGTCTTGAATTTTTTGTTCAATTGCAAAGTGAGTCCTAAAATTGAAATTAACACTCTCATAAAATATATTACTCATTTTTTTCGCTGTTAGAATATATTTATTTCAACCCTCTCTTTCAATTTGGTAACTCAACTCCTGCAAAAGTTAACGTTTAAAACAGATAATTTGGATAAATTTTATTTAGCAAAACAACTGTCCATCACTTTATTTCCACAAAATGTTAAAGTATAATAAATTACACACCTTTAAAGTAAGGGCGTTGTTGGCACAAAATAAATGTCTATTATTAATTATTAACTGAACTGAAGTAAATTAACTTGAGAGGCGTATCAGTCGAGACACAATTAAAACAAAAAAACTATATTAAAAACAAAACAATACAGGTTTCATCCTGTCTGAGTACTCCGTAGAGTTGATTTGATACTTGCGCAGGCGCGTATAACCCGTGTATGTGGGGTTGCGGTTGCGTTGCTGTACGGGAAATTCAATTCAAAATGATTTATTTATGCGGGACCGCCAGCTAAATCAATAAATATTTTTAATAACATAAAAGAATAAAAATAATTTTCTTTAAAAAAAAACCTGAAACTAAATATGTAATACCCGATTTTTAAGGAAATATAAAAAAAATGTGGTAGAAAATAAAAAAAAAGTAGTTTACAACGGGACTCGAAAAAATTGTAAATAACGTGAATAATACAAAAATAGCTATTAAAAAATAGGGGTTGATGGTAGGAGGGTGAAAATTTAGGGTTGTATGTATTTTTTAATGCTGAATCGTGAAAAAATAAAAACAAACAATTTTGTCCAAAAATTAAAAAAAAAATTTTTGGGGTGAACCACCCTTAATTTTTAGGGGTGTGAAAAATAGATGTTGGCCGATTCTCAGACCTACCCAATAAGCACAGAAAATTTTATGAAAATCGGTTTAGCCGTTTCGGAGGAGTTTGGTAACAAACACCGTGACACGACAATTTTATATATATATATATATATATATATATATATATATATATATATATATATATATATATATTTTTTTTTTTTTTTTTTGGGTTAATTCTTGGGTATTGGTTCGGAATGAAAAAATTATATGAACTAGTGTGTAGTCATATTTAATAAAAATACTTTAAAACTTGACGTTTCAGCAGGTAAATATATATATATAGCCTGTATTTTTCGCATGCATGGCCCTTAATTTTAGACTGAAATTTGAAGAAATCGGATAAGTAGTTTTTTAGCTATGCCTCGAACAGACTGACGGACAGACATACCTACAGACAGACGGAATTGAGAAAGCATGTTTTCGGGCATCTAGGGACCCTTAAACGTAAAGATCTGAAAAAATCTCACGAGGGAAGTAATAACTAATTATCTTGTGTTTTTAACAAAAGTGTATAATATTTTTGCAAAATAAATTTTTTTTGTTATCACAATACAAAAAAAAACAAGTTTTCTTTGCACAGGGGTGGCTCGCATTTAAATAAATGACACTCTATAAGTGGTTAGATTTTTAGTCAAAAAAAACCACAAAATCTTTATATGGAAGTCAGTCCTATACTTTATTAATAAAATCGTATTTCTTTATTCGGTTTCCTAAAAAATGCCGTTCAAAAGAGGTTTTCCCTTAAATGGGATGCCCACAAAGAGAGAGTTCGCTGTATTTGAAAATATCTTATAATAAAAATCCAGAACTTTAAATTTGCAAATATTTTAAATTAAACTACTAATGTATTCGAATGCATATTGCTATTACTATCAATTAAACATAACCTTTCGCTAACACATTTTCCATTTTTTAAATTAATTTACGCAATTTTCGTCTCTAATGGTTCGCAATAACGTTAGAGATTAATTTGTGATGCAACATTTTACGCATTTCGTCATTTTTGATGCTATATATTAAATTTACATTTTTTTTCACGTGCACTTTGGCCTGTTTTTGTAAAAAAAGATAAATTATTGTCTTATGGTTTAGTATAGACCGGTTATAGACAGAATAGGCGATCTATATAATATATATTTAAAAAAAAGTGAAAGCGACTACAAAAAAAAAAATACTAAAAAGAAAAAAATAATGTTATTCTATCATAAAAATTTAACTTTATTAAGTCGGCTTCAAAGTAACTCTTAATTCATCACAAAAACACATAGCACGAACGTTTTCACGGCTGGAGTCAATTAAAGAAAACATGTAGAATCATCAGTAGAATTATTATATTCTATATTTTGTATATTTCAACACTCGTGTTGAAAAATTGTCACCCGTTTCGTTAGCTGTCACATTGACACAAGATTGTCGTGTTGAAAAGCATTTTCCACCTTTCCGCACGAAAAAAAGTTACTTTTCAGGACTACTAGTACTGAAAAGCCACTTTTCCGCGCGATTTGTTAAGTTAATGAATATTTTATCTAAAACAGTCAATAAGGTCAAATAGGGTGTGTTTGTCAGTTTCGTAAGTGGTCGTAGGAAAATTCATTATTAAAATTGGCGGAAAAATATTGAATAATTGTAAACAAAATTTCAGAAAAATTTGACTGGTTTTTGGCTGTTCCTTGTTAGTTAACAGCACTTACCGGTATTTTCGTTACTACTGTTGCTAGGTAAATGTATCAGATCCGAATTCTTTATTTTATCAAAAAATTTAGCCATTAGATTTTTCTTAGTAAGTTTCTCTTGGTAATTGCGCAAATCAGGCACATGCGTTTATCCTATTAATCTTTTCAAAAAATCCAACCACTGTAATCGTATTACAATCGTGAAAAAATCACCCCCGAGATTTTTTCAGATTTTTACCTTTCAGGGTCCCTAGATGCAGAAAAACATGTTTTCTCGGCATAGCTAAAAAACTACTTACCCGAGTTATAAAAAAATTATTAATAAAAAACTACTTATCCAATAAAACTCAAATTTACACAAAAATGAAGTATTATGTAGGAATCAACTGGTGAAATTTTGGTACGAATCCAAGATGGCGAAACAAAATGGCGGCTTAATAAAATATTTAAAAATTCTGTCTGAAGAACTACTTAATGGACTGGTTTCAAATTTTGTGCTATCACTAACTATGGTATAGGGGTGGACTAGTAAAACTCTGGTACTGGTCAAAATGACTGCAAAATAAAATGTTTTTAATCGTGAAAAAATCCCTCACCTTCTGAGGTTTTTCATATCTTCAAGTTTTTGCGTGGTAATATTTTGGTAAAAATCCATATATATATATATATATATATATATATATATATATATATATATATATATATATATAATTCCTTAAATATGCCGGAATCAGATGGCGGCCTAGTGAAATGTTAAAAAAATATTACTAAAAAACGAAACTTTGACTTTAAATTTTGGAGAAAAATTAAATGGGATATAGAAATAAACTGGTGCGAATTCAATATAAAAACTACTAATTAATTTCATTTTAAACTGTGCATATTAATCAAGTGTGGCATAGGCAGAAACGTAAAATTTGATTGGAATCCAATATGATGGAATAAAATGGCGGCCAATACAATTCTTTAAAAAAAAAACAGTATACTCGTGGCGGCAATAATTGGTTAACTTTTCAACTAGTCGGGACTACCCAATATCTCTTTATATATATATATATATATATATATATATATATATATATATATATATATATATATATATATATACAGGGTTATTTACGCAACCCGTTCATTAAAAGTTTTTGATAATGCCATTTAGATAAAAATTTCAAATTTTGGGATTAAGGTAAGGTCAAGGGGTACTTCTTTTTTGAAATATTTTCAACTTCCTGTCACTTCCGGTTTAACCGCAAGTTGGTATCAACTTGCTTATTTTAAATGGAACACTCTGTATTTTATGATATTTTTGGATTCTACGGAGAATTTTAATGTCCTATACCTAGGTTCAAGCGTTCTTAAGATATTTGACCTTGAACCGAAAATGAGCCTTCGGGGTACCAAATTTTAAAATCTCATAGTTTTGAAGATATAATCTTCATATTTTGCAGACGATCGGTAAATAATCTTAGGTTTCAATTTTTTTTATTGAATTTTTCTATTTTTATACAGGGTGTCCTAAATTCAGCGGCAAACATTCACATTTTCAAAGCCGCTAAAGTCCGTTTTTTTAAATAGGACACCCTATAACTTTATGCACTATCAAATGTAGAATTTAATTTTCTATCGAACTGTATTAAGGTTCCCTATACCTATCCGTAACCACTTTCGAAATAATTGGGTTTTATAAAAATATCGTATGTATTTGCTTAAATGTTTACATGTTCCAATGGTGAGCCATGGAAAAACAATTGAGATCCAATATCCAATATGACAGATGATTAGTATGCGTTATTTATCGAAAGCTGTCAGTGATAAACTAAATCTACTAAATCGAAATGGAAGAATACTCAAACGCTGATATTCTCAATCTATTTTATATTCCTGGAGAATGTAATAAAATTTTGGAGAGAACGTGTCGTGTGTTTAATGAACGCCACCCTGATTTGCCGCCAATGAACAAGTCAAAATTCAAGAGGATTGAAACGAACTTTTTGCGTTTTGGCAATTTTAAAGTTACAAAAAATGTGCCGAAACCGGTGACAAATGCCGAGGATAACGTAATAAACACATAGCTTATTTCCACACAAACCCGCAAAGTTCAATACCGTCTGCAGAAAACGATTTGGGAATTTCTTCTCCATCTGTCCAAAAGAATCTTGAGCAAACATCATATGCACCCTTTTTCCTTCCAAAACGTGAAAGCCTTGAGATCTGGTGATGACGTCCGACGAGTAGAATTTTGCAAATTCATGTTTTTGAAAATTCAAGAGGACCCTCAATTCCTTTCAAAAATATTTTGGACCGATGAAGCGAAATTTTCTAGAGAAGGAATAACAAATAGAAGAAACGAACATTTCTGGGTAGCAGAAAATTGGCACGATTTACGCGAATCGCGTTCTTAAGAGAGGTTTAGCTTCAATGTTTTCGGTATAGTATTAAATGATCAGGTGCGGTACTGTATTTATGAAGACAATTTAAACAGTGATAAGTATTTGGAAATTCTACGAGGGACGGTTTCTGAATTTATAGAAGAAATTCCTATTGGTGAGCTGCAAAGTTATTGGTATCAATTAGATGGGGCACCAGCACATAATTCCGCTGCAGTTTATCTCCAATTATCTGGAATTTTTGAAGATCGCTGGATTGGTCCCAATGGCCCCCGCGATCGCCTGATTTAACACCCCTAAACTTTTAATTATGGGGATTTATCAAAGGTAATATCTATGCTTCCCCAGTAAATAACCAACAAGATTTACTGGACAGGATACGAACAGCTTTTGCCGAATTAGAAAACGGACAAATTCAACGGGCCACAGCAACTGTACAAAGAAGAATTGAAATGTGTCTTCAAATGAACGGACAGCATATAGAACATTTGTTATAATTCAATTTTATTATTTTATTTATTTATTGTTGATTTTCAGATTGCTATAATTTTTAAGTTCACTAAAACAAGTTTAGAACAGTCTCGAACTTAGTAGATATGGTTAAAAATAATGTAAACGATTTATTACATTTTTTATAACTTTAACTTTTCGGAAACGAAAAAATTTCGTTTCAATCCTCTTCAATTTATTCTTGTTTATTGGCGATAAATGAGGATGTTTTTCATTAAAAACATGGCACGTTCTCTACAATATTTTGTAACATTCTCCGCGAATATAAAATAAATTGAGAATATCAGTTTTTGAGTGTTATTTTATTTTAATTTAAAGTTTCAAATCAGCTGTCATGTTGAATAGAAAAGCACAACAATTGTTTTTCCATGGTTTACTACGGGAAGGTGTAAGCATTTAGCAAATACATATGATAGTTTAATAAAAACCTGATTATTTCGAAAATGGTTACTAATAGGTATAGGGAACCTTAATACAGTTCGATAGAAAATTAAATTCTACATTTGATAGTGCATAAAGTTATAGGGTGTCCCATTTAAAAAAAACGGACTTTAGCGGCTTTGAAAATGTGAATGTTTGTGGTGAATTTAGGACACCCTGTATAAAAATAGACAAATTCAATAAAAAAAAAAATAGAAACCTAAGATTATTTACCGATCGTCTGCAAAATATGAAGATTATATCTTCAAAACTTACAAAAATATGAGATTTTAAAATTTGGTACCCCGAAGGCTTATTTTTGGTTCAAGGTCAAATATAAGAACGCTTGAACCTAGGTATAGGACAAGCTACATAAAATAGCATTAAAATTCTCCGTAGAATCCAAAATTATCATAAAATACGGGGTGTTCCGGTTAAACCGGAAGTGACAGGAAGTTGAAAATATTTCAAAAAAGAAGTACCCCTTGACCTTACCTTAATCCCAAAATTTGAAATTTTTATCTAAATGGCATCATCAAAAACTTTTAATGAACGGGTTGCGTGAATAACCCTGTATATATATATATATATATACACACATACAAACAAACACCTAATTCGCAATCATATATCCAGTCACATAAATCGAACATATTTTTACTAAAATAACAATTTATTTTTTTTGTTTTTGTGTTTGTTTGTCGAATTTTAAGCTCCGGCAAAGGTCGACATCTGGCCTTAAATTCGAGATATTTCTCAAAGTTCAACTCACTAGCGGCCTTTGAAGTCTTAAGATTCTAAACCACTGTGGCTACCATTATTTAAAACATTAATATTTATATAATTTAAACCACAAAATCAACAAACAAGTCTTGAAAATAAAATAAATTCTATAAAAATACGTTGTGGTATCCACAACCTATCACACGATTCACAATAAACATACCAACTGACAAAAATGTTTAAAGTTTCCTCGGCGCAGTTGTAACCCAAAATTTGCCAACGTAAGCCGTATATTACCTATACTCCCCTATGCAAATTCATTCGGGAACACTCGGGAAAAATTCGCCTCCTTTTATATCCACGACATCGCGGGCCGCCAGCCTCGTGGTCCAACGAAACGAAACCTTCGGAGATCGCTGCACGAGGCATCGATAGTGCGACTGCCGCGGAATCTACATGGACATTCAACGAGATTACACGCTTAGAATAATAGAAGGAATTTCCAAATATAAATTATTATTTATTTTCTGTTTGAAAATATTTATTGGGGGGTCATTGACCATATGACCTAATGGATGAGCCGCCACTGTACTCGTATATGTGTTACTAAATGACTATGTACTAAAATAAATGACATACTTCACTATTCGCAATAAAAGGAAAGATTTATAACGAGGGAAGTTCCAGGTAAAGTACATTTACCGACTTTTTTTCTAAAATTAATATGGGAGCCAATATTTCATCACCTTAAAATTTACATGGGATTTCCTATATCCTAATGCGATCCTAAGCATATACAGACATACGTATAATAAACAGTCTATATGCATATAATTATTTGGTAATAGATTCTGTAAACTTTAATTTATTTCAATTTTTTTTAAGTTTTTTAGGATATTTATTATTATTATGACTTGTTGCCCCACAGCATTCCTGTGGCTGTATTTTATACTGACGGGATTATACCAAGTCAGTACTAAAAATAAAAAAAAGAAATGGAAAAAAAAACTATTGTGTATTAAGAAATGATCTAACGATGCTTGGATATTCCTGTGAATGTCTGTATTAAGTCCTAATTGAGCCAAATGCGGTGTAAACGTTGTAGGGGTGAGACCTGTTACTAATATGACGAGAGGAATAATGATGACTCTTAGCTGTTTTCACAGCCTTTTTACTTCCATTGCCAAGTCGGTGTATTTGGCGATATTCTCACTGTATTTCGCTTAGATGTTCTCGTCGTTGGGGACAGACATGTCAATTAAATAAGTGATTTTCTCTTTTTTGGATTGCAATGTGATATCGGATCTGTTTGCGGGGATTGTTTTATCTGTGTAGATGTCAATATCCCAGTAGAGCTTGTAGTCTTCGTTTTCAAGTAGGGATGTTGGTGTATAATGGTAATAAGGGTCTGTGTTCTCCGTTAGTTTGTATGTTGTGGTTAATGCTTGATGAACGACCTTCGCTGCTGAGTTGTGTCTCGCGGTGTATTCAGTTCCGGCCATTATTCTACATCCACTCGTTATGTTATCGATCGTTTCTCTCTGCTGGTGACATCTCTTCTTCAATGGTTGTGTCCTTGATGATGTGCTTTCGGTAGTTTCCGGTTGCTATGACTTTGTCCTGGATGGCAAGCAGGAAGCCTTCTGTTTCGGGGAACAGCTGCCCTTGTTGCAACCACGTATATGAAAGCTTTTTATGTATATGGTCTTGCTTTATGTGGTATCTGTGTCTTCCGTGTTCAGACCAGGTGTTCATCTTTTCTAGTCGTGATTGGATGTGACTGTGTGCATCTGCTGCGTGGCTCGTTTGAGACAGGTCGAGCGGTGTATAATTCTTGTCTGCCTTCACTATTGCCTTGTGGAGGTTAGTTTGTTTGTTGTGGAGTACGTAAATTTGTTTTTTATTTAGCGATTGTATATCTATAATTCCCCTC
Source organism: Kuschelorhynchus macadamiae (assembly GCA_030620095.1). NCBI lineage: Eukaryota > Metazoa > Arthropoda > Insecta > Coleoptera > Curculionidae > Kuschelorhynchus > Kuschelorhynchus macadamiae. The sequence goes on from JAUTXW010001579.1 coordinate 165,591, forward strand.
TTTCCTTCTTTTCTCTCGATGGTCTCGAGTCTTTCCTTGCATGCATTGGGATGTAACTTCCTGTGATTAGTGAATTCAGAGCGTATGAGAATGTGAAGAATAGGTATGGCAAAGGTGTTAATAGCTTTCGTTAGATTTCTGGAATTCAGTTTTGTTTTTAGTAGCTTTGTGATTCTGGTTTTAAATTCCGTCTTGAGCTTTGATTTGATATGAGTGTGGTTAATTTTGGTGCTTTGATGGAAGCCTAGGTGTCTGTATGTTTCTTCTTTGAGCATGTTATCTATAGATTCATTGTTGATTGTTTCCCTCGTAAGATGGTCTTTCCACTGTCCCTTGTTGATATGTAGTAGCTTGCATTTACTTATACCAAATTCCATGTTTATGTCCAGGGTAAACGTTTGGGTGATTTTAAGGAGTTCCTTTAGCTGTGCCTCTGTGCTTGCATATAATTTTATGTCATCCATTTCCAAGAGATGGTTTATGTTGTGTACGTTATTTTTTTTGTGTTATTCAGTGTGTTTGAGAGTGGATTGAGGCAGAGGCAGAACTACAAAGCGCTGAGTGAATCTTCCTGAAATATACCTCGTCTGATGTAGATCTCTTCTGTTTCGATGTGCTATTTTTGTGTTCTCAGGTTGATTTTTTTTTTCCGCGTACTCATGATTTTTGTAAGAAATTGCTTGGAGTTTTTATTGATTTTATATAATTCTTGCACTCTGGTTAGCCAACTGTGGGGTATCGAATCAAAGGCTTTTTTATAATCTATGTAACCAGTATGAAGGATTTCTATAATTTTTCCTGGTTTGTTCCATGATGACGCTGTCTATAATTAGCTGCTCCTTGCATCCTGGCTGGTTTTCCTGCACTCTTTTTGCTCTTCCATTAGAATGTTTTTGTGTTCTAGATGTTGTTCTATTCTCCGGGTAATTGTGGCTGTGATGATCTTATATAGGGTTGGAAGGCACGTCATAGGTCAGTAATTTGACGGGTCCTTATTGTCTGAATTTTTATATTTAAGGTATGTTATTCCTTAGGTGAGAAAACCGGGAGTGTGCTAGCCCAAGTAACACAAGATGGTCTTTCATATCACTTTTTTCTTTATAATTGTTTTATAAAGGAATCTGACGGACTTAATTATCTTTATAAAAGTCTTAGTTCACACTATATAGTTTTTTAAGCAATATGGCTTTTTAATATTGCTCTGAGAACCTTCTTAGAGCTAAATAATATATCTTTTATATATTTGCTCCAATAAGCCTTTATAAAAGTGACAAACACAGCTGTTAGAGATTTTTTTGCGTTTTGTCTGTATAATTGGTTTATAAGCTACTATATAAAGCACAAATAAGGCCATTAAAAACCCTTTTTTATTATTAATTTAAACTCTTTTATAAAGCAATTATGAAGTAATTTGGGTATTTCTAGCTCAATATGCTTCCATCTAACGCCATTATAAAGATTCTGTATAAATGCTCTGTTAATGTGTCTTTCTCTTTAATAAAATACGCTTTATTACTGGGATATAGTAGTTATGTAAAAGGTTTTTTAAAGTAGTCAGAGTAACGCAATAAAAATTACCCTAAAGCAGAGGCATTTCCATTATCGGCATGCAACTAACAGTGCAACGATCTAGCGTGGATCTAGCCATTTTGTCCTGTGTTTTCGATACATAGAGAGGCTTGTTTTTGTTAAAATTTAATTTGTGTCCCAATTTCGTTTATATTCCTGTAAAAATACATTGAACTTGATTGTTAAAAGTTAAAATTAAATAATGGCTGATATTTCGAAGTGGAAAAAAACTAAAAGAACCGGTAATTTTCGCAGAAAATTAAAAATTCGGTTGCAGAAAATGCTGGAAATACCATCTCGGCCATCATCAGTTGAAAAAGAAAATGGAGAAACACCTGACCAGCAAGGGATATCTGATAAACAGAGCATTGTAGCAGAAAGTCAAAAAAAGTGACCAGACAGAAGACTCGGAAATTGACGATGTTGAGACGCAGGAAAATTGGGTATTGGAATTAGATGACGAAAACTTAAACGACGACGCCGACATGTCAATAGAAAAAGCCTATACACCTAATGAAAGTGAAAAGAATTTATCATTTATTAAGGAGATATGGAAATGGGCCACGATGTTTCAGATTAGCCATATGTCCTTAAAGCAATTACTAGTTATATTGAATAACAGGCTACCAAACATTTTACCGGCAGATCCGAGGACCCTGCTTAGTACTCCTCGAGCTATTATTTTGAAAGAGATTGGTATAAGCGGTCACTACTGGCATCAAGGAATAGAATTCTGCCTGAAAAAACATTTGTCTATGGTAAGAGTAACAGACTTTCCACCTTCATTTTGTCTTTCGTTAAATTTCAACATGGATGGATTGCCAATTTATAAAAGCTCAAAGCAAGAATTCTGGCCTATCCTTTTTAACATACATGAGTTGCCACAAGTTAAACCTATGACTGCAGGCCTATATTATGGATATGGCAAACCGACCGATGTTCATGAATATCTACAACCTTTTGTAAGTGAAATGTTAGTTCTTATACGAGATGGTATTGTATGGACAGTTAACGATTTGGAATATAAAGCGTCGATAAAAATTAGATGTATTGTGTGTGACTCCCTAGCGCGGGCATTTGTAAAGGGTAAGATATGTGAATTCTTCAGTAACATAAATATTATTGAATTTTTAAGTTTTTTTTTAGGAGTTATAAACTTCAATGGCAAACACGGTTGCCAAAAATGTACTGTTGTTGGAGAATACTCTTATGCGTCACATTGTACCTATTTTTCAAAGGAAAATTGTGAAAGGCGCACTGACGAAAAATTTCGACTAAAACAATACGGATCTCATCACAAAAATGACACTCCCTTGATCCAGCTTCCCATTGACATGATAGCAGATTTTCCTGTAGCTGATAGCTTACATTTAATCGACCTGGGCGTGATGAAAAAATGTTTACTGGGTAAGAAAATAGGTATCAATTTAAAAATTATTATTATTACTACTTTCAACCATTCTCAATAACTACAGTAACATTGTTTCTAGGATGGCGTGATGGTAATATTGGTAGCTACCGAACAAAATGGCCTGCAAATGTAACAGTTCAAGTTTCAAATTTTTTGTTAAATTGTAAAACTCCCAAAGAAATTCATCGATCTGTACGGGGCTTAGATTGTTTGGGGCACTGGAAAGGCTTGGAATACCGAACTTTTCTACTTTATCTAAGTATAGTTGCACTAAAAAATGTTTTACCTAACGATATTTACGAACACTTCTTGTGTTTATTTTGTGCCATTACTATTTGTACATCAAATGCTCATTGCAAAATTTTTTTAAATACTGCAGATGTACTTTTAAAACATTTTGTAAGGAAATACCGAAATCTTTATTGTGAGGACTTTATGACTAGTAATGTGCATACCTTTCCCATTTAATAGATGATGTAAGAAGGTTTGGGGAGCTTCCATCATTTAGCGCATATCCATTTGAATCAAGACTTTATGAAATCAAAAATCTAATTCGTAACGGAAATCGTCCGCTTGCTCAAGTGGCAAAAAGACTGGGAGAAATTACTAATTTAGAAACTGGAGCACAAACATCCTCAAAAAAATTTCCCATATTGAAAAAACAGAATAATATTATGTTTAAAGTGCTGCAGATGGAAGATTTTCAATTAAATGCTGAAGTATTTGCTGACAAATGGTTTATGACAGATCAAGGTTTGATCGTTCAGATGTTGTATACTGTTAAACAAAACGACAACATTGTTATATTTGGTTCTAGTTTAAAGAATTTAAGCAATTTCTTTGAAACGCCTATTGCGTCATCATTTCTAAAAATTTATATGTCAGATAATATATCTAATGATGCTGTATTTTATCCCTTAGAGTGTATTCAATGCAAAATGGTCGTTATACCAATAGAAAATAATAAATTGGTTTTTCTGCCATTACTACATACTCTAAAATAAAAGCATGTTTTATTAAACAGTTTTTTTGTTATTTTTATTTCCCTTTCTTACAAATCATATTTAGGAACATGAACCGAAACAAAATAAACTACTTAAACTATTAGTAAATGCACACCTACTAAAATTAAAAAGAAACTTTTTGGGCTCTTTGGCATTAAACATATAAACCTAATAATGTTTTTCCTATAAAATAACAAATAACAGTTGTTACTATCTAATAAAAATATCTAATAAATTATTTCTTCGTCACTATTTTGGCTCATTTCTTCTTCTTGTTCATCGCTTCGTTGGGATTTTTCCGGAATTTCCTCAGGGGTTTTTGGGGTTTTGTCTCGAGTTTCGTTAACGCTTTTGCATTTATAATTTAAATTTTTCGGCCTCCTTTTACAAGTTGACGCTCTCCCACCGGTTATCTTTAGGTTACTCCTTCTGGTGGAGTTTTTTAAAATGTTTTTAAAAAACTGTTCACATTCTTCTAGAGTAAAGTCATTGTCAAAAAAAGGCAATAATATTTTTGTAAGACTTAAAAGCAACTTTGACATTTTCCCCCCTTGAACCACCAGCCCAAGAACATTGGGTCATTAATTTCCTGGAAAACATATCATCTAGAAGTCTATAGGCAACATTAAGTCCCTGACGTTTGCCATTTGATCCATATATAACGGACAATTTTTGTAGTAATGAGGCAGAGTATCTGTCATCTTCTAAAGCTTTCTCTAAAGCAGTCAAACCGTCAAGAGAATCCACTTGAGCGAATATCTCAATTGAGGTTTTAGCAGCATTATCAACCGGTACAGCCGGTTGAGAGAATTTCTTAATTTTAACAAGCCCTTCCTCTAATTCCAATGACAGGCTTGCTAATTTTGTAAGAATAATTTTCTGATTTTGTAGAATAGTTTTCTGATTTTGTAGAATATTTTCCTGATTTATAGTAATTGCTTCAAACTGATTAGGGTTAATTTGAGTTTGAGTCGACATCTCTTCATCCAGTAATATTTGTTCATCAATTTCCAGATTATTGGGCGTATTTATTGTAAGGAATGGTACACTCGAGCTGTTGATATTCCTGGTGCCACTATTTGGACATTTTCAATAATTTCTATATTATTTTTAGTCATATCTAATACTGGTAATCGTTTAGAAGGTTGACCGAGTTGACTTAAAAACGAAGTTTTATTTTGAGCCTAAAAAGGAAATTATTATATAGTAAAGTGACCAATATCCATTATTATTATTTAAAAAAGTTTAGGCATTAGGTACTTACAAGACATGATAAGGCTAGTTCATTAAAATTGGCAGAACTTTCTGCTTGGGATGATTGAGGAAGCAGCACTTTTGCTTTTTTCCTTTTTTGTTGTAATATTCCTTGGTCTGGTTCATCTGTATCAGTATTATACATTATCTTCGAAATCTCGTTCTCTGCCTCCTCATAACTAGGAAGGTTCCTTCGTTTTAGGACACAACGCATTTCTAACCAATCGCTTGATGGTACAGAGTTAGCTTCTAACATTAACTTTTCTGCCTTTGATTTAGGCCAATAGAGATATCCTGCATTTTCCCATTTATCAGGAACAGTGCATAAATTCTTTTGTCCCCTCTCTATAGTTTGAACTATTTTGAACATGCTAGAAATAAAAAAAAACATTAAACTTAACGTTAACATTAATATAAAGAAGTGCCTGAGAATTACTTAGCCTAATACTTAGGCTATTCTATCCTACCTTTTTATTATGAATTCACCAATAAAATTTAACAAAAAAAACCGTTTTAATAGCAAAAAGCAGAGGAACACATTTGTTGCCGGTCACTTTTTGTTTGTTTACATTCTTTTACGGGAGACGGGAGTTACTAAATACACGTCTGCCGTGTCCGTGATGAGATCACAATTCGCATGTCTATTCTGACAATAAATGTGCTACATATACAGCGTAGCCAGCAGTAAATAAAGAAAATAATCAATTATTTTAAAACAAAATAAGCAGAAACGATAAAAACATAATACAGAAATAAAACTTAAAATAATTACATACATACACCAAACAGGCAAATAGCCACTGCCTGTTCATCAACATGATAGTGTGTTGTGCACCTTTATCAAGCCAAAAGTGATATAACAATGCCATTTGCGCCCTCTGTTTAATATTTTGAAGCTCAAAAGGCACACTCCTTTTCTTTTATAAAGCAGTTATAAAGCAAATCCATAAAAAATGGCTTTTTAAGGGCCGTTTAATAGACTGATTCGCAACCATTTCCATTTTGAATGGTTTTGCACGCGTCGCCATTTAATCATGTTTAGGGCTGTCCGCGCGTCCATGCTGTCAATTGCCGCCATTGTTGCATAACACAATTAAATTACTTATTATTCCGTTTTGTGCAAAACTAGTATGTGTTTTCATGATTTTTTCTGGATTAAGGATTAAGACTTTATCATTTAGAAACATTTTAAAAATAAAAAAAATATATTCATTTTTTATCAAAAAAAGAAATTATTCAATTTTTAATTATTTTCAAGGCGCTTTGATAAATTCAAAGATAAAACTATAAAGTTTATCAGAAAAATTTCCGTCGCAAGTGAATTTTATAATATTCTGCCCATTATTATGATATTTTAGGTCTGTATTTTTTTCCAACATACAAGCACTACAAGTTAGTATAATGATTAATATTAATAGGTTAATTATGAAAAGAATCGGCGAGGGCGACATCGTCTACGTTACTTATATACAACTGAAATAAAGTATTTATTAAGCAAATTCTGCAAATTGTCGTTAGCTCGCTCTCCCTGTTGGTAAAAAATGCGCATGACGGAAAAGCTGTTTAGTCGAGTATGCAACAAACTAGTGACATTTTTAGAGTATTTAGAAAGTACTTACATATCGGTTTTATAATTGAGGAATTTCATACCATAATATACCTGATTTATAATGGCAAATTATTGACGCTTATAAACTACAAGATAAAGCTTTATACCAGATTTATAAATGCTTTTTAACTTACTTTATAGGCGCTTATAAAACTATCAATTTACACCAGATCCTGTTTTAGAGTAAGATAAAATCTTTTATAAATTAGCTTTATAAAGTGTGCCTATTTTGGGTATATAGGCACTCTATTAGGTCTGACAGAACGTTGTATAGTACAAATAATAAATCATTAAGCTGAATAATTAAGTGTTGTAGCAGTTCACTCAGCTTTTAAAAAGCAAGTTGTGTTACTTGGGAGGTTTTAAAATAATTTTATTAATTTGGCAAGTGAGAGCTTCATTGTGGAGGTAAACTGTTTGTACCAGAAGTTATGAATTGACATCTCCAGTTATGCGTGTATGTGATTGTTTCTGCAACTTCTTGTGTTTTCATTGCAAAGTCCTCTTGTTCCTCCAAGCACTTGTGTCTGTCTCCTTCCGCTTTAATCCATGAAGCGTTATTATTGTGTAGTTTCGGTTCTGACCAAATACTTTTCCAGTATTCTGTGATATCTTGGTTTGGTTGTTGGTCTATTACTCGTGCCTCCTCATTGCTCACGATTTTTTGGTAGAACTGTTTTTCGCTTCTTCGAAACAGGTTGTTAGCGTCTTTTCTTCCATTTGATTCTTTTTATCTTCGGAGTCTTGCGACACACACGGATAATTTTTGCTTCAGAGTGTCAAGGATTTCTGTAAGTGTGTGATCAGAAGATGCAGATTTGATTTTCTCTACACTTTGTGTGATACATTTTGACTTGTTGCCGTTCATGGATTGGGTAAGATGTCCCAATTCTTTTCTAATTTTGTTAATTTTGTTTTCGATCCTTATCTGCCATTTGAATTTTGGTTTTATGTTGTTGGTGTTTCTGTCTCGTGGCGGGAGTTTCTGATTATTCTACGTTATCGTGGTTATAGCTGCTGCGTAGATCACTGTATGAATGTCCTCAATTGTGCTCGCATTCGTTATGTACTCCGGAATTATGTGTTCGTTGATGGTCTTTAGGATTTTATGTGTGCCGTTTGAAGATTACACGAGGAATAGGATCTCTTGTTGTAGGATCGGAGCCTGACCATTTCTTTAGATGTGACTTCATTTCTACTTTGATTGCTTGTGTGAGAGACGGTCCGAGGTGTAGCTGTGTGTATGGTGCTTTGGGCCAATGATTTACTTGTCCTGTGCGCTGTATGGTGCTTATTATTATTATTATTATTATTGTTTAATATATATTGTATTCTTTATTATTTTCCTTCATAAAAAGAAGGTTTTTATTCCTAAAAATTGAATTTTATCGAATATTTAAACATTTTATTAGGCTGCCATTTTGTTGCGCCATAATGGATTTACCAAAAAAAAATACCAGTTTATCCCTATATCATAATAATAATTAATTATTAGCCGTTTTCACCAAAATGTAATCATTTTATCCTCTATATCAAAATGTAATCCTTCATCCTTTTATAAGTAGTTTTTGATTTATACCGCATACAGACAAACAGACCGATGGACTGACAGAAATGAGAGAATTTATTTTTCAATGTCCAGGGACCCGAAAAACAAAAAAACATTCAAAAATCTCGGAGGGTGTTTTTTTCACGATTAGAAGGGAAGTAAAAAAAAATATTGTGAGCAGAATTTTATTATTTATTCGTAAAGACTCTTAAAAGGCTTTAGGGGAACAAACTGTAAAAATATATTAGATCACTTTATCTCCTTTGGCCTTGTCTAGGTCAGCATATAAATTGCCGAGTATTGAAGATAAGATTTAACAACAACATTAACCCAATAACCGAAGAGATGATCAATTTACACCATCAATATTGCACATGATAACAAAATTTGGCACTATTTGTTAAAGAGAATATAAAGCAACATCAATTTGAAAAAGGAATAGAAAAATGTGGTGTTATTTGTGTGTTTCGTTTGTTTGTGCGGTCGTTGTGGTCCTGTTAATACCCCTTGTAAACTGGTATTGGAGTGTCTACAAAAATAGAAATTTAAAAAATATTCCCGGTCCAAAACCCAATCCGGTTTTTGGAAATTCAAATTTATTAGGGAAAACTCCCAGTGGTAAGATTTTTTTCTCCTTTTAAAAATGTTTTTTCTGGGAAAATATAATTAACAAACTTTACAAAAGGTATTATGATGTTTCTTAAATCTGAGGCATATTTATAAAATAAAGTAAAAAAAATTAATATTTTAGAAGCAATAATGAATTTGTTTCCATGTCAATATTATTTAAATAATAAGAACATTAATTCAAATAATACACAATAGAAGTTCTTTGTAATTAAAAGTTTTGAAACAAAAATAATATTCTTCCTAAAAAGTCTATGATAATTTAATAAGTCATATACTATTAGATTGTAATTAATTTTAATAAATGCTAAGATAGCATATAAATACAAATACAAATAGGATGATTAGAAATTTGAACTCTGAAAATCCGCCCAGTAGTTAATATGGAAAACACATAAGAGAGGTCCAACCATAGGTCTTGCTTATATGTTTATGGTTACCAAGCTGTAGAAGAGATTCCGAAATGATCTGCATCAAGACAGTCACTTGCTTTGTACGGGGTGGTCCAATAATAGGAAGGTTAAACATTTTTACTTTCAAATGTAGATATCTCTGTTTTGGATGAACCGAATTTATTCTACTTGGTGTCGAAAAAAAGGGCTTTTTTTGCTATATATACTCGGTGGATAACACAGGCCAACACACATTTTGGTGCCTGCGATTTTTTTAACTGTTCCTGGGTAATTTTCGGATGCAGAATGTAAAAAAGTTCTGAGATTTTGTCTATAACATCTAGTTTTTTTTCTTTTTTTTTTAAATTATTTATATTATTTAGGTTATAACTGTTATAATATATAACATTACTATCGCCAGTTAAAAAAACAAAGACACATGGATTTAAGTATTTATTGCAAAAACTTAATTTACATAATTACATTAGTCACTAATCACATAAAAATTTTCTTTTATACGACTTTCTAGAATGGAGTTTACTAGGTATTCCGCCATCGTGTGGCTATCCCATTGTCCTTGATAACGATCTTCCACAGTTTTAATATCCTGATGGAATCTTTCCCCCTGTTCTTCACTACAATCACCTAAGTTTTCTGGAAAACGATCTAGATGGCTGTGGAGGTAGTGAACTTTTATACTCATGTTACAGCCGAGAATATTAAAATTTGAAAGCATAGTTTCCACTAATTCTACGTAATTCTCTGCTTTATGATTGCCAAGAAAATTTTGTACTACTTGAACAAATGAAAACCAAGCGTTAGATTCAGTCTCGTTCATTGATGTGGTGAATTGTGGCCTTATTTGAGGACCATCAAATATACCAGCTTTTAGTTTTTCCGTGCTAATGCCAGGAAATTTACGTGACAAATACCCAAAGCCTTCACAAATTGCTTCATTAGGCCTAGCTTGATATGCAAGGGCGGAAGTAAGATTTTTTCTCTTAAAACCAAGGTTTGTTGATAACGTTTTGTTTTCACAACACAAATTGCCCACTGATGTTCTTCGTATTTAATTTTTCTCAAAACTAATGCAATTGTTTCATGTTCTTTCTTCATGGTAGTACAATGACCAATAGGAATTGAGCCATATTTGTTACCGTTATGGAAAAGAACACATTTTAAACTACGTTTTGAACTGTCAATAAAAAGGCGGCAATCATCTGGAGTGTATTCAGGCAAACCCATTTATTCTAAGAGCCCTTTTATATTGTTACAGAATACCAAGTCATTTTCTTGAGCGAAAAAAGGCAGCAGATCCTTATTTCTTTTATGATAAAATGTAATATTAGTACCTGGACAAAGTAGATTTTTTTCTTTTACTCTAGATGCAAGTAAATCAGCGGATTCCTTTGAGAGATTCAGGTCTCTTATAAGATCGTTTAGTTCTTCTTGATTGAAACACTGCGGAGTTGCTAAATCTGCTTCAAATTCGCTGTCGTTTTCTGATTGAATTCTTTGAACTTCGTCAGACGTTGATGTTTCTGTATCGTCTTCTGTCAGTTCGGGTAGACTGCTGAATAATGGAACGGGTATTTCTTCCGAATGCGCTACAGGCCTTCTTGCAGAATCTAGATCAGGATATGTCCATTTGTGTCTATTGTTTCTATTTGTTCTATTATTATCTTGATCTCCCAAATGAACGCCAAAATAGGCAAGATAAGCTCTTTTCACAAAGTCAGAAATCGTTTTTCTGCTCTCTTTCAAAGTGTATTCACCACACACATAACAAAAAACATCGGGATGATTTACACAGGTACGTTTGCTTGTGGATGCCATTGTTTCAGTTTAGTGTCTTGATATTACAAAACAACCAAAATTTACACAAAATGATAGCACAACTTTACTTGGGAAAACTCAGTAATATACTAAATCGAGTACAGCCAAGCAGGTATAGAAGGATTGGGTAATAGGCAATTACAGGTATAAAAGTAATTAAGAGCAGTGTATTGAGTATTTCCTAGTATAAGAACATTGGGTCAGGGACAATTCCAGGTATCCATTTGGTTAATTCGATTCTGGGAAATTTCTATTTTGCCAATTAAGTACATATTTATCTCTTTATTTGTTGTCCTTTATCAGAAAAAAATATCAATTAACCTGTAACCTGTATCTCAAAAACTAGAGCTGATAGAAAGAATCTGGCGGCATTCTTGGAATCAGCACATAATCCAGATACGCATTTAACTTAAGAAAGTTGATGAAGGTCTCTCGAATCCGAAACGTCGGATTGGAAAATTAACCATGCCGTTGCGTAGAGAAGAAAAAGTGACAAAGGCAAAGTGAAAATTATTTTCATTTCTCATCTCGATTAATACTAAAATTTTAGGGAAACTAGAAAACTGGAATAAAAATAAAGCTCCAAGAGAAACTTTAGTAATCTTGCATAACTGAAAAAACAAAATATGACAAAGGAACAAAACCAAAAATACTAAAACTTCGCAATAAAAAAGCTAGAGCGAGGCAGGGCTGGACTGGGTTTGTGCAAAAAGATTAAACCGAGTTCTACCTGGCTTGAAACAACAAAAGAAAATCGACAAAATGACCTAACAACTAAAAGTGAGCTAACAACAAGTATACCGGGTGTCAACTAATCTATTACACAGGTCATAACTTTTCAAGTATTTGGTATATCAAAACGAAATTTGGTATAGGTGAATGGTATATAACGAGGATAGTTTTCGCATATTTTTCATTTTCCGGATTAAAAATAAGCTCAAAAATTAAATATTACTAAGAAAAATACTCGATAATTAATTATTTACTTTTATCAAGTGTGCCATGGATAGCCATGCTGGATAAGTAGGATTTTTTGTTTTGACAGTGACACTTACCTATTCTTTCTGAGTAGACATAAGATTTTCTTATTTTTCTTGATTTTCAGTATTATTTTGTTTTCAAAAGTCAAAATAATGTATACTCAAAGTGAAAAAGTCGATATGTTATTAATATTTGGAGAGTGTCATAAAAATTTAAGGAATGCTGCTGAGTTGTATGCTCAGAGATACCCCGTATTTTCCATATCTCGAGAATCGTTTTAGGCATCAAGAAGGAAATCAAGTGGCGAAAGGCAGATTTATTATAAATGAAGAAATGGAGATTAACGTTGCTATGGTTGAAGGTGATAAAACTGTTTCTTTAAGAAACACTAATGACGAACTGGGTTAAAGTCATGAATCAGATAGAAAAATACTAAAGAAACACGCATATCGAACTTTTAAGTAGCAGTTACATCAACATTTGTATCCTGACGATGGCGATAGACGGGCAAAATTGAACCAAATTTTATAAACTTTATCTTATTTTCTGACGAACCCAGATTTACTAATAATGGTATGTCTAACAAGCAAAACACTCATTACTGGGCCCAACAAAATCAACATGAAATGAGAGTAGGACATTTTCAAGAAAGGTTTGGTGTCAATGTCTGGGCTGGTGTCGTTGATAACAGAATAATTGAGCCAATTTTATTTCAAGGCCAAATAACAGAGGTTAAGTTCTTATCTTAATGATATACCTTTAGAAGATTTACGCCGCATTTCCTTCCAGCAAGATGGAGCACCGCCTCACAATACCAGAGAAGTTCTTAATTATTTAATTGAACATTTTAATAATAAAGTTATTGCAACCAATAGCCTAATACGGTGGCCCGCCCGTTCATCGGATCTCACTGTTCTCGATTTCTTTATTTGAGGATATCTTAAAGAAAGAGTCTATGTAACAGCCTCATCCACTCTTAAAATCTTAGAAGAAAGGGTTGTACGTGTATTTAGAAGTATTACGCCTCAAATGCTGCACAACGTGTTGAGAGAAGCAATTGAACGAGCGGAAATGTGTCATGAACATGGAGGAATGCACTTTGAACAACTACAGTATACTCGAATATTGTGCTTTTACATTTAACAGTGTTATTGAAGTTAGTTGAAGTTATATTTTTGTTTAATACTCTGAACTACTTGTTAGTCAAAGATACAGATTTGCACGCCTAAATTTGTTGACGATATCTGAAGAGGGGCAGCAGAAAACTGTATAAAAAATGCTATTCCGAGCGTTAGGCGCATAGGCGTGCATTCTTTATAGATCCAACGTAAGTAACCTTGACCAACCAACTTTCACAATTAAAAATCCTACTTAATATCCAGCATGGGTATAGCACACTTGACAAAAGTAAATAATTGATTATCGAGCATTTTTCTTGTTAATATTTCATTTTTGAGCTTATTTTTAATCCAATCGCAAAAAAGTAAGTACCGTTAGATTCGCACAAAAATCTTTTTTTTAAAAAGTGCTTGTCTAAAAAGGGTCGCCATTTGAACAAAAAATAGTTACACAAAAAAATTTGATTTTATCAACTTCTCTTGTTCCTAGTTATCAGACTAATCACTAAAACTTAGCGATTGTATTATTCTGTCATCATTTCAGGTCCCTAGATTAATTTGCGTCCGGTCATGGTCACCTAGATGCAATTAAAAAAAATAATAATAAAAAATCAAGTAGGCTTAAAAAGTTTTTAAAATGTCACATTCTGATTCAGAATTGTCTCAGGAATCCAAAAATGTAAAAATATGAATGGTTGAAAAATACAATGCTCATATTTTCGACATAACCCAATTGTGCAAATTTAGGAGAAAATTGGCATTTACACTTTTGTGATGCTGTTACGCCCCCTAGCCATCAACTTTCAAACTTGAAAATAATTTACAGCGATTTCTTTTGACCGATTTACTTATAAATATTTTTTTCCTTAAGTTCTGTTCCCTGTACACTTCTAAAAGGACTTTGCGAAAAATTCTGCATTTTGTTTGCATTTTCAACGGTACAAAATTCAGGTAGTCCAAAAGTTGAAAGTTGCAGATAAACCATTTCGTGTTGCTTTCTGTAGACAGTTATTGCAAGTTTTAGGAATTGACGAAGGTCACTTCCATTTAAGTGGCTATGTTAATAAAAAAAATTATCACTACTGGGCCGAGGAAAATTCACAACAGCTTCATCAAAGACCACTTCACGATCATTGGATACCATGATCTGGTATCGTTTGTCCATATTTTTTCGAAGAAAATAATGAATTTATCACAATTAACTCAAAGCGTTACGTTCTTATGTTAGAGACATTTTTGAGACCACAATTACACAGACGTCAGTAAAATTAAACTTGGTTTCAGCAAGACGGTGCTACTGCACATACAGCACAGCAAACTAGGATAAATGTATTGCAAGCAATGCTTGCTGGTTGCTTGATATCAAGGTGTGGTGGCATAACATGGCCGTCTAATTATCCTGATTTGACTGCTCCTGATTTTTTTTTGTGGGGATACCTCAAGTAAAACGTTTACGAGAGACGACCCCATACAATTCAAGAACTTAAAATTCGAATTTCCGAAGAGATAGGGAATATTGGAGCAGAAATGTAAACCTTTTCGGGAAGATTGTGACGTATTGTAAAGATGTCCACCTGTAACTTTGGCCGTACATGTACCAAATTGTTCTTTTTTTCAGAATATTTGAAATGTCTTTTGGCTCTGCAAAAAAAGTATGGCAACTTTTACAAGTTGTGGACTGGCCCTACATTGAGACTTGTTATAAACAAACCTGAATACTTAGAACAGCTGCTAAGCTCGAATGTGCACTTGTCGAAATCTACAGGTTATGATCTGTTCAAACCTTGGCTAGGTGATGGATTATTGGTAAGCACAGGTAAGTCAATATTTTATTTTACAATTCTTGAACCAACCTAGTGGCTATCGATCTCTGCAAGTTAATTTTTTCGCGATCCAGTGCATGAAATGTATTGCAATGTTGTAATCGTCGTTTGAGACTTCCGAACATATATCCATTGCGTATTTTCGTGTAATGAATCAATTAAAAAACATGTTTTGACAAACAGTTACTTCCCCATGATTTGTGCCAGAACTGTGCCCTGCTGTGGATGTAACGAAATAGACTATAGCAACGGAATAGAGTAAATATTTGTATATTCCAAACGTAATTTAAACAATATTTTACTAAAACAGTCGGTTTATAAGTGGATATATCTAATATTAGTTTCGAGAGTTTTAGAAGCTAAACAAAATAATAAATATCATTTATCTCTAAAGCTACCTTCTAGATTGTGTAGACGGATTTACGTATGAATAAACTGTCTCAAGTTATTATCGTCTATGCCTCCCTTTCGAGAGTACACGTTCCCATATGGACTTGTGACGTAGGAAGCGTTCATTTAAGTTAAAGCTAATAATAATTGAAACATTTTATTTGGTTCGATTCAATTATAATAAAACGTCAATTTACTATGTTAAAAATATAATAGAATATTTTATAATAAAATGGGTTTCAAAAATTCCCTGTTTTTTCTGGAAAGCATTGTTTCCCTTCAGAAAAGAGTGTTTTTCTTTGCCTTTCTTTTTTTTCGTCATAGTCTTTTTGATTCAGAACGCTGATAAGCTAGTTTAAGTTTCAGACATTTATATAGAGGCACTTTTATCTTATTTAGACGGAAATGTAAATTTTATTTCAGTTACATACATAAAGTAGAACTCTAGGCGATACCTATGAAGTATTTATTAATTAAGAGTTCAGGGTGCGTCTATGACAACGCATTGCGTTTCAGCCAACCAGAGATAGTTCTTGTCAAATTAGGTGTCAACCTTTTTTCTGATTTCTAAAACAAGAGTTAGTCTGTGTCAAAGTTCTGTTTGTCAGAGTTAATTTCAAATTCCCATTTTGGGGTGGTTTATGGAGCTTTACGTATACAGTGGGTTGTAAAAGTTGAGGGTTTATCAAAGATATTTTATTTTCATTCTATGATTTATTTGGGGAGTGTCTTTTACATATTTTCAAGAGTTAAGTTTATGGTTTATTTAAAGATTTTTGTTTTCTTCTCTTTTGCACTAAGATTGGGGATTTTAAGTAAATTCCGTCATTTTCTAGATTGAAATACTTTTTTGTTATTACTTTTAAGTGTTATTAAAATCACTTCTGGGGTCCATAATATCTAAAATTTTAAGGGGACTGAACGTTAAGTTAACCCCTTTTAATTATTTGTTAATAATATCAATTACAAACAAGCACAGCGTTGCACTTCTAGCACAGCATCAATTTCTACTAAAAAACTTCTTAAAATATTGTCTGAGGGGGGCTAACTTGACCAGGTCGCTTTCCTGAATATGTGTGATCGCATATAATGTTATCCCACTTTAACTTCTTTGTTTTTGACATAAAAAAACATGCAATATAAATTTTTAGAGTTGATTCTAAACTATTTCCAGCACAGATTTTCTTATATACAGGGGGTTGAATAAAGACGTGTTATATTTTTTTAGACGGAACGCCCGCATTTTTTGATTCTATGAAAAATTCTAGATATTTTTTATGTTTAACATTCTATACCTATCTTTAACTGTTCACCAAATTTTGAAAATTTAAAATTAACAATATTGATTAATTATGGCAATTTGACAGGCTGTGAGATCTAAACAGTTTGAGATCAAGAAAAACGGTTTTCACATTCGTATTTTTATCTTCCATAAGCTACCGATTGACGCTAACTTTGAGTTAAACCGGAGATTAAAAAGTGTCGGTTGTCTTTAAATAAATAAAACAAAACTTTTATTAGATATCAATAAAACTACATTTAGTGAATAGGAACACAGATATTCTAAGTATAGAAGTGTTCGACCGGACGTCCATTTAATTCAATGCGCTTTACTTGGGTTCTTCGTATTTTTTATCGACTAGTGGCCAATGATTCTGAAAGCCTTCTAGCCCAGTTTGAAGAAATTGCAAATATATATTTCCATTCAAAATTGGTTCGAATAGATGTGGTCTAATGATTATCAAGTATCAAGTATATCACCATACGTTTACAGACTGACGACCCTGATACTGGAACTCTCGGTATGGGGATTTTCTGATGCCCAATGCCTCGTATATTCCGGTTTATTATGCTATTCCTTGGAAAACTTGACCTTTTTGTAAGAAGTTGTTATTGCTTTATTTCTAATTATTTGCTGTCTTGTTGAGAATAAGGCATTTTTGAATAATAAATCTTGAAGAAGAAAACTGACAAATGATATCATAAGAATTTTAGTAAAGAGCATTGAACTGATCGAACAGGTCTAGGTTTAGAATATTCCTGCTCTGTAAATATAGTTCTTTATTGATATCTAATAAAAGTATTATTTATAATTTATCTATTTAAATGTAACTGACACGTTTTAACCTCGGGTTAAGTTCAAAGTTAGTGCCTATCGATAGCTTGTGAAATGAAAAACTAGACAGGAATGTGCAAACCGTTTTTCTTGATCTTAATAGTTTCAGCTCTTACAGCCAGGCAAAATTCATTAAAATTGTCAGTTGAAGACAGGTATAAAATATTATACGTAAAAAATATAAGAATTTTTCGTATAATCCAAAAATGCAATAATATACAGGGTGTGCCATTATGATTGTCACGTTTTTATGCGACACCCTGTATATAAGTTAAAATGTGCTGCAAACAGTTTGGAATGAACTCTAAAACTTTTATATTAGATATTTTTTTCTAATGTCAAAAACAAAAAGTTAAAGGGAGGTAACATTATATCACCCGGTACGTCAATGATTTTTCTGAAGTTAAAGTTTACTGGTGGTGCCTGGATTCTTTTCAAATGAAAGTGAAACTAAGGTTATTTGAATATTAAATGCAATGGAACATAGGTACAAATTTTTTATTTTTTTAGGATCCAAGTGGAGACAGCGCAGAAAAATGATTACTCCCACATTCCATTTCAAAGTGCTAGAAGACTTTATGCAAATATTCAACTACCAGATTAACATTATGTTGGATAAGCTAACGGAAGAAGTAGAGGATTCTCCAGGAAAAACCGTAGATATTTTCAAATTCATTAATCTGATGTCTCTGGATATAATTTGTGGTAGGTGTAAAAATTTGATTAAATTAAATACACAGAAAATAACAGAACATCGACACTTTTTCAATGCTTTTTTCTCAAATGACAAATGAAATACTAGAAACAACATAGAGAAACTTATTAAAAATAAATACATTCAAAAATACCCTACCTATAATTTAAATAAAAATTTAACCCCGGGTAATATTACCATGTTTACTTTAAAAAATAACAAAACTCGTTCTACATTCTTATATCATATAAATTTCAAAGCGCCAAATCAATTTTTGCCGCCAAAATAAATTCTCTAAGCAAAACTGTTCCATTTTACTTCCACCAAATTCAGCCAAATGGCACTGCAAACCACTCTAAGAAATCTTATCTACATGAAAAAAAACCTTTTTCCCATTTTCAGTAAATCAAATTTCTACGAATTGTAACTCTGCTAAAGAAATGCCGAAACGCTGCTAAACACCTATCAAAAGAGACCGCCAGTATAAAAAAAATTAATAATAATAATAATAATACATTTATTGTTTTACCAATCATTTACATGAAATTAATACAGTCTTTGAGTAGTACTATTTTGGCAAACAATGGGCCTTCGTAAAGCAGATATCCAGGTACAGGACCTGAATCCATAGTTTTATTTAAAGAGTCATGATGCCATTAGCCGAATGCACTATTGCTGTAATAATTTGCCGTTTGCTATTCTTTTAAAAACTGATATCGAAAGATGAAAATCAATATTAGAGTGTGAGTTTATTCTAGTAGCTACGTTGTATGAAAAAGATCTCTTGTTAATTTCCTTTCTGTGTTGTGGAGCTCTAAATAAAATTTTAGAGTGTAAATAAATTGGCAATTCATATTTTATAATTTTAAAACCAAAACACGACATACGAAGTCTAAACCTGTTATACATATTCAGCCATTTTGAACTCACTAAGTAGGGAGATATGTGATTTCTTCTTTTGACACCATACATTAGTCTCAAACATGAATTTTGAATTTTTTGAACACGATATCCATCACTTGCATCGAAGCTTTGAAGTAATGTGCTGTTTAAAGCGAAATTTGTTGTCCAATACTACTCCTAAACTTTTGCAGGTTTCAGAGAAAGTCAACAGAGTTCCGTTAATTTGTATTTGCATGTTATTCTCTATTTGCACAACCTGACTCTGATTACCAAATGCAATTACGGTCGACTTTCCAGGATTAAGAACCAATAAGTGCTCTGATGCCGTTCTGTAAAACTGGCTTAGGTCTGAGTTTAGTAGATTTTGCGCCACTTTAATTTGGTGCACCTCAAATAGCGGACCCAAAATGCTTCCCTGAGGTACACCGGTAGATAAAGCTAAAGAGCTCGAATGCTGCCTATAACAGACGACTTCCTGTACACGATCAGATAAATAAGAATTTATTAGTATACGGGCGTTATCGCTAAATCCTACAAAATGAAGAATTGAACTGAGAATTTTATGATTCAACATGTCAAAGGCTTTACTAAAATCAAGAGACACTAAAATACTAACCTTATTCTCAACGGCCGCCCCCAGAACGTCATCCACAATGCAAGCCAAAGCACTCTCGCTACTATAATTGGGTCGAAAGCCCGATTGGGTTTCCGTTACAATATAATCAATCAAACACAGTGGCGGCTCGTGGTGAATTATATTGGAAGGTCAATAACAAATTTAAAAATAGGCATACTTAAAATAAAAATAAATATCTTATCTTTAAATTCGCTTGAAGTTCAGGTATACTTTTCGTTTTTTAGAATTGGAAAAATGCTGAATGACACGTTCGTTAAAATTGCACGCACATTCCTTTTATAAACGATTTCTGGATACTTAACATTGCTAAAGCGGATAGTCTATCTCGGCCCAACTCCTCAACAAAATTTATAAGCCCTCGAAAAACCCCTGGATTTTCAGACAAAGCCGTCTCATCATGGCCATGTAGTGCCAGCTCGAATGCCCCACAAAATTTTACACAATCTATAATCTCGCGATATGCGAAGGCTTTCAGCGCTTGTGTTTGTAAATTTTACATTACTACTAGAGGTTCAAATAACAAGCCTCACACTTATACCCATAGATGACGCTTCTTTACTCTTTGGGTTAGTTTCTTACTGCCTTAACTTTTCATCGTATATAGTCAAACTGCCGTTGAATATTTTTCATCATCTCTACCATATGGCTGCATTGGCCTGATGAGCCCCAAAAGGGCGAAACGTCGTCAAATGAGCCGGTAGAGATGATGAAAAATGCTTAAAGGCTTGTCGGTATAATGGTCCATGAGATTTGGACCCTATACCTGAATTAGCCTATCAAAGGCAGAATTATTTGTCCGAATGGCCGTTAAACTTCCTATCAATTTATCTACGGACGTTATTTACTTATTTGTTCTTATTGAACTTTATATTTCATCTGAGTTCTTTGTAAGAAACCCGTGTAAACCCATCACTACATCGTATGTTACATTCTTCATCGTCTCAGCAACCAGTTAGTCACACCAATAGAACCGAGAGGTGGGAAAGGGACACTTATCTGTCTAAACGTTTTAGATTCGGAAGAAGATTCAGAATTCAATAGTTTAGTTTAAATCATTGAACATGTCGCTAGGTTGGGTGTGCCTCCGAATTTTTCGTTAATGAGAACTAGCTTATTAATATACCTAATTTACAGTAAATAGTATAGTTTGAGTCGTGGAACTCGTCGCTCGGCTAGTTGTGCCTCTGCATTTTGTTGTTAATACGAAATCGTTTATTAACGTAGCTACAGATTTCAGTGAATTTAAATAAATTGATTGTTTTCTAGCTAAATGAAAGCAAGAATTATCAGTGAAATATAATTCAGGTTGAATTTCTTTCTTAGTCCTAACACTGTAACCTGTGGTGGAAGATCAAAATACAAAAGTTCTAACCATACTACACCACAACTAGTTACATTCTGGACGCGCGTTTCGCTAACCAAGTTAGCATCATCAGCAGATGCTATAAACTCAAGTCGCAGTTTTTTTACGTTTATTTTATTATAAAGAAAGAAGTTGAGATGTATTTGTATATCACTTTACGCACTCACGAAACTAAGTGTTTTTAAAATTATATTTACAGAAACAGCTTTCGGAACCCCTATTGGAGCACAATCGCAGGAAAATCCCAAATACGTGGCCGCAGTGAGAACATTTCTGGAAATTTTTGTTTTCCGTTTTTTCTCCGGATGGATGGGACACCCTGTATTTTTTCAATTCTCAGAACCGTACAAGTACTATCACGATACTCTAAATACCCTACACAGGTTTTGCGACAGGGTGATTAAGAAGAGGAAAGAAGAGTATGCAAAAAAAGGAAAAGTAGGTTTCTTATTAAATCATTTTATTATATAATGCCAATTGTTTGTAATTATTTCGATAGGTCAGTATAGCTACGCAGTAGGTCGTACAAGAAACGCCAACTTTCACACCCCAGAATGTGTTTAGTAAGAAGAAAGTATTTAGCTTCTTTTTGATTACCTAATTGAAAAAAGTGACAATTACTTTTTGACTTGCATCAAAAATGTACAGGGTAAGTTAATATATTTGACACCTACCTACAGGATTTATTAACTAAGATAGAGAAAAGACTCCGTTATGAAAAAAACAAACTATATGCCCTAAAAAATATAACGAAATACGTTTTTAAACGGAACACCCTGTATTTTCATAATTTTTATGTATGTTTTTCTTTCTCATTTCAAAAATATATAGTTTGACAACTTTGGCGCAACCAGTTTTTCAATTATTTTGATTTAACTATAACTAGTTTTGCATTATATTATAATATTACCATAGACTTATATGGCAAGTAATGTTGCAGTTAAAGTAAAATAATTAATAAACGCTTTACGCCAATATAATGAAATAATATATTTTTGAAATCAATAGAGAATAGCCTTTCATAAAAATAAACAATATACAGGGTATTCCATTAAAAAAAAAACGTATTTCTGACCTTACACATTTTCTATTTACACTTTTTCTCTATCTTTGTTAATAAATAACCCTGTAGGTGAGTGTTATAATATAACAACTCACCCCGTACATACAAGTATCTCAAAAAGCAAAAAATGTTCCTCTTCCTTTATAAGTTAATAGGTTTAAAACTGCTTTTTAATTAAAATAATGTTTAGCGTTGTTTTTTTGATTTAGTTATTCAGGTTTTTGTAGGAATAACTTTGTTTTCTGTTAAAGATTATACTTACTTCTAGAAACTTTATTTCAAGCTAACTTTTATCAAATTTGAACCCCAAAGACTATCGCTAAATTCAATATTTCTTTTTTAACTAAAAGATCTCTTCTAATATTTAGTGATTGGAATTAGAAAAAAATGTTCTAAACAAAAGTTGTTTGACTCGATCTGTTTTTTTTCTTATGCTTATATTTTAATAATAATAATAATAATAATAATAATAGATGTTTATTTGCCAAATTAATACATTGTCACATTATTAACTTAAAATTATGTAAGACATTTTGACAAAAAGGAGACTGAAAACAATTATAAAAAGATACAAGTTCAGCCTCCTAACACTTCTTAATAATAAATTTAATGTAAAACAGTTCATTCTAAATTAAAAAGAAAATGAAATAAAGTAAAACATAAAAATAGTAGTCCGTATAAAGTTTACCGTAACCATACACTCAAATCAATTACAGTAAATAAAAAATATTAAGAAAGACATTAAGACATTAAGGTGCTTAACCGAATCACTATCTCGCTCGGCACGATTCTATCAGCATTTGTGTACAGGGTGTCTCAAAAAACATGGCAACTTTGTTTTTTTAAATAATATACCACATTTTTGAACGTTTTTGAATTTTACATTAAATTCTGCATATTTCCTGTATAATATACCATGTATCGAAATGAACGGTTTTCGAAATATGGAAGATTAGAAATATGAAATACCACGATTGTTCCAGGGGCGTGCGGTGAAATTTTAAGAAAGGGAAGCAATTTTTAAAAAATTACCTATTTGTAATTTAATTCGATTCATCGATCATTTTTTGCAAATTCGTCAATGACGCCATCATAAAAACATCGATGCTGCGACATATTTTGGAGAAGTTTATTTTCAATGGACAACAGCGATGTATGCGAAAGTCTCTCCTGCCCCGTCGAATTTCTCACGAAATTTTTTATACGTTTAAGTGTTGAAAAATTGCGTTCTACTGATGAACTTGTGGCAGGTATTGTCAATACTAATTCACACAATTTCGACACTTCGGTGTAGGCATCTTCCAGCTCCTTGTCTTTTAAAAATTGCACTAGTTCCTTAGCGTTATTTTTTGCGCTAATGTCATCAGTTTCGTAAATCACTTTAAGATCAGATCGCAGTAACACTCGGTCGAAGAACTGGCCATAATGAAGAAGAAGAGATTTAAACACATCTTCTGGAAAGGTTTTCCTTTATATGCATCAAAATTGCAGAGTTCGAGGAACTTAAAATCATTTAAACCGTTAAATCTATAGTTTATTTGTTGCTAAATTTGATCGATTATTTCATAAAAGAGGTGTCTGTATGATGTTTGAACATCACCCAACTTGTCTGTTCGAAGACGCTTGGCTTGTGGCTCTACATTTAACGTCATCGTTTTCTCCCAAAATAGGTCAAAGTCATCTCTTTTTTGGCTTAACATGGACTTAAAATCATCCACTTTTTTAGGCAAAAAGCAATATCATTCGTTTTAGTTTGCAATATTGTCCGAGAATAAATAATTAAAATTAAAATCTCGTTTCAAACAGTCCAAAAACCCCCTCGAACTATTTATTGCTTTTGAGTCCCACGTTTCATTATTTTCTATTATATTCTCAAATAGTTCAATTATTGATTCACGATTTTCAGATCCTGTTAACACAAAGTCTTCCGTTATAGTTCCACCTAGTAGGAGCTACTGTGGGCAATCGTTTGTGGACAATGGAGTCCAAAGCTTGTGTAGCTTAAAGTAATGCCACTTAAAGTAACGAAAAATACTTTACACTCTTTAATATGATTGATGGACTGGGATAAAACACAGCACTTGGTAAAGTTTCTCGAACTTTAGCTTGCAGACCCCCCTTTAGTAACGTTATAAACTACGGTATATAACGCATTTGCTGTACGATTTTCGGACACATTCTTAAAACCTTAAAATCGCTCTTGAATACTTCCGTCTGTTTTAACGTAGCGTATTACTATAGATAATTGGCTAAAATTAGTGATATCAGTTGTTTCGTCCAGAACAATAGCAATGAACCGCGCCTCGCCAATCTCCTGCTTAACTCTTTTTAGAATAATGGTCGCAGCAGCGGAAATTTAATCATTCTGGATTCGATCCGCGAAAAACGCTAGGCTGCTCTAAATGATTTTTTAAGGAATCATCATATTTAGCCATTAAACTAAGTAAATCTTGAAAATTTCCTCTATTTGAAGAAACCCTTGTTTCGTCATGCCCTCTAAATCCCAATTCGTGCTGTCCGAGAAAACAAATAACATCGATAAGTCTTCTTAATATTTGCCTATTTTTATCGACTAGTTTATTATGTTGGCTTTAACTAATTTCCAACTCTTTATTAAGGGCGTGTTTAATTCTGGTTTTGCCGAAGACTTTTTCTTTTATGACGGCCTGTAAATGCGCTTTGGACATGATGTGTCTTTTTACAGCTTTATGGAAATTGTTTAAATCACATTCATTTTATTCACACACGCTCTTCTTACTAAATTCTCCAACATTTTCAACGTTATTACCGACAGCCGAAGTTGACGGTATTTGCATATCCACGTCCGTATTATTGTTTTCCATATCGCACCATGCACGACGTGACGTACATATCACACAACACACGGATAGCCGTTCAAACAAAGAACCTACTCCGACGATAGCTTCCGCCACCACTTAAAGCACGCGACTGAAATGCAAAAATTACAAACAGCCGGTGGTGAACTTTATCTCTGGCTCGGTTCACAGGAAATCAAGCATACAGGACTTGGCTGCAGAGAAGCTAGCGGCCCGCATAGGTTCTATTCCATTTTCTATTGTCGCTCGGTCGGAGTCAAGGCCGCATTTATTATGGGCTTGATAATTAAGATAATATTTTAGCATTTTTAATATAAACTAAATTAATGGTTTTCTATTTCAAAAATTACATTTTAGAAGATGTTTTGTAATATTTTTTGGGGAAGCACTGCTTCCCTTGCTTCCACGGACTGCACGCCTCTGATTGTTCGGATATAATTGCTTACCTATTTAGATACCTGTTGCTATATAGGAATAAAGGTTTATTTTTCGAATGTCATGTCATTGATGTAAGTAATATTCTACAAAATACAAATGAAATAAAACATTTGACATATTTTTTTAAGTTCTGTTTACTAAAGTCCTAACACTGGAACCTGTGGTGGACGATAGATCAAAATACAAGAGTTCTAACCACACTACATCACAACTTGTGACGTTCTGGACACGCGTTTCGCTAACCAAGTTAGCATCATCAGCAGATGATATAAACAGTTTATATCATCTGCTGATGATGCTATCCAGAACGTAACAAGTTGTGGTGTAGTGTGAACTTTTTGATCTGTTTGGAGCCAGCTTAAGTCAATGAAGTTGTCACGTATAAAAACCGGACCTAACACTCTATGCTCCAAAATACCGCACAAGCTACAAGTTTGAGAATCGTCCTTGAAAAGCAAAAAAAAGTGTATATTTCAACGCTATGAACGCTACTGTAATCAATGGGAGCTTGGCTTACAAAAAACTAATAATTTTGAAAGAATAGTTCATAGAGTATATGTATTAGTAACAATTATTGACTCACGCTGAAAGAAAAAACTCAAAAAAGCGAAGATGTGCCTTTAAAAAAGTTACCCTGTCGAAAAATATATTAGAAGAAATATAAGAAATATTTTTGAGGCAACGTTCTTAGAGAAAACACACCCTGTATAAAAAATTCATCAGTTGGCTTTTAATAGATGACTGAGACTAGAGACGACGGTGTCAAAATTCGTTCCGCACTTTTGGACATGTTACTGGAGGCAAATCAAAATGGAGGAAGTCTGTCGGATGAGGACATACGTGATGAAGTGAATACATTTATGTTTGAGGTAATTTAAAATATAATTTCTAAGTAAAAATCATTAATAAAAATAAATTCATCTTTATAGTAGTGAAATGACGAATTTTAGAGTAAGTAAAATAAAACTTTTTTGCAAGTTTGCAACAATATAACAGATATGGTCGTAACAATATCTCCATTTATTTCATTTAAGATTTTTTAAAACTTTATAAAATGTAAGTAGGGTTGCCAACTTTTGGAAAAGAAAATAAAGATCAATAGCGGAAAGTTATTATTTTGAAAGTAACGCACTTGTATGATAGTGTCTGAAAAAAGTTTATGTTCCTTTTTCATTATAATAATTTCTTAAAGTTGAGTAAAAATCGGTAAGAATCCCTTACCCGGAATCGTTATGAATCTTTCCTTTTAATCGTAATAGTGAAGTGTGACCCAATTTAGTTCAGTACAGGGTGTCCGGATTTGGTTGCAAAAGCAGGGTATCTCGCTTATTTTTAAAAATAGAACCTTGCGGTTTTCACGAACCTGAGCTAATTTTTTGTGAAACTCATGAAGCCGTAAATAAAATTTCCATAGTCTTGTTCGTTTATGAGATACAGGGCGAAATAGAAAATTTTGCATTTTGGGACACCCCTTGTATCTCGGTTATCGTTTAACTTAACGCAAAGGGAAAAATTGCCGCTTGTGCAGTTTTTACGCTGGATCCAGTGGCGTAGTCATGTTTTTCATTTGAGTTGTTATTTTTTAGATATGACCCAAAGTTGTGTTTTTTTAATTGAGACACCCTTATATTTGTCCAGAAATTGATTTGTCCTTTTAAAAGCTTCTCAAAAATATATAATAGTATGGGTCTATTTTAATAAACAACAACAAAAATCCTAATTTTTATAATTATCATCCCAAATTTTGCAGTAGGCCATGTCGTTAACAATATCTACATCCTAACAATAAAGCAAAATAAATATGTAATTAAATCTATTTATCAAAATATGTATTGATAATTTCGCACCAAAAAAGTACCACCTACCTAGATTTATGTAACACAAGAACAAAACAGTAATAAATTATCATGTAACAAGCCTTTCAGTAAAAATCAACTGTCGAATAAGAACTACAGTAACCAAGAAAATCAAAAGAACTCTTCAAACTGATTTCCATTTTGTTCTATGCATGCTTCGCACAATTTTCGTATTCGTTTTAGGGAATTAAACAAAATAACGGGATGATTTTGTAAATAGCGAAAATTTTCTCTTATTGCATTTCCTAAATCTTGGACATTATCATAGTGGTCTTTGTAAATTCTATTTTCCAGATATCCCCATAGAAAGAAATCTAAAATCGACAAATATGGGGACCTAGGGGGCCAGCTTATAGGTCCATTTGTTCCGATCCATTGATTGGTAAAATTATTGTAAGTAATTCAGGTATAGCTGCCTCTAAAATTTCTATATAGCGATTGGCTCTTAGATTTCCCTCAAATATATAAAATTTTATATGAAGCAGGACACATTTAGACCAAACCTACCCTGCTGTCTTCTGGGAAATATTTGGTGTTGATTTTCCTGGGGCCAGAATCTACTATTGTGCCTATTGAGTATACCAGAATTACTGAAATGTGCTTCGTCTGACCATATAACCTTCCTTTCAAAATCTCTAACCATATCGCATCTTTCTCGAAACCAATTGCAGAAGACTACCCGACGCTTTGCATCCCCTGGCTGTAAGTGCTGCAGAGCCTAAATTTGTATGGGTGGTATTTGTGCTTTTTTAGAATTTCTTGAACTCTAGTTTTTGGAATCCCTATGATCTTTTCACTGGCCCTACAAGAGTTTGTAGGGTAAGCTTCTGCATTAGCCAAAACCGTAATTTCCTCAGCCTCCCGATTTTCTTTATTATATGTTTTCGTACGAGGTTTGATAAATGATCGGTGATAAGTAAATTCTTTTTTATCCGATAAAAAGTGGATATATTAGGTTGCCTCCTTTCTGGATATTTAAATAAAAGTTAGGCAATAGTATTTCAACATACGTAAAAATTAACTATTTACCTGTTAAAATACATCTCAGAAGCCGCTTCATCATTTTCATTACTTAATATAAAACAAGCTAACATATCGTACTTTTCATAATGTTCGAACGTTTGGTTTTCTTCCATAATAATACAAATATATTTTTACACAATAAATAAATACAAAAAAATAGCGCTATATTTTATATACGCGTACAAAATTGGGAAATGTCATTTGCTCCCAAGAAAACAAAAGAAAACGGCATCGTTTTGCATGGCCTACTGCAAAATTTGGGATGATATTTATAAAAATTAGGATTTTTGTTGTTGTTTATTAAAACAGACCCATACTATTATATATTTTTGAGAAGCTTTTAAAAGGACAAATTAATTTCTGGACAAATATACAGGGTGTCCCATTTAAAAAAACAAAACTTTGGGTCATATCTAAAAAATAACAACTCAACATAAGCAGCAATTTTTCCCTTTGCGTTAAGTTAAAGGATAACCGAGATACGAGAGGGGTCCCAAAATGCAAAATTTTCTATTTCGCCCTGTATCTCATAAACGAAGAAGGCTATGAAAATGTTGTTTACGGCTTCATGAGTTTCAGAAAAAATTAGCTCAGGCTCGTGAAAACCGCAAGGTTCTATCTTTAAAAATAAGCGAGATACTCTGCTTTTGCAACCAAATCCGGACACCCTGTACATACCTAGTCATTTAGTAACACACATATACTGTCTTTTTATTGGGCGCCATTTTGTTCCATCATATTGGATTCCTACCAATATTTTACCATGTTTCTATCTACGCCACATCAAATTTTGGGCATAATTTAAAATAAATTCAATAACCAGTTTTTAAATTGACACGCAACGCCATTTCGTTACGTCATGTTGGATTCGTACCAATTTATCCCTATATCACATTTTATTTTTCTGCAAAATTTAAAGTCAATTGAATAAGATTTTTTACGTCGATTTTTTTAATATTTTATTTAGCCGCCATCTTGAATTTGTACCACAACTTTACCAGTTTATCTCTATATCACACTTAATGCTTGCACAAAATTTGAAATTAATCTAATAAGTTGTTTTTTTCAGGCTGATTTTTTAAATATTTTAATAGGTCGCCATTTTGTTTACCCATCTCATATTTATACCAAAATGTTACTAGTTAATTCTCATGTAACACTTGATTTTTGTGCAAAAATTGATAAGGTGATTTTTTCACGATTAGAAAAATTTTATTTGGCGGCCATTTTGTTCCGCCATCTTGATTAAGTACCACAGTTTTACTATTTCATCTCTACACCACAATTAGCTATAGCACACAATTTGAAATCAGTCCATTAAGTAGTTTTTAAGGCTGAATTTTTTAAATATTTTATTAACTCGCCATCTTGTTCTGCCATCTTGGAATGTATCAAAATTTTTACCAGTTTATTCCTGCATAATACTTGATTTTTGTGCATTAGAGATAAATTGGATAAGATCTTTTTAGCAATAATTTCTTTAATAACACTGGCCGACAAGATTTTTCTAACACAGTATAGTACCATTTTTTAATAGCCTAATTAGAACCTTTTATATTGGCAGGTAAACAATTTTATTGTGGGGCGGCTAAAATGGGTTCATTTTACAACGGAAAAATTACCTAGACTGGGTTGTTTACAACATTAGACATAAAATAAACGTTAAACATCACTCTTCTGTTGAGTTTCGAATTGAGTGGTTCTCTGTGTATCGATAAGCAAATAAATGTCGAGTCAAACACGCCGAAGTTGAAAAATTTGCCCTAACAAATTTTGTTATATTTATGGAGAATTTCTGGTGAAATCACAAGC
Organism: Kuschelorhynchus macadamiae; assembly: GCA_030620095.1. Classification (NCBI taxonomy): domain Eukaryota; kingdom Metazoa; phylum Arthropoda; class Insecta; order Coleoptera; family Curculionidae; genus Kuschelorhynchus; species Kuschelorhynchus macadamiae. The sequence continues at coordinate 195,896 of JAUTXW010001579.1, forward strand.
CAGGCCATTTTCCGAAAATGTAAAAAAGCCTACTTTAAATATTTTGGTGTTTTAATTGGGGATCAAGATAAGCGGTGGGCTCCCCATGTGTGCTGTGTTAGTTGTAGTGTATCATTGGGGCAGTGGATGAAGGGAAAGAGAGAAAGGATGTCTTTTGCAGTTCCAATGGTATGGCGAGAACCCACCAATCATTCTGACGATTGAAGGTTATTCTAAAAAGGGAAAGCACAATATAGAATATCCAAATTTGCAATCTGCCATACGACCTATCCTTCATAATGCAAATTTGCCAGTGCCGATTGCGCCTTTTAAATTGGGAAGCTATTGATTTAGGAGATAATGGAGATAACGCATCATCGGGCAGCTCAGAAGAATAGTGCACCGATCCCACTTTTACCATAGGTCTCAGTTCCAGCGAGTCACATTTGATTGTTCAAAGTGAATTAAATGATTTAGTATGTGATTTGGGGTTATCCAAGCAGCAGTCAGAGCTTCTGGGTTCCCGTCTTAAGGAATGGAACCTATTGGCCAAAGAAACAAACATTACGATTTCAGAAAAAGAAATGCTATGTTTTCTGAATTCTACAGTATGGAAAATTCGTTGTCCGCGTGTACTGATATAGACAGTTTAATGCAGGAACTTGATATTGAACATTCTCCCCGTGAATGGCGCTTATTCATAGACTCATTTAAATATAGCTTAAAAGTTGTGTTATTGCATAACCGAAATTTAAAACCCTCTATGCCAGTTGCCCACAGTTGCAATGAAAGACAATTATGAAAATATGCGCACGATTCTGGATAAAATAAACTAAAAACATGTATTAATGGCAGATATGTGGGGACTTAAAAGTTATAGCGATTTTAGAGGGACTTCAGGGGGGATTTACAAAATATTGCTGTTTTCTTTGTTTATGGGACAGTCGTGCAATAAATCAGCATTATGTAACAAACATTTGGACAGAAAGAAGCGAATTTCAACCGGGATTTCAAAATGATAAATTTATACCTCTTGTTGATCCCAAAAATTTCCTTTTGCCTCCTCTTTACATTAAACTTGGCTGATGATAACTTTGTGTAGGCTTTGAATAAAGATGGTGATGGATTTAAATACCTAAGACAAATCTTTCCCCAGTTAAATTAATGCCAAATTAGAAGAAGGCATTTTTATTGGGCCACAAATCAGAAAATTGCTGGACCATGTCAATTTTATGGAAAAGCTTAGCAGGCAGGAACTCAGAGCATGGAATTAATTTGTTTATGTAGAGGATTTTTAGGCAATAATATGGATGAAAATTATGAACAATTAGATAATGAACTCTTAGATCCTTCCTCCATTCCCATCTGTCATTTTTTCCTAAAAATTTGGGGGCTGTTAGCGACGAGCAGGGTTAAAGGTTTCATCAAGATATTAGAACAATGGAAATTCGGTACCAAGGACGATGAGATCCAGCCATGATGGGTGACTACTGTTGGCTTTTGAAGAGAGAAGATAGGATACCTCAAAAACGGAAAAAAAATAAAGTTTAATTACTGTTTTACTTTTGTCGTTTGCTTTTCTATTAGATGTTTAATTGGCGAAAACTGTAAACATAGTCAATAAACAGGGTTAAGAATTTTCTGAAATCATTTTTTCTATAGATATTAAATACAGTAACATTCGATATGGTTCTACAATTCTAACAAGAAAACTTTACGTGCTACAACTTTCTATTTGCCATTTTCGTATTTGGATAGGTCAATTTTATTAGATTATGCTATTCTGATTTCTGTTACAACAAAAATTTTTTTTTTGTGGGCCAGTGTAATACACTAGGCGGCCATTTTGTTTTGCCATATCGGATTTGTACCAAAATATTACCAGGTCATCCCCCTATTAGCCTTAATTTTTTATTAAATTTTAAAGTCAATTGGGTAGGTAGTTTTTTAGCTATGCCCCCAACAGACATACCCATAGATCAACAGGGAGACAGACCGACAGACAGACAGGCGGAATTAAAAAAACATGTCTTTTTAGCATCTACGGACCTTCAAACGTATAGACGGTCCACCAGGTATACAATAAATTCACCCCATTTAACCGTTCTTGTCGCAGTTTTATAGAACGCGCGCAACAATATTAGGCTCAGAGTTCCCGAATGCGCGAGTTAAGTCGATTTATTTAGAAATATTTGTATGCATAATTCAATTCGGAGGGACGAGACTGCTACACACTGGCAACACTGGCCGTGAAATTGTTTGGAAATCTTAAATACTTAATAAGATATTTTTTAGTGACTTTGTATATTATGTATTAGGTTTCGTAACGTATTAGGTTAGGTAATTTATGTCTTATCTTTGTTAATTTAGGAAAAAGGAAAATATTTATGTTTAAAACATCTATGACCCCAGACCATGGTATTTTTACCACATTCAACATAAATACAACATACAACCCCCTGTAAATACAACACACTTAAAAAAAAAAATTATTAATAGCGTAACAAAATGGCGGTTTGTGTTAATGTAAAAACTACTTGTTAAATATATTTTAAATTGTGCCCATAAGTCAAGTCTGGCATAGGTAGAAACTGGTAAAATATTGTTGGGAATCCAATATGATGGAACAAAATGGGGCCGAATAAAAATGTTTAAAAAAAAACAGTGTATATGTGTTACTAAATGACTATACAGGGTATAGAGGTACTATGCATCTAGTGGAGTTTTTTGATGTAGAACATTTTTTTTTATTTCCACCAGTGGCGTCCGTACGGAATCCGACCTGCATATTTTCCCAGACATTGATGGTACGCCACTGATTTTTTTTAAATAAAAATTATTTTTGAAATTCTCATTCATTTTTAAGCAGGTTTGATATCTTGGTAATTTTGAGTTGAACACACGGTTTTCGTTTTAAAAAATAAAAACCGTTTCTCTGCAGAGTTTTAACAATATCGCTAATATGACAACACCAATCGCTATGGCATGCAAGGAAATTTTTTTTTGACTGAAATTCAAGAAATCAAATTTGCTTATGAATAACTAATACCCAAAGATTTCAAAATTATTATTTGAACTTATAATTTTTTAACACGAAACTATAAAATACTATTAGTTCATCAATAAAGAAAGATTACTAATAATAAATATTATTGTAGTAGGCTTTGGCTGTCAGAATTAATACTTCTCTTGTAACTTAATTTGACAGTTCAGCTTTCAGATTCAGTCGGGTTTAATTAATTTTGTGTTCTAAATATCTGATTTATCTGAGAAAAGAAATGGTTGAGTTTACCAATGAAGAGTTGGCAGACATGCATTACATGTATGGTTTGGCTGATGGCAGTTTACCGAAACGTGGCGATTATATCAAGAGAGCTTTCCTAGTAGAGTCATACCAGATAGGCGAATATTTGCAAATGTGCATAGAAGGTTGACTAAAACAGGTACATTCAAGCCAAATAATCAATTAAAAGGGGCCCATCGGACTGTAAGAACTCCAGAAATTGAAGAGGCAGTATTAAATTCCATAGATGAAAATCCTGAACTGAGTACTAGGAAAAGTGGAATTAAAACTAGGATGTGCGAAATATTTAGGATATTTCGCACATCCTAGTTTGGAGAATTCTATATGATTTTTTTATACCCATATCACATTCAACGAGTGCAACCCTTACTTCCCCGAGATCTTCCTTTCCGAGTTAATTTTTGTGAATGGTTTTTGGAAAAAAAATGCGCGTAATCCCTTATTTGATCGCGAAATAACGTTCACAGATGAAGCGAACTTCTTCAGGAACGCTATCAGAAACTTCCACAATAATCATATCTGGGCCGACGAGAACCCCCATGCCATTGTAAAACATCATCATCAAGAGCAATTCTCTGTAAATGTTTTTGCTGGCATTATCGAAAATCACCTAATTGGACCTTTTTTCCTCCCAGAAAGACTAAATGGTCATAATTATCGCCGGTTTCTTGAGAACGATTTGCCGATATTGTTAGAAGATATACCAATTCTGATTAGAAACAGAATGTGGTTCATGCACGATGGCGCGCCTGCCCACTTTAGTATTGAAGCCAGAGAATATTTGAACCGCACATTTAACAACAGATAGGTAGGTCGTGGCGGACCCCAACCATGGCCCCCTAAGTCCCCAGACCTAAATAGTTTGGATTTTTTTCTATAGGGACATCTTAAATCTTTAGTTTACCGCACCCCAGTAAACACTGTAGAGGAGCTAAAGGATCGTATAAGAGATTCATGCGATATTATCATTTCGCGACAACATGAGGAAAAGGGCTGAAGCCTGTATTCTCCAAGGTGGTGGGCATTTTCAACAACTTATCTAATTTTTTTCTTCTATTTTGTTTCACAAAGTGTGCTGTCAATTTGTTAAAAACTAACTATTTTTGTTGAAATTATTAATTATGTACCTAGTTGTATTAGTATAGTTTTGTAAATAACTTGTTATTGTTGAAGAATGTCATATTATTTTAATAAAATTTATAAAAAGTATTTATAAAGGAACAAACTTCTGAAAAACATTGACATGGTGGTCCTAGATCGGTGGCTGAAGACTACATACTATTATCTACAAATATCTCTCACTAAGATAAAGCGATTTCTGATTTTAATAAGTATGGACATAGTAATTATTTTCACGCCACTGATTTTTCTAAAATAAAGCATTTTTATTGATTCATTTGTTTGTTTTTGAAAACTTTTAGTATTTATTTTCGACAAGATTTGATTTCTCGAGTTTAATACAATAATATTCCTCTGCATGCATGGTGATATCCGTCTTATGACCAGGATTGTCTGGACCATGCAGAGAAACGGTTTTTATTTTTTAAAACGAAAACCGTGCGTTCAACTCAAAATTACCGAGAGATTAAACTTGCTTAAAAATCAATGGGAATTTCAAAAATAATGTTCCACATCAAAAAATTCCACTAGATGCATAGTACCTCTATACCAAATTTCATTACAATATCTAGAGTGGTATTCGAGATATTATCGAAAAATTATGAAAGTATTGAAAGTTTAACACCCTCTATCTCAAAATTTACACCGTTTAATACATATGTTTATATGAAGTTTTCTTCTTAAAATGGACCCAAAAATCACCTCCTTAGATATTGACACTCAATTAAGAAACACCCTGTATACTGAACTAAATTAGGTCACACTTCACTATTCCTAATAAGAGGATAGATTCATAACAGGGGAAGTTCCGGGTAAAGGAAATTTGCCAAGTTTTTATATACAAATGGATTCAATATTCCATAAATTACACTTACTCAATGTTTTATGTCTCCGGCAACTGACCTATAAAATTGTAATAAGATATTTTCAGAGACTACATTTATTTGTCCTATATATTCTAGGGTCATGACACTTCAGCCACGGCTATGTGCTTTACCCTTTACGCTCTGGCACAGAATCCCACGATCCAAGACAAAGTATTCGAGGAAATAGTCGAAACCATTGGAAAAGATCCAAAAGCCGAGATAACCCTCTCCCAAATTAACGATCTGAAATATATGGATATCGTTGTTAGGGAAGCCTTAAGGCTCTATCAGCCTGTGCCCCTTATTGAAAGGAATACTGACGAAGATTGGATCGTAGGTAAGAAAAAATAAACAATACAGTAATTTTTTTTCAAAACACGACAATGATCAACTACCCTCTTCTTAAACATAATAAACTTATTTATTTAGTACGAAAGCTTTCACACTGGAGTTTGTTAATTACGAAAACTTTTCTTGGGTTTCATACCTACGTAATATAAACAGTTTGATGAACAGAGTGTATAGTTTATTGTTTATTTGCACAAAAAAAATGTAGAAGAAGAACGTTCACTTTCGCAGTGATCATTGGACTTGTACAGATTAATTTTAATAACAGAATAGTTTTACTAAAACATTCATTCAGGTTTCTATCGACAAATAGTTGTAAAATTGTTAAAGGTCTTCCCGCGTGATGGAAATCTTTTCTGCTATAAATAACACCCAACTCACTTCTAAGCCTATCTTTCTCAAAAAAGTTATATGTTGGTGTAACTTTATCAAAATCATTTGTAGTAAAATTTTCTTCATATCCTTTAAATTTCTGAGAGAAAAAAGAAGATGATCTGTAAACTGAAAACACTGAAAACACTTCCCATGTTTGTGCAAAATCTTAAAAATATGTATTATCAAAAAAATTAAAGTTGAAAAGAATTTTTCTTGGTTTCAGACCTTGGGGAAGAATATATATTATTCGAAATGTAGGCTTATTAAAAAAGGTGTTTTATTAAACTTAGATTCTAACAACCCATCAAAATCCACCAAATCTACAAGATTAAGGATCATTATCATTAAAAAAATTATTCTAATAATGTGCGGGTCATACGATTTATCAACGACAAACTTTTTAAGTTTGTTTTTCTTTTATCACGTGTAATCATATCCTCCGCATAAAATCCGGAAGTTGAATTAGATAGACCTATGATATTTTCATATGAAAAAAGAGGATAAACATATAAATACCAGCAGTTGCAAAAATCTTTGAGCGATGTCACTTCAAAGTCAGATTGACAAGTCAGTTACAAAATAAGTAATAGAAAACAATTTTCGGGTTTTTTGCATCCACAATCGAAAACAATTGTATTAAATCTAATAAAATATTACGAAAATGAAAATTCACCGGCCAGTATCCAGGAGACAGTAGCTACAGCTCTGGAAATCGGTATAAGGACTGTGCAGAAAATTGTGCATGAAAAAAAGCATAATTTACTACCGAAGAAAATTAAGAAATGTACACAAAAAAAGCCAAAGACAGAAGACTTAAGTGACAATGTAAAAATGGATGTTCGTAATGCAATTTAAGATTTATGCACATCAAAAACTAATATACCCCTTCAAGTTTTAAAAGAAGTCATATATCATGGAATCATACCATAGATTTCAATATGATACTGTTCTTCTGTTTGACCTAAGTAAGGCTTTTGATTGTGTTGAGCATGAAATCCTCCTGCATAAGCTTAGTAAATACAACTTTATATCTGACGGTGTTCAGGTGTTGAAATCGTACCTTGTAAATAGATTGTGAGAGTTGGTGGGGTGTTGCCAGTGGAAAGTGTAGTTAATATTGGAGTTCCACAGTGTTCAATTCTGTGATCCATTATTTTTCCAATATACATTAATGATTTTCCAGAGTCCCATCCTTCTGAAAAATACACTCTCTTTGCTGACATCTGCTGATACGACAATCTCCTTTGCAGCTGATAAGCTCCGAGAACCACAGCATGGTCGAGTTGTTCTTGAGTTAATCGAGGCATTATACAAAGAAATATTGAAAATAAACCACTTATTATTTTGTCGAATTCATGCAATACCAAAAGTCACTTTGACATTTTTGACGGGATATATACGCTGATTCAATAGATGGTATTTTGTAAACGTAAATAATAACAAAATGTAATTATTAAGGACAAAATCAATAGATATCGAGACACGTTAAAAAAGGAAATGCTAATGAATGACCAGACTATTACCATTCATTTTAGGTCATATGGATACTCTTCAAAAAGCTATGCGACAGACGTCTTGAACCATTATTAAAGAACAAAACTTTCTGTTTAATCCTGTATGATCTAAAAATGTTAAGGCAACCATAAATTCCGTATGGCAATATGTACCCAAATGTTTAGGCTATACAATGAACCAAAACCCAACGAAATCGGCCTGGCGGTTTAAAATATACTGGGTAATAAAAAACAATCACAATTTCCTTGGAACAATTCACCTGCGTGCCACTGTAGGTAAAAATTACAATTAATTATATTAGTTATAAATACAACAATTATAAATTGACTTTACCTTTGATGTTGTGGACCACTGTGAGCTTCCTGAAGATAATAACGCATCTGATAAAGATGAAAACTCTTCTTGACATTTTCATGACAGTCAAAATGTCTACTGTTCTTTTTCCCATGGGATCTCTTGCAACTATTGAACACTATTATCGAAACGTAACGCCACTAGTTAAATTAAATATTTCAAAAACTCGCAAGCAAAATTACACAACAAAGCTGCTTGGTTCACGAATGTACAGTAGACATCTCTTTTATAACTTGATTATATAATCGGTTACTTCTTCAAAAATTTAATTCTGGAAATAGTTTTAAAAAGTCGCTACTGTATTTCAGATTTTAAGACACCTCTTCACTATTTAATATTATTAAAGATCAACTGAATAAAGAAAAATAATGTGAAAATTTGTAGCTTTATTTTTATTACAGTTTAAAAATTTTATTGCAATTTACAGGGTGTTTCAAAAAATTCTTTGTTATTCTTTGCAACTTGTTCTCACTCGCAAAGTATCCAACATGTAAACTTTCAAAACAGCCCTCAAGAAGCTAGAATTTCAAAAAAATTGGCCTGCTGGAGTTTAAATTGTGTAAAAACACAAAAATATTTTCAGAATCTGGGGGAAGGGGTCCAGAACTTTTGGTTCATGGACTCCCATATCTCCTGACGTGTTTTAAAGATCCCAAAATGGAAAAGGGGAGAGAAAGAATAGTCATCAAAGTTATACAAAATATTAATGGAGATTATATTGCGTATATGTATCATGTTAACTTCACTCGGAACAAAATAACAAATTGAAACTTTTAGAAACAATGAACAAGTATAGAAATAAAATATTTTGATTATTTTTGAAAGAAAAAGTAGTTTTAAATTCGAATGCTGAGTGTGGGTGTGTTAATTTTGTGTGTGTTTCATTTTATGTACTGCTATTTTTCCCCCAAGTATACAATTCAAAATACAGGAATTCAAAAGAAACAAAACAGACTTTTTTGGTCTATTGGAGTGGAAAATTAGAGCGGATATTTTCTTGATGTCACGAAAGGCCGTATTTTCTTGCTATGTGAAGCATTTCCTTTATTTGAAACGTAAGTTCCTTTAAACATTTTCTTTTGATACTTTTTTAAGGAAATCGTTTGACGATAAGAACAAACGGAAAAAAGTATTGTTCTTTTTTATTGCGAGAAACGAAAACTCTGGCTGTCAATACTCGAATATCAGTATGGCGCTTTTAAAATCTAAACCATATTAATTAAAATAATAAATGTTTCAGAAAAGGCAAGATGTCGAGGATTTTTCATTATTTATATTTTGTTACCCATCCTTTTCTATATATTTCTATATATCATAAAATGCAGTGACGGCTCGTACACTAAAATTTAGGGTCGGCCGAGGCTCAAGGCCAATCAAGGTGAGGGGTAATAAGGTAATGACCCCCCCTCCCCCCAGGCAGGTCAAACATCATGTGTAATTTACATATTTTTACGTGAAAACTACGATTAAAAACTTAGCTAGGAAATACTATAGCACAAGAGCGACCTGTTGGATTGGGTCACTTTCATACCCATAGATAGAGTATTGATGTAAATATAAGCAATGTAATTAATAAATTTCCTAATAATATTCAACCCTATTAGCACACCAAATTCCATATTTCTATCTCCAGCGGTTTTCAAATGGTACCCTGGGTACTAGTACCAAAAATGTGGCGAGACAAAAATATAACCAGTGCCCGCTAAGCTTTCATCAAAGGCCTGTCAACGGATATTAAAGGGAAGATACTAATAACACTGGTCGACAAGATTTTTCTAAAACAGGCCAGCTCATTATTTTCACAATGGAAATACCCTCCCAATTATAAAAAAAAATATTCGGATAGCCCTGATATGTACCATTTTTTAATAAAACCTTTTATATTGGCAGGTAAACAATTTTATTGTGGGGCTGCTAAAATGGGTCCATCTAACAAGGGAAAAATTACCTAGACTGGGTTGTTTACAACATTAGACATAAAATAAACGTTAAACATCACTCTTATGTTGAGTTTCGAATTGAGTGGTTCTCTGTGTATCGATAAGCAAGTGTATGTGAAGACGAGAATGTCGAGTCAAACGCGCCAAAGTTGTAAAATTTCTCCTGACAAATTTTGTCATATTTGTGGGGAATTTCTGGTGAAATCACAAGCCAGCCATTTCCGAAAATGTAAAAAAAAGCCTACTTTAAATATTCTGGTGTGTTAATTGGGGATCAAGATAAGCGGTGGGCTCCCCATGTGTGCTGTGTTAGTTGTAGTGTATCATAGGTGCAGTGGATGAAGGGAAAGAGAAAAAGTATGCCTTTTGCAGTTCCAATGGTATGGCGAGAACCCACCAATCATTCTGAAGATTGTTATTTTTGCCTGACAAAGACTGAAGGTTATTCCAAAAAGGAAAAGCACAATATAGAGTGTCCAAATTTGCAATCTGCCATACGACCTGTTCCTCATAATGCAAATTTGCCAGTCCCGATTGCACCTAAACTGGCAAGCTATTGAATTGGGAGATAATGGAGATAACGCATCATCAGGCAGCTCAGAAGAACAGTGCACCGATCCCCCTTTTACCACAGGTCCCAGTCCCGGCGAGCCACATTTGATTTTTCAAAGTGAATTAAATGATTTACTACGTGATTTGGGGTTATCCAAGCAACAGTCAGAACTTCTAGGTTCCCGTCTTAAGAAATGGAACCTATTGGCCAGAGAAACAAAAATTACGAATTTCAGAAAAAGAAATGCCATGTTTTCTGAATTCTACAGTATGGAAAATTCGTTATGCGCGTGTACCGATTTAAGCCTCCTAAGCACAGTAAGTCTATATTCTTATAGAATAAGTCATGCTGGTGTTTCTTCTCTTTATGTGATTCTTTACAACTCCAAGTTTTGGTCTTACAAGAGATTGTGCAACTTCACAAGTTTACTCACAGCTTTGTTTGCCTTCTTGAACAGGAAAGCCTCTTTACTATACTCACTGGCTATCTGGAACATCGGATCTAAACTTTTGACAACTTTACAGCAAAGTTTAACAATATCCTATTGAGCAAGTGCCCAAAGGTGAGAACACTCCTTTCTTTCTAATGACGTGGAAGATTTGATATTGATGAACACTGATGTTTGATTCCCCTCAAAGGATTCATATTCCATGCTTCTAAGTCTAGTTGCCGTAACTCGCTTCCTTCCAGTTTAGAAGAATTAATAGAGGAGCAGGATAACTGCAAGCATATTCGCGACAACGAAGTTATTTAATGCAGGATCTTGATATTGAACATTCTCCCCGTGAGTGGCGCTTATTCATAGACTCTTCTAAATACAGATTAAAAGCTGTGTTATTGCATAATGGAAGTTTAAAACCCTCTATACCAGTTGCCCATTCAGTTGCAATGAAAGAAAATTATGAAAATATGCGCATGATTTTGGGGGGACTTAAATTTATAGCGATTTTAGTGGGACTTAGGGGGGATTTACAAACTATTGCGTATGTAACAAAAATTTGGCCAGAAAGAAGCGAATTTCAACCGGGATCTCAAAATTTTAAATTTATATCTCTTGTTGATCCCAAAAATATCCTTTTGCCTCCTCTTGACATTAAACTTGGGCTGATGAAAAACTTTGTGAAGGCTTTGAATAAAGATGGCGATGGATTTAAATACCTAAGACAAGTCTTTCCCCAGTTAAGGGATGCCAAATTAAAAGAAGGCATTTTTATTGGGCCACAAATCAGAAATTTGCTGGACGATGTCAATTTTACGGAAAAGCTTACCAGGCAGGAACTCAGAGCATGGAATTCATTTGTTAAAGTAGTAAGTGGATTTTTAGGCAACAATATGGATGGAAATTATGAACAATTAGTTAATGAACTCTTAGATGCCTAAAAAGCATTTTGGTGCCAGAATGTCATTAAAAATTCACTTCTTTCATTCTCATCTGTCATTTTTTCGTAAAAATTTTGGAGCTGTTAGTGACGAGCAGGGTGAAAGGTTTCACCAGGATATCAGAACAATGGAAATTCGATACGGTTGGTTTATGAAGAGAGAAGACAGGACACCTGATAAACGGAAAAAATAAAGTTTAATTAGTGTTTTAAGTTAATATTTTTCTCGTTTGCTTTTCTCTTAAATGTATGGTATGTTTAATAGGCGAAAACTGTAAACATAGTCAATAAACAGGGTTAAGAATTTTCTGAAATCATTTTTTCTATAGATATTAAGTATCGATAAACATTCGATATGGTTCTACAACTCTAACAAGAAAACCCTACATGCTACAACTTTCCATTTGTCATTTTCGTATTTGGATAGGTCCATTCTATTAGATTATGCTATTCTGATTTGTGTTACAACAAAAAAAATTTTTTTGTCGGCAAGTGTAATTGCACACATTGGAAGCGAACAGAGAAGAAAGAAGGTTTGCTAACTTCACACTTGTGCCGAACGGGAGATTACCTTGACGACGTGAGTTCGGATGTATTCGAAGAATATTATGGTGAGATTAATAAAATATCTTCTGGCTGGTAGTGGTTATGGATAACGAAAGCTATTATTCACGGAGCATAGGGAAGACACCAACTTCATCTTGGAGAAAACAAGAAATTATCGACTGGCTAACTACCAAAGGTATTGAGTTTGAACTCAATTTGATAAAGAAAGAACTACTAACCATAGCAAATTTACACAAAAATCGTTTTATGAAATATACCGTTGAAGACATAGCAGAAAAATATAATGTAACTGTGCTGCGCTTACCGCCATATCTTTGCGAACTAAATCCTATAGAACTTAAATGAGCGCAAATGATTTCTTGGAAGAGAAAACACGACATTTAAAAGCTACTGTTTGATTAAGCCATTAAGGCAGTGAGTGACACTAGGGAACTTGCGAAAAGCAGTCCAGCATGTGATTAAACAGAACGAGAAAATGTGGGATCTTGACAACCTGATTGATCAGACGGTTGACTCTTTATAGGGTCAAGAGGTGATGACAGTTCCTAAGATGACGAAGAATATAAATAAATAAAAATGCCTTTATTTCTCGAAGTAAATCGAATTACAATAATGTTGAATTAAAGGTGGCGATATTCAGCGAAGCTACTCATACAACCACCTTTTGGTTAAAATTCTTAAGCTAGTACGTTAAATAACAGTTAATGTCAGTTTGAGAAAAAAATTAAAATAGGGTTTACAGAGAATAAAAACAGTTAAAAGAATATAAGTATAATCCCTCTTTTTGCCTCAAAAAATGGCTTTATGCTATTACCAAATGACTCAGACGTGGGGGACTCCTTAATCTCTAGTGTCAACAAGTTAAAAAGTTTACTGGCGGTATAGCTAAAGGACCTCTGGAAGAAGGCAGTGTGATGACTTGGGACAACAAACCCACTCTTATGACAAACCAACTCTTGAAACAAATATGAAGTTTCCTGGGTAGTAAGTATTTTATAAACACACTTGCCCATCTTAATATCAAATCTTTCTTGAATGCTAAACCAGTTGGAGTCTGACATATATTGCGAAATGTGGTCGAACTTACGTAGGTTGTATGAAAATCTCAACGAAGAATTTTGCAGTTTCTGAAGACTGTTTTTATCTTGTTGTAGCAAGCAGGACCAAAAAACTATTAGACAGTAAGACAGATGAGACAGTACCAAGGAGTCAGATAATTTTAATTTAATGTTGGGATCGAGAATGTCCTTGTGAAAATAAAGTAGTTTCAATTTAAAAAAATGGACTTGAGAGTAACCCTATGTTCTTACAGACGTCCGTTAAAATGACACGGTTTAGATATATTTTTAGGTTACTAAAACCCTTTTTCCTACCAAAAATTAGCATTTGCGTTTTATTTTCATTTAAGACAAGCCCGTGAGCATTTAAGATTTTAGAGACTATTTCAAGATCATTATTAAGTTTTTCAGCTGCTTCATCTAATTCGGTTAAAATGAAAGAATACGGCAACTGCTACAGCATATTGATGGGTTTAACAGTTTTTTTAAAAATTTTGATATATCGGCTGTGTATATTGAAAAAATAACTGGCCCTAAAATGCTTCCCTGTGCGACTCCCCGTTCGATTGAGAGGAACGTTGAGTAATTACCGTTAAATATTGTTTGTTGCTCACGATTACTTAGATAATTACGAAATAGTTCGAAGGCTCCTTGACCTCGGCCAAAATATTTAGGTTTAATTAACCGGGTTCCATGATCAAGGTATCGAAAGCCTTGCTGTAGTCGAGTAGTATTAATATTGAATTTTTATTATCATCGTATGCTCTGTGTAGATCATCGGTTACAAAAAAATAGGGCAGTCGTAGTGCTATAATTTTTGTGAAATCCCGACGGTGTAGGAGGAAGTATATTATGATTTTTCGTTATGTAAGGAGTAAGGTAAGGTACAGCAAAGAGTAACATTTTTAGGTTAATACCATCGACTCCCGTTGTTTCGTTCTTGATATTATTAAGGGTTTTTTCAACTATGTCGGGCGTTACTTCGGCAAATTTAAATTTATTAATGTCAGGAAAAAGATATTTGTTACAAAGCCTTTAAAATTATTAGATGGTATTGCAATATTATTTATGAAATAATTGTTGAAAGAAGTAGGTGTAATATTCTCATTTAGAATAGTAAAAAATTAGCATTATGAGAAGTTAAGTTTAAGTGTTTTAAGGTTTTTCCAGAAGGTTTTTGGATTCGTACGAAAAGTGTGTTGCAAATAAGCTTTCTTCTCAAATTTGACAGCAGAATTAATTAAGTAATACTCCCAAGAATTTCATTATTAGTTTGAGGATTTCAGTAAGCCAGGGCGCTGGAGCTTTGATTATTTTTTTTTGTGATAAACGGTGCATGTGCATCATATAGAGCGACAAGAGTTTTATTTTAAAAAATGACCATTTCTTTAACATTGTCTAACCTGAAGATATAATCTGAAGATAAAATCCCAGTCTATATTACGCAAGTCAGCTAAAAAGTTTTCGTAGTTAAACAGAGTAAAGTCTCTATACATCTTGAAGAATGGTTTTGGTTTTTGTTTGAGAAATCGTATATAACCTATTATAATTTAATTGTTGTATAATAATAATTATTTTAACTATATAGAATTTGCTTAAACTCTGGTGTACAATTCAATCTTTATAAACGGATAACAATTAGTAAAATGCATAAACTGACCTAAAACCGGGTAGTACTACCTGCACTTGATGAAAAGAAAGAATTTTGCAATGAGATCCAACTCAAGCCAAACTATGGCAGTTCCATACATTATTGGTGGGTCATCCTGTAGTTCTTTTGCATACCTAATGAGATCTGATTACTCTATACATGTCTGAAACAGACTATAGGTATGTATATCAAAATCAAGATTTATAACTTTGTTTGTATTCAACAAAAAGAATACATATTTGAATATTTTTTGCCAAGGATTAGTTGGCCACAATTAATAACCTAATTAACTTAATATGGATTACTGTGTATGTTACATGCTAAATATATTTTAGTCAGATGTGATCTATAGAGTGCTAGAATACTTTCAAAAGCGTAAATGTATGCGTTCTTTACGTAATTTTAATATATGTTTTAATTAAATATTGTTTTAATTCTTTTATATATTTATAAATTAGTGTTAGAAACTTAAGTTTTCTTTTTGTTACCATTTATTAGTTATTTCTAATATTGATGCAGTTTGAAATAAACAGTAGATAAACCACCCTGTATATTTTTACATCCTCCAACTTTTAATTTTTTAATTTTTAGACGGGATCACTATCCCGAAGGACACTACGATCGCGATCTTCTTATACGGGATGAGTCACGACCCGGCCGTGTTTCCAGAACCGGACAAGTTTGACCCGGACAGATTTCTTCCGGAGAAAATCGGGGACAGGCACAACTACGCGTATATTCCCTTTAGCGCGGGACCTCGAAACTGCATAGGTAAGTAAGCGGCCCGTGACACGGCCGAAACTCCCGAGGGGGTAAGTAGGTGAAAGCGGTAAGGGGACTTCAAGCGGACAACAGAGGCGGGGAATCACTTTCGCTTTTGATACATGAAGTTTCTCTTTTTAAAATTGTAAACATTCGATGGCCGAAAGGGGCTTAGATCATTAAAGTGGAAGTAAAAGTGAGTGTAATGACTTTGTATACAGGGTGTCTCTTAATGGGCTTATATAACTATGCTTTAAAAATGTACGAAAGTACGGAAAAAAATTAGATTATTTAATATTTTCCAAACCGGTCCAGATCAGTGATCTCTAGTACGTCGTGACATTTATTGAAGGCGTATGTTTTTCAATACAAACATAATTTCGCCAGTGGAGTGCGTACGAGCACTGACTTTTAATTAAAGACAAAACTGGTACATCATGGTGTTTTCCCAAATAAAATTTATTTTTGAATTCCCCGTTCAGTCTCAATGCTAAGAGCTCCTTCGAATTTTTTCCTACAATGCGCCAATTTTGAGTAAAATAGATATTTTCCTAACTAGTGCTGAAAGTAATATTTTCCCGCACGAGGCTGCCGTTGATCCGAACAACGCGCCGAGTGAGTCCGCAAGAGTTGAAACAATTTTTTTTCTAGAAGCGGTATAAAAACCTTTGATTGTATCCGAAAAGAAAATTTAAAAACATAACCTAGATAAGATTATTTTAAGTGTTAAATTTACTAATTAAATATGACATGTTTATATTTTCAATAACATATCGTTTCTTTGACATTTTAAAAAAATGTAATGACATTTTAAAAAAATTTAATGACGTAAGAATGATGCAAGCATTGGATTTGAGTAACAGAGGAGAGGACAGAGCTTGGTAACCAATATAAAATTTAGATAAAAGATATTTTGCAAATTTAGTTTGAACTTTTTCAGTTCTGTCAATATAACACTGATATGAAGGACTCCATATAGTAGAACAGTACTCCAAAACACTCCGAACCAGGGAGTTATAGAGACAAACAGCTTTAGTATCAGTGACATGCTTAGTATATCATTTAATAAAGCCTAATAATCTGAAAACCTTAAGTACAATATTATCAATGTGCAAATTAAAAGTCAGTTTTTCGTCAGAAATACACACACATCATTAAAAAAGTAACAACTTAAATAAGATCGGAGCACTTTACATTATTTACACTCTACATTTTTGCACTTTATCAACAGATTTCCAAACCAATTTTGTTTTTGGGCAAAAAAACTAATAAAACAAATCTATACAGAATAACTATATATGATTGGTCATGTTTATAATAAAAGTACTGCCATAGTGGTGGATTTCAAACTGCCTAAAAGCTTAATGCTGGTGATTTCTTCACCAGCATCGGCCAAAAAAGTGACAGAGAAGCGCAGAAAGCAATTCCCTCTCTAACATCCAAGATGCGAAGAAATTCACCTCTAGACATTAGACGCTACATTTTCCACTTTTATATTGCACAAAAAAAAACGGCGATGTGGAGTGGTTGGTGGTCGCATCTCTGCATACTTGTTACATAGCTTGAAGAACGTGCTATTATTTACCTCTTTGGAGATGACAAATGACCTTAAAGAATGATTTTTCGTATCAAGTATCATGTTATGTATATCAATGTTACGAAGCGTTTGTTTTGACAGTTCTGCCCTACGGCAGGAACTTACCAATCCAAATATTGTGGCTACCTTAATCAAAAGGAAAATTTTATGGAGCACCTGCACTAAATCAAGCGTCGGGCCCACCTGCTAGGGTGGCCCTTGGGCAGTGCCTGAACTCCTGTTTCTGGGGTTGCATTTGAATGACTTCTTTTTTGCCATCAATTATTTTCTGTATGTGTATAGCACTAGAAACTAATCATATCAAGCTGCGAAGCGCAAAGAACTTTTTCGACAATTGCCTACACGAAAAATAAATACAGGTTAACAATGTCGGATGAAAGTCTAAATAACTTATCCACAATGTCAATCGAAAACGATACGATACGATCCATCTTACATTATAAATGATTCGCCAGAACGCCTCGGTATTTAATTTTTATACAGGGTGTTTCTGAATAAGCGGCCGATATTTCACAGGGTGATTATTCAAGAATGTTTATATGCATATGCATAATTTCCTAAATAATTCCGATTTCTGAATGAAAATTGATACTATGGTTTTTTGACATTAGAAATTTGAATTTGATTTAGCTCTTATATGTAGAAGGCGCCAGCTACCATGTCGTTTCCTTCCTCCTTTGAGGCTCGTAACTTTTTTGTAATATCCTGTAAGACATTTTTTGTCAAAAAAATAAATTCCTTAATCATTTTTAAGAAAAAAAGGTCTTTTTATTAGAAGTCGCTAAGAGCAACCGTTTTCGAAGTATTTGGATTTGAAATAATCGATGAACGTAACATTGAATGGCAAAATGTAGGACTCTTTTTCCAAATCTAAATAAATATTTTTCAAGATATCCATAATGCGTTATAAAAATAGAAAGATTGAATTCAAACACCCCTGCAAATCAAGTAGACCGTAGATGATCGGATGGAGGAATGTAACATAAGGAATTAAAATCAAGTAGGTCGGTAAGTTCATTCCGTTTTTTGTTTATTGCTCGTTTTCATGGAAAAAATAATACATATGCATTTTGACGTTTACTGTGCGTACAGGGTGGCCATTTTATGGTGATACAGTACCTTATCTAGAAAACGGTAATAGTTAAATACAAAAGTTGTTTGGATTCAATTAAATTTTTATTTTATTTCACTTTTGCTTATACAGGGTGTTTCGTTTTGACGTGACACATGTCAACTTTCTTAATTTAAATGGGATACCCTATATATTATTACATATTTCGATTCTACTGTTAATTTGCGAAAGTTTTTATAATAACATCTACGTTTGAATTCTTTATCGTTTTTGAGTAAATTGAGTTTTTAGAATTTTTTTTAAAAAAACAATTTAAAAAAAAATAATTTTACCTATAAAACTTTAATGAAACTGACTGATATCTTAAACATACATTACTAAGGGTTCAATTCAACGAGTTTCCATGCTGGTCTTACCAATTAATATACAGGGTGTTAAAAATGAAGAGCAAAACAAACAGAACTTTAAATGTAAAAATCTCCTGTTTTTCAAATGGAACACCCTGTATATTTTTATTTCATCTGATTCAGTGTTCAATTACCTATCATTATCCATATATATGTCCTATACCTAAAATGAACAGTTTCGATTTTATTAGCCGTTTTCTGATTTGACTATTTTTTTTTAATATAAGTAAACAGATGAAGTGGGCTAAAATAAAAATGTCGTAAACTAAGCCTTATTCTCATTTCCTTAACACAGATAGCGACTATAAATAATGTTAGAAAATACAAATAAAAGTGAAATATTATGTAATTTATGTTCTTATGATTTAATGTTTACGAAAATAAGGGAGAGACAAAAAAATATCTTGTGCCACACGGTATAACTAATAACTAATTGAGTATTAAACATGATTAAAACAGATTATAAAATATTTTCAATATGGCCACCGTCCATTGCGATACATGAAGTGTAAATAGCCTCCATTTTTCGAATAGCGTTCCTTACCGAATTAGATGCAATAAAATTATTGATCTCTTCCCTGATTTTTATTTTTAACTAATTTCTATTATTAGATCTATTTTTATAAACTTTATTTTTTAGTGCACCCCACAAAAAGAAGTCTAAAGGTCTTAAATCAGGGCTTCGCGGTGGCCAGGATATTAAACCATGTCTTCCTATTCACAATTGAAAATGTTGATTAAGGAAATTTACTACCGGTGCAACCGTGTGGTAAGGGGCACTATCCTGCTGAAAAATGATATTTTCTCGAATATTTGCTGGCAAGCAGCTCCAAGTATCTTTCGCCATTTAACGACCTGTCAAAAAATATTGGTCCGATAATACGGTCGCAAATAATTCCGCACCACACATTTACGGTTTGACGGCCTTGTTTTTTAATTGCTTTTATTAGATGTTTATTAGTTTGAGACCAGTAATGAGTGTTTTTCCGATTAAAAATACCCGTCGTATTAAATGAGGCCTCATTAGTCCAAAGCACTTTTGAAAAAAAATACATTTTCGAACGGCCGGCTGCATAATATCACAACAAAAAGTCAATCTTTCATTAAAGTCTAATTGTGATAATAATTGAGTTGGAAGAAATTTTAAGGATGATAACCATTCACCTGCAGTGTTTTTTGAATACTTCCGCTACTGACACCTGCAATGTCTCTGTCAGCATCTCTTTGAGATCTTTCATCATCTTCCTCGAAATAAAGTAAAATCTCCAGTTGTTTTTCCTCAGTGAGGACAAAATTGGGACGATTTTTCTTAGCGTTTTTAAGGACACCATTTTCCAAATGACGCACAATTCGAAAAAATATAGTCCTGGAGGGAACTCGATTATTAGGATATTCCCTCGTTTATTCTCTAAGGGCTAACCCTGGACTTTTATTATTTATGAAACAGTTGTATAATTTCAAACGTTCATCTAAACTATATAAAGCCATTTTTTAACAATCATCAATTTTGCATTACACAACCCGGAAAAATTTGACTAAAACGACAAACAGAGCAAATGTCAACTTAAGTCAACAATTGCATTAAGTTATTTCCTAAGCCTATCTTAATTTTTTTAGTTTCTGATCTCATTTACTGGCAAAATTCCGGGATAAATCAGAAAACGGCTAATAAAATCGAAACTGTTCATTTTAGGTAAAGGACATATATATGAGTAATGATAGGTAATTGAACGCTGAATCAGACGAAATAAAAATATACAGGGTGTTCCATTTGAAAAACAGGAGATTTTTACAAATAAATAAAATAAAAATTTAAATGAATCCAAACAACTTTTGTATTTAACTTTTTGTCGTAACTATTACCGTTTTCTAGATAAGGTACTGTATCACCATAAAATGGCCACCCTGTACACTTATGAAGTAATTAAAAAAAGTACAAAGTGTTTGTCAAAAAGTTGAGAACTTTACCAATGCTGAGCTTGCCGACATACATTTTACTTACGGACTTGCTAATGGGAATGCCTATGAAGCTAGACGTTTGTATCAAGAGTGTTATCCTCTACTACTCCTACTATAAAAACATTTTCAAGGGATTCTCCTCCAGTTGAGGGAAACAGGAACTTTTAAGAAAGCCATTCACCTGTCCGGTGCACATCGGGCGGTAAGAATTCCAAAAACCGAGGAAGCAGTTCTTAATCTGGTAGGAGAACATCCAGAAACAAGTACCAGAAAAATATCGCTAACATTAAACATTTCTCATGTTCTGGTTTGGAGAATTTTACTCGATAATATGCTTTGTCCCTACCACATTTAGGGGGTTCAGGCACTTTTCCCTCGTAACTTTCCAATTCGTGTCGACTTCTGTTGTTGGTTTCTGTAATGCCTAATTTAAAATCTTCTATTTGGTAATCGAAATCGAAGTAAATTTCTCACGCAATGCTAATTTTTTAATAATCATTTGTGGCCAGAGGAAAACTCCTTTGCAATAGAGGAATCGCATTTTCAAGAACAGTATTCCGTTAATGTGTGGGCTAGAGTTTTGGGAGATTTTCTGATAAGTCCATTCTTTCTTCCGGGAAGATTAAAAGGCGATAGGTATCGTCAATTTCTCTAAGATTTGCCCGTTTTGCTTGAAAATGTGTTACTTTTACTTCGAAGTCAAATGTGGTTTATGCATGATGGTGCACCAGCACATTTTAACATTCAAACGCAAGAGTTCTTAAATCAACTTTCCAATAATCGCTAGGAGAGCCTCAATCCATGGCCCCCTAGGTCACCAGACCTTAACTGCCTAGATCATTTCTTTATATTAACACCCTCGTTTAATAAATTCCGACTCAAACTAAAGAACAACTAAGGAATCCCATAATAGATGCCTGTCAAACGATTCTAAATACTCCGGGGATTTTTCAAGGGGTGCACGAATCGATGAGAAGGATGGATGGATGCACTTCTGGAAGGAGGCGGGCATTTCCAATAATTGTCTTGATTAAAAAAATTTAGTGTTTTATTGATGTTTTTTATTAGTGTATTGTGGTAAATAGGGAAGCCTTTAACATAATGTCGTGATAAACTCGTGGATAATATTTGTTTGCAGTATATAAATCTTACGTTTACAGAGCTATATACACGCTGGGCTATATTATAGATGGTTCACATTTCTTGGGTGGGTTGTTTACGACTCTAGTCCCAGTAAAATACTGTTGGACTAATTATATAACTTTCGAATTTAGATAACTTTTACTGAACGTGTAATACTTTACGATAACATAACGACTTGGTTAATTTAACAATTAATAAAGCCACATTTAGATTTTAAGTACCAGAGTTAGCCTCATATATTGTTAGAGTTGCTGATAGTGATTTGAGAGTTTAGTGCCAGAATTAGCTTCACCTATTGTTAGAGCTGTTGGTATTTATTACTTTGAGAGTTTCAAGTGTAATCAGTTTATGTTTTGATTAACAGCAAGAACAAATAAATTCATTTATTAGCCTGTGAGCAACTTAGTTTTAAAAATCATGGTCTGGGGTACTGTGACAGTATATTGTCTTTAATAAATCCTTGTCTGACATGTCTATGATGATTAAACAAATTGTTACTTCATGATACTGCTTCATATAATTCTCATAGAAATCACAAATCTCGAGAAACAGTAAAGATTTTAATAAGAATAACTTTTTCACGTACAAATGGAGCCCTCTTACAAGTAGAAGCTAAATTAAGATCAAATTTAAATTTCTAATGTCAAAAACCCCCCTAATGTATTATGGATATCTTGAAAAATAATTCTTTAGATTTAGATTTGGAAAAAAGCCTTATTTTGCCATTCAAAGTCACATGCATCGATTACGGTTGCTTCTAGCGACTTCTGATAAAAAGACCTTTTTCACGTAGGGGTGATTGGGGAATACATTTGTTGATCAAAAATACAATACAAGGTCGTATAAAAAGTTACGAGCCTTTGAAAATGAGAAAAGATCAAATTCAAATTTTTAATATCAAAAAACCCCCGAGTACCAATTTTCATCCAGAAATCGGAATTATCTAGGAAATTATGCAGAAAAAACAAAAATAAAAGCAAAACTTTGAAAGCCTGTATCTCGAAAACGAACCATTTTAGACTACACGTTTATATCAACTTTTAACTTTAAAAATACTTGAGGAATCACCCTGTGAAATATCGGAAACTTATTCAGAAACAACCTGTGTTTGCTAATTGTTTGATATATTTTCTGCTTTAATAATTTTTTTCGTTGCAGTGTAGTAACTGTCAATGCGAAAATTAAGCCTTTTTAAATCATGAGGGAGAGGAGAAAACCATGATACGCCACTTCGTCTGTCCATGGATTGTTTTTTTACCAATCCTGTATCGATCTGTGGTTAATAAATATTACATCGAGTATTTCTCGTTTGTAGTTGATGGCGTTCTTGCCGGCACGCGATGCTTACGTAGGCAGCGCACCTTGTTTTTTTATCATAAATATTTTAATTAAATTTTCATTGAAAAATAATAACGACTTGAATCATTAACCGATATATATACGCAATCGGGCCTACTATGAGTTCGAGAAAGTTTGATTGACGTCCGGAAGTAAATGAAATAACTGGTTAAAAATTAGATAGTAGTTTTTTTCTGAACACGATCTGTAAAGGCAAATAATATTGTGTCGTATTATTTATGTTTCTGATAAGTGGCATACTGTTAATGGTGGCGATTTGGAACCTCTTTAGCTGGGGGTCTCCGAGGGGCCCCACAGGGTTGTGATGTTTTTAATTTGAAATGTCTTCAAAATTTGTAAATATCTGTTGATCTATCTATTTCAAATGCTTTGAGGATCTGTAAAGACAAATCATATTGTGTCGTATTATTTATGTTTCTGATAAGTGGCATACTGTTAATGGTGGCGATTTGAAAGATTTTTAGCTGGAGGTCTCCGAGGGGCCCGAAATTTGAACATTAAAAAGCAAGGATCTTTTTTAGGTCGTTTGATTTTTTTTGTTAGTAATGTATGAAACTCTTTCGTTGGACCGAAAGTTACACTCAAAGGAAAGACGAAGGTGAATTTTGAGACATTTTTTAAATTGTAGCGTGCGGGAATCTTATCCGAAGTCGAAAAATTGGGTAAAATGTAGTTCGAGTAGAAATAAATTATTTTTCCTATTTTCTTATTTATTTGACCCTTGAATTTACCACTTTTTCAGTTGGCTTGGCTCTGCCAGCTGTGTAGCTTTGACTGACATGCTACAAAAATCAGGTTCGACAGGGTTGCAATGTTTTTAATTTGAAATGTCTTCAAAATTTGTAAATATCTGTTGATCTATCTATTTCAAATGCTTTGAGGATCTGTAAAGACAAATTATATTGTGTCATATTATTTATGTTTCTGATAAGTAGCATACTGTTAATGGTGGCGATTTGGAACCTTTTTAGCTGGGGGTGTCCGAGGGGCCCGAAATTTGAACACTAAAAAGCAAGGACCTTTTTTAGGTCGTTTGATTTTTTTTCTTAGTAATGTAAGAAACTCTTTCGTTGGACCGAAAGTTACACTCAAAGGAAAAGAATAAATAAATTTAATAATTGTTTGATTGCTTGATCTATATTTTCTCTAGACAAAGGTGAATTTTTAGACATTTTTTAAATTGTAGCGTGCGGGAATCTTATTCGAAGTCGAAAAATTGGGTAAAATGTAGTAATAAATTATTTTTCCTATTTTCTTATTTATTTGACCCTTGAATTTACCACTTTTTCAGTTGGCTTGGCTCTGCCAGCTGTGTAGCTTTGACTGACATGCTACAAAAATCAGGTTTGACAGGGTTGCGATGTTTTTAATTTGAAATGTCTTCAAAATTTGTAAATATCTATAGATCTATCTATTTCAAATGCTTTGAGGATCTGTAAAGACAAATCATATTGTGTCGTATTATTTATGTTTCTGATAAGTGGCATACTGTTAATGGTGGCGATTTGGAACCTTTTTAGCTGGGGTTTCCGAGGGGCCCGAAATTTGGACACTAAAAAGCAAGGATCTTTTGTAGGTCGTTTGATTTTTTTTGTTAGTAATGTATGAAACTCTTTCGTTGGACCGAAAGTTACACTCAAAGGAAAAGAATAAATAAATTTAATAATTATTTGATTTCTTTCTTTCTTTCTAGCCGTTTTCTATCCTTTGGATATAGGCCTCTCTCATGTTTCTCCAGTTTTCTCGGTTCTGAGCAACTTGATACCAGTTGAGACCTCCTGTTCTCTTAATGTCATCGTACCAGCGTTGTTGGGGTCTGCCAGTGCTTCTTTTTTCTCCCCAAGGTCTCCATCTGGTAACTTTTCCGCTCCAGTTAGTGTTGTTTCTGGCCACATGTCCTGCCCAGTTCCATTTTAGAGAGCAGATTCGTTTTGTTATGTCCTGGACTTTGGTCCTGCTTCTTATCCACTCATTCGTTTTACGGTCTTTAAGGGATGTATCTAACATTTTTCTTTCGATTGCTCTCTGGTGAACTTGTAGTTTGTTGAGAATTTTCTTGGGAAGAACCCATGTCTCGCAGCCGTATGTCGTTGTTGGAAGGATACATTCATTATAGACTCTGCACTTCAGTTTTAAAGGTAGTCTTGACTGAATGATGTGTTTTAGTCTGCCAAAAGCCGCCCATCCCAGACGTATTCTTCTATTGACTTCCAGTTCTTGGTTAATTTTTCTGATTGTGACTTCTTGCCCCAGATATACGTATGAATCTACCTTTTCCACTTCTTGTCCTTGTAGAGATATTGTATTATTAATTGTTTGCACGTTCGTCATAAATTTTGTTTTTGAGGTGTTCATTTCTAAACCGACATATTGTGCCCCTTGTTGTAACTCCTGGAGCATTTCTTTCAATTCCGTTTCATCTTCGGCAAAAAGGGCGATATCGTCGGCAAATCTGAGGTTGTTGAGTCTTTCTCCAGATATGTTAAGTCCCCTGTTTTCCCAGTGCAGATTCTTGAAGACGTCCTCCAATACCAAGGTAAATAGTTTGGGTGAGATTATGTCGCCTTGTCTAACTCCTCTATTTATTTTCACCTCATTGGTATCTTCGTGGAGCCTTATCTTCAATTTGGATCGGTCGTTGACTTCATGTAGTATGTTGATATATCTGTGGTCTATTCTTGCGTTTTTCATAGCTCTTTCAATTGCCCAGAATTCTACTGTATCGAAAGCTTTTCGAAAGTCGACAAAAGCCATCCAGACAGTGATATTGTATTCTGTCGCCTTTTCTATGAGTATTCTGACTGTGTGAAGATGTTCAATTGTGCTATAGTTCTTCCGAAAGCCCGCTTGTTCTTTAGGTTGGTAGGTTTCAAACTTCATGTCAAGTCGATTAGTTATTATTCTTATGAATAGTTTGTATATTTGAGATAAAAGACTTATTGGTCTATAATTCTCTAAATTGCTAGGATCTCCTTTCTTGTATATTAGTACAACTATAGCGGTCTCCCAATCGGTCGGTATCGTTCCTTGGATGAGGTATTTATTAAAGAGTTTTTTGAGTTCTTTCATAAGCGGCGGTCCTCCCTCCTTCAGCATTTCCGGTACGATGTCGTCTTGTCCTGCGGCTTTTCCGTTTTTTATTTGTTTAATGGCTTTTTCAATTTCCTCGATTTCGATGTCTGGCAGCTCTTCTGAGCCAATGTTGAGTATTCTTCGCTTATCTTCCTTTGATAATCTCAAGGTTTCTTCGTCGGCTTTTGATTCATACAGATCCGTATAAAAGTTTTCCGTGACTTTCAGTATTTGTTGTCTATCTTCTGCCATGTTGCCATCTTTGTCTATCAGCTTGTTGATCTCTTTTTTGTGTGCATTCTCCTTCTTAAATATTTTTATGCCTCTGTTTTGCTCTATAATTTTCTCAATTTGTTCTTCCTGATGTTCTCTAATGTCTTGTTTCGCCATTCTCCTTACAGTTTTGTTGACTTCTGAGTATTCGACCGTGTCTCTCTTGTTCGATTTTATGAGTTCTCTTCGTTTTTCCAGTAACTGTTTTGTTTTTTCTGTCAACTTATCTTTTCTTTTTGCTCTTAATGTCATGTTGTTTTTAGCTGTTTCTTTTATTATTAGTGTTATTCTAGTGTTCGCTTCGTTGATATTTTCTTCGATTTGTGGTGATGTATTTCTCAGTTGTTCTGTTAGTTGCTGCATATATTCTTCTTTGCGTTCTTTCAGTGTGCTCGCGTCTAAAGGCTTAAGTTTGTTACTCAATTTCTTGGCTCTTTCTAGTTTTCCATTTATAAGGATTTTGCACCTTACAAGTCTGTGGTCACTACCGGTTGTGAAGGAATGGAGGACATCGAGATCTTGAATAATGTGTTTGTCGTGTGAAAGTACATAGTCTATCTCGTTCTTAGTTCTTCCATTTGGGCTTGTCCAGGTCCACTTTTTGTTAATTCTTTTTTTAAAGGTGTTCGTTACGTAAAGTTGCTCTTTTTCCAGAAAGTTGGCTAGCATCTCGCCTCTTTCGTTCCTCGTACCAAGCCCAAATGGGCCGACGTATTTTGATTCGTTCACTGTGCTTCCTATTTTTGCGTTGAAATCTCCAATGACCAATGTGTGTTTCGTTTTGTTTTCTGAAAGGCATCTCGATATTTCTTCGTACAGCGCTTCAACTTTATCATCATCGTGGCTGCTCGTTGGGGCATAGATTTGGACGATTTTTATAGTTATGTTGGAATTTATTCTCAAGGTTATGTAGATAACTCTTTCTGAAATGGCTTTCAAAGTTTTAATGTTAGAGGACAACCGTTTGTTCACCAGGATTCCCACGCCGCCATTAGTATTTTGTTCGTTTCCTTTGTAAAAAAGGAGATGACCAGAATTTAGTCAGAGGCAGTCTTCTCCTTTTCTTCTTACTTCTGATATTCCCAGGACGTCTCATTTTATCTTGTTAAGCTCATATTCCAGTTCTATCAATCTTTCTTCATTTCCCAATGTTCTTGCGTTGTAGGTAGCTATATATAGTTGGCAGCCTGATCTAACCCAGGGATTCTTAGCACCCCCCGTTCGAAAACTGGTCTGACCGCTGCCTTGGTCAGGGTTAGTCGAACCGCTGGTAACTGAGGGGCCATCTGTGATGCTTTGTGTGCATCTGAGAGGGGTTTAGCCATGAAACACCACGTTGGCCAGACGTCTTGGTGAGTGTGAAGTTCAGCCGCCTCTGACATGAGGATCCGCCGCTGTTTGCAGCCGCCCACTCTGGGTCAGACGCTGCGGTGGGGGTTTTTATACTATCCCTAAAAACGGGGCTGCCACATCCGCCCGCTCTGCCGTGCCGAAGATCTTCTTCTCCGCCATTGCGGCCGTTGTGGATTTCGTTCGTAACCCTGAATAAGGGACCCTTGCAGGTGCCAGCTTTCCGGGTCAGAAAGCTCCTGGAATCTCGCGAAGGGCAGGGATTGATTCATCTTCCCTGATAGGTCTGTCCCAGGAGGAGTACCTACCGCTACCCTAATTATTTGATTGCTTGATCTATATTTTCTCTAGACAAAGGTGAATTTTGAGACATTTTTTAAATTGTAGCGTGAGGAATTCTTATCCGAAGTCGAAAAATTGGGTAAAATGTAGTTCGTGTAGAAATGAATTATTTTTCCTATTTTCTTATTTATATGACCCTTGAATTTACCACTTTTTCAGTTGGCTTGGCTCTGCCAGCTGTGTAGCTTTCACTGACATGCTACAAAAATCAGGTTTGACAGGGTTGTGATGTTTTTAATTTGAAATGTCTTCAAAATTTGTAAATACTTGTTGATCTATCTATTTCAAATGCTTTGAGGATCTGTAAAGACAAATCATATTGTGTCGTATTATTTATGTTTCTGATAAGTGGCATACTGTTAATGGTGGCGATTTGGAACCTTTTTAGCTGGGGTTTCCGAGGGGCCCGAAATTTGAACACTAAAAAGCAAGGACCTTTTTTAGGTCGTTTGATTTTTTTTGTTAGTAATGCAAGGAAACTCTTTCATTGGACTGAAAGTTACACTCAAAGGAAAACAATAAATAAATTTAATAATTATTTGATTGCTTGATCTATATTTTCTCTAGACAAAGGTGAATTTTGAGACATTTTTTAAATTGTAGCGTGCGGGAATCTTATCCGAAGTCGAAAAATTGGGTAAAATGTAGTTCGAGTAGAAATAAATTATTTTTCCTATTTTCTTATTTATTTGACCCTTGAATTTATCACTTTTTCAGTTGGCTTGGCTCTGCCAGCTGTGTAGCTTTGACTGACATGCTACAAAAATCAGGTTTGACAGGGTTGTGATGTTTTTAATTTGAAATGTCTTCAAAATTTGTAAATATCTGTTGATCTATCTATTTCAAATGCTTTGAGGATCTGTAAAGACAAATCATATTGTGTCGTATTATTTATGTTTCTGATAAGTGGCGTACTGTTAATGGTGGCGATTTGAAAGGTTTTTAGCTGGAGGTCTCCGATGGGCCCGAAATTTGAACACTAAAAAGCAAGGACTTTTTTAGGTCGTTTGATTTTTTTTGTTAGTAATGTATGAAACTCTTTCGTTGGACTGAAAGTTACACTCAAAGGAAAAGAATAAATAAATTTAATAATTATTTGATTTGCTTGATCTATATTTTCTCTAGATAAAGGTGAATTTTAAGACATTTTTTAAATTGTAGCGTGCGGGAATCTTATCCGAAGTCGAAAAATTGGGTAAAATGTAGTTCGTGTAGAAATTAATTATTTTTCCTATTTTCTTATTTATTTGACCCTTGAATTTACCACTTTTTCAGTTGGCTTGGCTCTGCCAGCTGTGTAGCTTTGACTCACATGCTACAAAAATCAGGTTTGACAGGGTTGTGATGTTTTTAATTTGAAATGTCTTCAAAATTTGTAAATATCTGTTGATCTATCTATTTCAAATGCTTTGAGGATCTGTAAAGACAAATCATATTGTGTCGTATTATTTATGTTTCTGATAAGTGGCGTACTGTTAATGGTGGCGATTTGAAAGGTTTTTAGCTGGAGGTCTCCGATGGGCCCGAAATTTGAACACTAAAAAGCAAGGACTTTTTTAGGTCGTTTGATTTTTTTTGTTAGTAATGTATGAAACTCTTTCGTTGGACTGAAAGTTACACTCAAAGGAAAAGAATAAATAAATTTAATAATTATTTGATTTGCTTGATCTATATTTTCTCTAGATAAAGGTGAATTTTAAGACATTTTTTAAATTGTAGCGTGCGGGAATCTTATCCGAAGTCGAAAAATTGGGTAAAATGTAGTTCGTGTAGAAATTAATTATTTTTCCTATTTTCTTATTTATTTGACCCTTGAATTTACCACTTTTTCAGTTGGCTTGGCTCTGCCAGCTGTGTAGCTTTGACTCACATGCTACAAAAATCAGGTTTGACAGGGTTGTGATGTTTTTAATTTGAAATGTCTTCAAAATTTGTAAATATCTGTTGATCTATCTATTTCAAATGCTTTGAGGATCTGTAAAGACAAATCATATTGTGTCGTATTATTTATGTTTCTGATAAGTGGCATACTGTTAATGGTGGCGATTTGGAACCTTTTTAGCTGGGGTTTCCGAGGGGCCCGAAATTTGAACACTAAAAAGCAAGGACCTTTTTTAGGTCGTTTGATTTTTTTTGTTAGTAATGCAAGAAACTCTTTCATTGGACTGAAAGTTACCCTCAAAGGAAAACAATAAATAAATTTAATAATTATTTGATTGCTTGATCTATATTTTCTCTAGACAAAGGTGAATTTTGAGACATTTTTTAAATTGTAGCGTGCGGGAATTCTTATCCGAAGTCGAAAAATTGGGTAAAATGTATTTCGTGTAGAAATTAATTATTTTTCCTATTTTCTTATTTATTTGACCCTTGAATTTACCACTTTTTCAGTTGGCTTGGCTCTGCCAGCTGTGTAGCTTTGACTGACATGCTACAAAAATCAGGTTTGACAGGGTTGTGATGTTTTTAATTTGAAATGTCTTCAAAATTTGTAAATACTTGTTGATCTATCTATTTCAAATGCTTTGAGGATCTGTAAAGACAAATCATATTTTGTCGTATTATTTATGTTTCTGATAAGTGGCATAGGTGGCGATTTGGAACCTTTTTAGCTGGGGTTTCCGAGGGGCCCGAAATTTGAACACTAAAAAGCAAGGACCTTTTTTAGGTCGTTTGATTTTTTTTGTTAGTAATGCAAGAAACTCTTTCATTGGACTGAAAGTTACACTCAAAGGAAAACAATAAATAAATTTAATAATTATTTGATTGCTTGATCTATATTTTCTCTAGACAAAGGTGAATTTTGAGACATTTTTTAAATTGTAGCGTGCAGGAATTCTTATCCGAAGTCGAAAAATTGGGTAAAATGTAGTTCGTGTAGAAATTAATTATTTTTCCTATTTTCTTATTTATTTGACCCTTGAATTTACCACTTTTTCAGTTGGCTTGGCTCTGCCAGCTGTGTAGCTTTCACTGACATGCTACAAAAATCAGGTTTGACAGGGTTGCGATGTTTTTAATTTGAAATGTCTTCAAAATTTGTAAATATCTGTTGATCTATCTATTTCAAATGCTTTGAGGATCTGTAAAGACAAATCATATTGTGTCGTATTATTTATGTTTCTGATAAGTGGCATACTGTTAATGGTGGCGATTTGGAACCTTTTTAGCTGGGGGTCTCCGAGGGGCCCGAAATTTGAACACTAAAAAGCAAGGACCTTTTTTAGGTCGTTTGATTTTTTTCTTAGTAATGTAAAAAAACTCTTTCGTTGGACCGAAAGTTACACTCAAAGGAAAAGAATAAATAAATTTAATAATTATTTGATTTGCTTGATCTATATTTTCTCTAGACAAAGGTGAATTTTGAGACATTTTTTAAATTGTAGCGTGCAGGAATTCTTATCCGATGTCGAAAAATTGGGTAAAATGTAGTTCGTGTAGAAATTAATTATTTTTCCTATTTTCTTATTTATTTGACCCTCGAATTTACCACTTTTTCAGTTGGCTTGGCTCTGCCAGCTGTGTAGCTTTGACTGACATGCTACAAAAATCAGGTTTGACAGGGTTGCGATGTTTTTAATTTGAAATGTCTTCAAAATTTGTAAATATCTGTTGATCTATCTATTTCAAATGCTTTGAGGATCTCTAAAGACAAATCATATTGTGTCGTATTATTTATGTTTCTGATAAGTGGCATGCTGTTAATGGTGGCGATTTGGAACCTTTTTAGCTGGGGTTTCCGAGGGGCCCGAAATTTGAACACTAAAAAGCAAGGACCTTTTTTAGGTCGTTTGATTTTTTTTGTTAGTAATGTATGAAACTCTTTCGTTGGACTGAAAGTTACACTCAAAGGAAAAGAATAAATAAATTTAATAATTATTTGATTTGCTTGATCTATATTTTCTCTAGATAAAGGTGAATTTTAAGACATTTTTTAAATTGTAGCGTGCGGGAATCTTATCCGAAGTCGAAAAATTGGGTAAAATGTAGTTCGATTAGAAATGAATTATTTTTCCTATTTTCTTATTTATTTTGCCCTTGAATTTACCACTTTTTCAGTTGGATTGGCTCTGCCAGCTGTGTAGCTTTGACTGACATGCTACAAAAATCAGGTTTGACAGGGTTGCGATGTTTTTAATTTGAAATGTCTTCAAAATTTGTAAATATCTGTTGATCTATCTATTTCAAATACTTTGAGGATCTGTAAAGACAAATCATATTGTGTCGTGTTATTTATGTTTCTGATAAGTGGTATGCTGTTAATGGTGGCGATTTGGAACCTTTTTAGCTGGGGGTCTCCGAGGGGCCCGAAATTTAAACACTAAAAAGCAAGGACCTTTTTTAGGTCGTTTGATTTTTTTTGTTAGTAATGCATGAAACTCTTTCGTTGGACCGAAAGTTACACTCAAAGGAAAAGAATAAATAAATTTAATAATTATTTGATTTGCTTGATCTATATTTTCTCTAGACAAAGGTGAATTTTGAGACATTTTTTAAATTGTAGCGTGCGGGAATCTTATCCGAAGTCGAAAAATTGGGTAAAATGTAGTTCGAGTAGAAATTAATTATTTTTCCTATTTTCTTATTTATTTGACCCTTGAATTTACCACTTTTTCAGTTGGCTTGGCTCTGCCAGCTGTGTAGCTTTGACTGACATGCTACGAAAATCAGGTTTGACAGGGTTGCGATGTTTTTAATATGAAATGTCTGTAAATATCTGTTGATCTATCTATTTCAAATGCTTTGAGGATCTCTAAAGACAAATCATATTGTGTCGTATTATTTATGTTTCTGATAAGTGGCATGCTGTTAATGGTGGTGATTTGGAACCTTTTTAGCTGGGGGTCTCCGAGGGGCCCGAAATTTGAACACTAAAAGGCAAGGACCTTTTTAGGTTGTTTGATTTTTTTGTTAGTAATGTAAGAAACTCTTTCGTTGGACTGAAAGTTACACTCAAAGGAGAACAATAAATAAATTTAATAATTATTTGATTGCTTGATCTATATTTTCTCTTGAGACTAGTATAAAAATCAGCTCGGTCAGTGTTAAGGGTGAATTTTGAGACATTTTTTAAATTGTAGCGTGCAGGAATTCTGGTTGTCATTCTCTGGGCCTCCTGGGATAAAAAGATTAAATATATCAAAAAATTATTCAGATAAAAAAAATCATTTTTCTTTATCCGAAGTCGAAAAATTGGGTAAAATGTAGTTCGAGTAAAAATTAATTATTTTTCCTATTTTCTTATTTATTTGGCCCTTGAATTTACACCACTTTTTCGGTTGGTTTCAGGTTTGACAGGGTGGCGATGTTTTTAATTCGAAATGTCTTCAAAATTTGTACATATCTGTTGATCTATCTATTTTAAATGCTTTGAGGAATGGTGAAAATGGATATACATCTCCGAAAAGTATAGAAATATCAGGAATTCTGTCAAAATAAAGTTATAGGACGTATTTTATATCCGAAATAAGTTTCGTTATAATACAAAGTAATAAATACGTGGATGGTGTGAAGACTTAAAGGTAGGTAGGTAACAGCAGGCAATGCTTGTTTTTTCAGTATGGTTGGTAATAGCTAGTAAAGTATTTTCGAAATAACTGCTTTCTTCAATACACGCAGACCTTAGGATTAATTATATTCTTATTTCATTCTTTATACCCATGCGGTATTGGTTATTAAAAGTGTCGCTGACTTTAGTATGTTATATAGCTTCGTGTTGTATATTTATATACGGGGTGTTAAAGCCATCCGGTTCAGAGCAATTTTTGACATTAAGTTACTGGGTGAGTGAAGTCGCCACTTTTTGTAATTTCTAAAACTGTTGTGAACTATTCTGCTTATACTGACTGCTAATCATAACACAGGGTAACAAAATGAAAACAAAAATTTGGTGCCGGAAATCTAACATCTGATTTTAGATGTTTTTAATGTGCTGATTCCAAAAAAGCCACCATATTTTTTCTATCAACTCTAGTTTTTGAGATACAGGTTACAGGTTACAGGTTAATTGATATTTTTTTCTGATAAAGGACAACAAATAAAGAGATAAATATATACTTAATGGTCAAAATAGAAATTTCCCAGAATCTAATTAACCAAATGGATACCTGGAATTGTCCCTGACCCAATGTTCCTATACTAGGAACTACTCAATACACTGCTCTTAATTACTTTTATACCTGTAATTGCCTATGACCCGATTCTTCTATACCTGCTTGGCTGTACTCGATTTAGTATATTACTGAGTTTTCCCAAGTAAAGTTTTGCTATCATTTTGTGTAAATTTTGGTCGTTTTGTAGTATCAGGACACTAAACTGAAACAATGGCATCCACAAGCAGGCGTACCTGTGTAAATCATCCCGAAGTTTTTTGTTATGTGTGTGGTTAATACACTTTGAGAGAGAGCAGAAAAATGATTTCTGACTTTGTGAAAAGAGCTTATTTTGCCTATTTTGGCGTTCATTTAAGAGATCAAGATAAATCTTGGGCCCCACATTTCATACGTAAAACATGTGTTGAACATTTGCGACAAAGGACAACTGGAAAGAGGAAGTGCCTTAAGTTTGGTGTACCAATGGTTTGGAGAGAACCGCGAAACCATCATGACGACTGCTATTTTTGTCTCGTTAAAGGCATAAATAGAAACAGTAGACACAAATGGACATATCATGATCTAGATTCTGCAAGAAGGCCTGTAGCGCGTTCGGAAGAAATACCCGTTCCATCATTCAGTAGTCTACCCGAACTGACAGAAGATGATACAGAAACATCAACGTCTGACGAAGTTCAAAGAATTCAATCAGAAAACGACAGCGCATTTGAAGCAGATTTAGTCTCAGCAGTGTTTTAATCAAGAAGAACTAAACGATCTTATAAGAGACCTGAATCTCTCAAAGAAATCCGCTGAATTACTTGCATCCAGATTAAAAGAAAAAAATCTACTTTGTCCAGGTACTAATATTACATTTTATCGTAAAAGAGATAAGGATCTGCTGCCTTTTTTCGCTCAGGAAAATGACTTGGTATTCTGTAACAATATAAAAAGGCTCTTAGAAAAAAATGGGTTTGCCTGAATACACTCCAGATGAATGGCGCCTTTCTATTGACAGTTCAAAACGTAGTTTAAGATGTGTTCTTTTACATAACGGTAACAAATATGGCTCAACTCCTATTGGTCATTCTACTACCATGAAGGAAGAATATGAAACATTTGCATTAGTTTTAAGAAAAATTACATACGAAGAACATCAGTGGGCAATTTTTAAATTAATTGATTTAAAAATGGTTAACTTCCTCCTTGGACAGCAGGGTGGTTATACAAAATATCCTCGTTTTTTGTGCCTTTGGGACAGCAGAGCTAAAAATGAGTACTGGGTTAACAAAAATTGGCCTTCAAAAGATGTCATGATTCAAGGAAAACAAAACGTGATCAACGAACCTTTGGTTTCAAGAGAAAAAACTTACTTCCGCCCTTGCATATCAAACTAGGCCTAATAAAGCCATTTGTGAAGGCTTTAAATCGAGATGGAAATTGTTTTGGGTATTTGTCACGTTAATTTCCTGGCATTAGCACGGAAAAACTAAAAGCTGGTATACTTGGGGTCCTCAAATTGGGCAACTTGTTAAAGATTCACAATTCACCACATCAATGAACGAGACTGAATCTAACGCTTGGTGTTTTCTTGACAATAATAAAGCAAAGAATTACGTTAAATTAGTGGAAACTATGCTTTCAAATTTTAATATTCTCGGCTGTAACATGAATATAAAAGTTCACTACCTCCACATCCACCTAGATCGTTTTCCAGAAAACTTAGGTGATTGTAGTGAAGAACAGGGGGAAAGATTCCATCAGGATATTAAAACTATGGAAGATCGTTATCAAGAACGATGGGATAGCCACATGACGGCGAACTACTGCTGGAGCCTTAAACGAGACTTCCCTAGTAAACTCCATTCTAGAAAGTAGCATAAAAGAAAATTTTTATGTGATTAGTGACTAATGTAATTATGTAAATTAAGTTTTTGCAATAAATACTTAAATCCATGTGTCAATAGTAATATTATATATTATAACAGTGATAACGTAAAATATATACACAAATTTAGATCTGATAGACCAAATCTGAGAACTTTTTTATATACTGCATCCAAAAATTACCCAGGAACAGTTAAAAAATCGCAGGCACCAAAATGTGTGTTGGCCTGTGTAATCAATGGCCATTAAGGGTTTCAGATGTTTTACATATTATGGGGTATAATAGCATTTAATATGGGTTTTATTTATACTGCAAGGCATATTACACACTAAATATAGACAGAGAGAGTTTCGAAATGTTTTCTTAGTGTAAATTTTAGAAAAAATATTTATTTAAGATTTCCCATTAAAAAGTGTAAATTAAAAGAAAATTGTTAATATATTTTATTATAAATGGCATGAGAACAACATAAACACCTATATTTCATACTTGTGGTATAAGTGAATAAAAAACAGCCTCTAATAAATAGTTATAGAATAACGTCAATTTTTTTTCCTGTAGCAAATTTCTTAATTACATTGTTTATATTTACATCAATACTCTACCTATGGATATGCAAGAGACCCAATCCAACAGGTGGCTCTTGTGATACAGTGTCTCGTAGCCAAGTTTTAAATCGTAATCTTCACTTAAAAATATATATACAGTGTGTATCAGCCAAATGGAATAAATTCGATAATAAATAAATGGGGGCATGTTCGGAAAAACGCTTGGACCCGTCGATTGGTATTTTTAGTTGCTCATTTTCTTCAATAAAAACTTTTTTTACAGGGTGTGTCCTGTAACAGTGGTCAATGCCAACTTTCTTATTTCAAATGCAACACCCCGAATTGCCGAAATAGTTGAAGATAGGCATAGGACATTGAACATAAAATATGTTTAGAATCTCCTAAAGAATCCAAAAATTAAATAATATCCGGGGTGTTGCATTTGAAATAAGAAAGTTGGCATTGACCACTGTTACAGGACACACCCTGTATAAAAAGTTATTATTGGAGAAAATGAGCAACTAAAAATACCAATCGACGGGTCCAAGCGTTTTTCCGAACACGCCCCCATTTATTTATTATCGAATTTATTCCATTTGGCTGATACACACTGTATATATATATATATATATATATATATATATAAAATTTTCATGCAAATATTTACGACATGCATACAGATATTCTACTGACTACTGTCACAAGCTACTACCGCGAAAAGAGGTATTTTTATACTCACATATTCTTTAGACATAAACATAGATGGGGAGCCCGACAAGAGCGTGTCAGGCCAAGAAACCCTTTCAGGTCGTACACGTCCCACAAGCTCGGGTTCCACATAAGTGTCACCCAAGCAAACCGGTCTGGCGTTGACTAAAGCGTCGTATCGTCAGACTAGATGCTCGGTAGTTTCATCTATCTCAGCACAAAACCTGCAGTATGATTCGAAGTTGGCCTTAGTTTAGATTTAGAAGTCTATTAGACTCAGAACGGCTAGAAGGGTCTGATATGAAGAACTTAGACTGTCTGAGTCCTGCTAGCTCGTGCCATTCAGCACGGAATTCTTCGACAGTGCGGTTCTTAATCAGCTGAAGGAGCAATTCCAAGAGCAGGTTCCGGTTCAGTTAACGCAGTGTTACTACCTTCCAGAGCCAGCTGATCCGCCCCCTCATTACCCCAATGCCCTATGAGGGCCAGGCACCCAAATGAGACTAACCCTATTGGACTCTCACAGCCTCTCTAGGGCTCTCCTTCATTCAAGCGATATCAGCGAATTCACTTTGTTGGAGGACAGAGCTTTAATCGCGGCTTGACTATCACAGCATATATCACATGAATTTTATTTCCTTACTTGTGGCAATTGTCAGTATTTTCTCAGATTTTGTAAATATTTGAAAGAAGAACTGATTTTTTTTTAAATATTCAATACCTTGCATTCTAGAAATTAAGCCGTTTGGGACATGTGTCCATATGAACTTTTTGTCTTAGAATTAGTTAGGGAATCAGCCCTTACTTCACCATGTATAAATTTCTTTTTTTCTAGGACAAAGGTATGCAATGTATTCTCTAAAAACATGCGTAGCGAAGTTTCTGCTTCAGTTCAGAGTTACAGAAGACCAACATTTTACAATGGATATCGGCACTTGCTCAGTTCTCAAATCGATGAATGGATATAGAATGAAAATCTTCAAAAGAAATTAACTTTTATTGTGATATTAATTTTTATTAGGACAGTATCAGTGATACACATAATCTTTACAATTTTTTTGGTACATGTATATTGTTTTTTAGTGCATTTACTGTAGTCTGATTGTAGAAAGTTCTAAAATAACATAATTTATTTGGAAAACGGTTGATTTTTAGCATCACTTTGTAATCTTTAGAGAGATTATAGAATAATTAAAACAATAAACGTTTAGTTTATATTTGATTCCACCTTATTAATTCTGGGGTTTATAAAAAGTAAGTTTGTATTAACCTTAACTGAAGAATGACGGACAACCTGAAGTTTGGTACGAAAATATTAGTTTGATTTATACATAACCTAAGCAAATAGCTAACATAGAACGAAAGCTTTCACGGCATTAAGGAAGCATAGTTCTTGCCATGATTAGACCGTGGCAAATTGGAATTACTATCCGACGTTTCGCCTTCGATTGCACGAGGCATCTTCAGGGATCTTTACTCTACGAGATCTGAACACTGAATGAGCTCGAAGAGATTCAGGAGGGCTTTTATACCCGACTTGTGCTCGCCGAACCGTGACCCTGTGTTAAGATCGGTTTCCACGTGTGATTTAGACCGTAACCCGTATCTCTATTAAAATTTTTTGTATAATTAAATATTTCAATAGATTCTCTTACTTTTCGCCTATAAAAACCTGGAATCGATGCTAGAACCTTAGTTTCCTTTACATTTATGAAATGGCCAGTGTTATGCTGGTATTCAGCTACAGCAGATTGAACAATTTATTTCTTTTTAATACATCGTTCATGTTCCTTAAGTCTAGTTTCTCCCACATACACTTCTTCACAGGATCAAAGAATTTTATATACTCCTTCTTTTTGAAAAGGTACAAGATCTTTCTTATGTGTATTGAAGATTAGGCGTATGTTGGACCGCCGAAGTAATCGTCCTATTTTGTCTGTAGTACCATGTATGTAGGGAAGAACAACACTAACTAATGGTGGCTCTTTATCATTCTCCTTTGGCGGAGTTGGTTTACTATGTCATTTAATTTAATTTAATTCCAATTTGACAGCGTGCTAGCAATGCATTAGTTAGAGAAAGGATTAAGGCAACACGTCGTGATTTAGATACAAATGCCCGGAAACTATTAGAAATTCATCTGAAATTAGCTTCTAGACTAGAAAGAACTAAATTTACAACTTTGGACAACATTACCAACGCACAGGCAGAAAAAATCCATCAAGAAGTTACATTTAAGCAACAAAAGAAGTTTGAAGCTCTACTGAACAGAAAAAATCCAGTGAAACTTTCGCAGAACACAGTTATCAACCTGTCATCGAAGCCGTTATCCGAAGCAGACCTTTCCGTCCTTTCCAAGGGCCAAAATTTCGCAATAGCACCAAGTACCATTTCCGTAGACGACATAGTATCTTTTGTTGAAGAAGCCGACGAAGTCAGATATGAGACAGCGAAGATCATTAAAAATTCAAAATCACCGAAGTCAAACCTCTCCGCAGCTGAAAAAAACAGCAATGAAGACCTTAAACGAAGAAGCAAACATTCTGGTACTTCCAGCAGATAAAGGCAATGCCATAGTCGTCATAGACAGAACAAAATATGTGGAAAAGGTTACTCAACTTTAGGACAACCACACCTATAAGGTTATGCAGGCAGACTTCACAAGTAGAATAGAAAGATCCATTACCAATTTGATCAACACATCCAGTCTACCTCCAGCGGAGAAAAAATCACTAAAACCAAGCAGTTCCAAGACTCCCAGGTTCTACGGTCTTCCGAAGATATACAAAGACAACGTACCACTTCGACCGATCGTCAGTGCAATAGACTCGCCCACATACAAACTAGGTAAAAATTTTCTTAATCCATTTGCTGGAAAAACAGATTCTTTTATTAAAAACTCTGCACATTTCGTGGAAAAACTCAAGACAATCCAGTTGGATCCCGAAGATATTTTGGTCAGTTTCGATGTAGAATCACTTTACACAAATATTCCTGTCAACGACTCAATTTCAATCATATCAGATATACTGGATAACAATAATCTTGATAAGAACTTAATGGACCTAGTGGAAGCTTGTCTTACATCTACTTATTTCATTTTTCAAGGAACTTTTTACGAACAAACTTCAGGGGGAGCTATGGGATCTCCTCTATTACCTGTGGTAGCGAATATCTTTATGAAAGCCTTTGAGGATATTGCTCCAACATCCGCTCCACTAAAACCGAAGCACTGGTTTAGATATGTAGATGATACTTTTGTTGTTTGGCCTCATGGACACGATAATCTCCTCATGTCTCTGGACCACCTTAATCAGCAACATCATAATATCAAATTCACGATGGAAATTGAATCTAATGGAACAATTCCCTTTCTAGATGTATGTGTTCAAACGAAGAAAAATGGCACATTAGGACACTCTGTGTATAGAAAACCGACGCATACAAACACATACTTTAACGCAAATTCTCATCACCATCCAGCACAAAAGAAATCGGTTATTAACTCACTAGTATTCAGAGCTATTTCGATTTCTGATCAAGATTCTTTAACATCGGAAACATCGAAACTGACCGAAGCTCTCAGAGGGAATGGCTATTGAACTGAAGATATTACGCGTTCAATTAAAAGACATAGTAAACCAACTCCGCCAAAGGAGAATGATAAAGAGCCACCATTAGGTAGTGTTGTTCTTCGCTACATACATGGCACTACAGACAAAATAGGCCGATTACTTCGGCGGTCCAACATACGTACAATCTTCAATACACATAAGAAGATCGGACAATGCTTGCGATCCCCGAAAGATCTTGTACATTTCCAAAAAGAAGGAGTATATAAAATTCCTTGCTCCTGTGTAGAAGTGTATGTGAGAGAACCAGGACGCTCAATATCAACTAGAATTAAAGAACATGAACGATGCATTAAAAAGAAACAAATTGTTCGATCTGCTGTAGCTGAACACTAGCATAACACTGGCCATTTCATAAATGTAAAGGAAACCAAGGTTCTAGCATCGGTTCCAGGTTTTTATAAACGAAAAGTTAGAGAATCTATTGAAATATTTAAACATACAAAAAATTTCAATAGAGATACGGGTTACGGCCTACATCACACGTGGAAACCGATCTTAACACAGGGTCACGGTTCGGCAAGCACAAGTCGGGTATAAAAACCCGCCTGAATCTCTTCGAGCTCATTCAGTGTTCAGGTCTCGTGGAGTAAAGATCCCTGAAGATGCCTCGTGCAATCGAAGGCGAAACGTCGGATATTAATTCCAATTTGACACGATCTAATCCCTAGAACCATGATTTCTTAATTGTCTAATCTTCTTAAGTGTATTGAAGATTGTACGTATGTTGGACCGCCGAAGTAATCGACCTATTTTGTCTGTGGTGCCATGTATGTAGGGAAGAACAACACTGCCTAACAGTGGCTCTTTATTTTTCTGCTTTCGCGGAGTTATAACTAGATCATATATCTTTCTATTATGTTATATTATTCAGTTCACAATAAGCTTATTGAAAATCTATAATAGTATATTTTCTATTCGAATCGCCCAGTAATTTGCATATTTTAGAGATAGACTTAGTTTTTGCTAGTAGGCTCGGATTGCCTAAACAAAACAAAAGAAAACTGTTGTCATGTTAAATAAATTACTTGTCAAAAACCTCTGGTTCGTTTTGAAGCTAGATTAGATAACCGCAACAATTATTTTATATTGTATAATAAAAAATGACTAGAAAACGTTTTTTAATGAAGAAAAATACAACTTGTTGCTGTGCTTTGCACAATATAACGAAGATGTTAACGAGGCTTCG
Organism: Kuschelorhynchus macadamiae; assembly: GCA_030620095.1. Taxonomy (NCBI): domain Eukaryota; kingdom Metazoa; phylum Arthropoda; class Insecta; order Coleoptera; family Curculionidae; genus Kuschelorhynchus; species Kuschelorhynchus macadamiae. The sequence continues at coordinate 238,297 of JAUTXW010001579.1, forward strand.
GAACTATATTTACTAAGGTATGCTTAGCATTCGTCGTATTTTATACAGTTTTATGAAGCTGTTGGCGTTTTAAACATAGGTATCCAGAACGAAGACAACCCTGTGATATTACATTTCTTAGAATAAAAAGAAATCTAGTTGATTTCGGATCTTTCAATCAAATCAGAATGTTGGGGTTCCAAAAATCCGGGTACAAAAATTTTTAAGGAAACACGGTTATAAACCATTTAAATTCAGATTGGTGCAACACTTATATCCAGGCAACGCGCAGCGTCGCACACTGGCTGATTTTGCCAGAAAACATGGCGGGTACCGAACTTGGGATTCTAATATATGAAATATCTAGTTGCCTTTGAAACTGACGTTATAGAAAGTGCATGATTTGTTTTACGAAAGGTCAAAGTCAAACAATTTGGAGGTGATGTTCATACCTTTCTTTTCGTTACAAAATTGATTTCTTACTGAATAAAATAAACTCTTTATAATTAATAGGTAAGGTTGATTTATCACGGAAAACAACGAGTAAGGTATGTTGTTTAGAAATATTGTATGTCATAGCGTTATATTTAAACTTCGGACAATTTTGAATGGGTTCTAATTAGCAGTGTATTTTTTGGCATTTTTTTTTATTTCAAAATTGAAAAGTCGTTTTTTTTATGATTTCACCACATTTCACCTATCAGATATATTTTTTTAAATTACGCATACCTTCTTGTTATATTTTCTGCTAACAACCGTTGCCGGAAAATGCCGATAAGAAAATATAGAGTAAGTAAATTAGGGTTGACCACCAGTCATATCTCCAAAAGTATTGGTCGTTAATTTTGGATAAAAATGGATAAACTTATTTCAGCCACATAAAAACGTTGAGACATATTTTTTAGTTTATAAAATAGCCGCTAGGGGATGCAACAGCAAAAGGATAGTCTAATTGTAGATTTTCTTGTAAATTTTGCCTGTTAAAATTTATTTAAAATGTACAATTCTTAACCAATTATACATATTTTTTTTTACTTTTCCATTTTTGCATGTTCTCGATAATAAAGCGATATATTTGTTACTGAAGAAAGTTTTTATAGGTAATATTTATTATCGCGGGTTTACCCAATAAATACGGCTAATGTCTTTTTGTTCAGGAACTGCTTAATTTCAGCAAAAATAATTTGCTATGTATTGTTTTTTTTCACTCACATGCGAACATGGAGTTTTTAAAATTAAGCTTCCGACAATTAAGTGAAATTAGTTAGAAAAAGTTTCCCGGAAAAAAATGTAAATACAAAATTCCTAAGACAAAAAGGTAGAATTTTGGTACGGACTGGCTATACGTCATTGACCATTGAGGCTAAAAAAATAACTTTTATTATAAATTTAAGAATAAATGGAATTCTACAAACAGAAGAAAACAACGAATTTTTGAACAATCCAGTCTATGGCTTGAGACCGGATAGTATAGGAGCGAAAATAATATAAATGCGGCAAAATTATTAAAAACAATAAATCAGGAGTCGGAAAAAGCAGACGAATTTTTCAATGCTTTAAATAAAAAAAACAGTGCTTGTATTCTCGACTTACTGGAGGTTGGTGGATGAACCGAAGCTACCAAAATTCCAGTATAAATTCACACGAATACAGGCTATAAACCTTAATTGCTCCATATATCCTTCATATGACTAGGTCTTAGAGGAAAAAAAAATGTTACCCTGCTGGAATTATTCTGAGTGAATCTCAGGCTGAACTTCCACTTAAAAATCTACTTAACCATACATGCCTAGGAATACTTCAAACACTGGGAGATGCCCTGCTGAAACATCGAAATCTCATTGAAAACTTGAACGATTCAACTTTATTTTGAAAATGGGGTTTCGATAGTTCTCAGAATACAAACAAAGTTTTAATATCAGTAATTCCGATTCCAGCATCTTTTTTACTTCTCTGGTACCCATCAGACTTAGTTTTGAGCAAAATAACAAACCTGATATTATAATCTGGCAAAATATCAAGCCTTTTTTTCTGGCAATTCGCTAGAGAGACTAAAGAGTTCAAGGAGCTAGAAAAAAAACACATGGATTTTCAGATCAAAAACCTTGTTCCCTTTAATTATATCCTGGGGGTATTGTTGTCCAAGTACAGTATAAGCTATTTTTTACAATGGAGAGACGGTAAGGTTGGGAATGCTACAACGGAAAACAATTCCACCCAAAAATGTTTTTATGTGGTGCAATGTCGAGGGAATTTAATAAAGTTGAAGCATTCAGTGGTATTTAACATTGTCCCGAAAAAAATAACACTATGTAGATTTTTCTAAAATTTATTATAGCCTCAATTATTGGGATCGCCAGTGACATTTGTGCCTGAGGAGGATAAGTCAGTCATGATTGGCTCTGACAGGGAGGCCATAGCAGCTTGTAGGTCATTGGCACTGGAGGGTTCTAAATTAAGCATGGAGAAAACTGCAAGGAAAGATGATTTTTTGCAGTTTGATCCAATGACTCCACCAAGAGTGCGGCTGTCCCAAGATTCGGATAAAGCAAATGGTCGCTATATATTAGCCAGATTAAGGGATCCTTCCTTACTAAAGACCTTAAGGCTATTTCTTGCTTATCTACACGACCAGCCATCTAGTGTGTGTTTTGAGGGGCATACAAGTACTAGCATTAAATTATTGCTAGCTTCAGAAGGCCTTCCCAGTGACAAGGACTCCCTGCGCAAGTTGTATTATCGCTTCCACGATGCCTATGGGATTGGTTCATCTGAAGTGGACTCAGACCTTGCAGCGTATAGATCTTTCTACTCCTCGGAAAAAATTTTACGGCTCCAAAAAATTCGTGAAAGTACTGGTAAATATTATTCTAGTGGTTCACCATCAAAAAGTAAAAATTTTTAGTCAATATGACGCGAAAAGAGGATCTAGCACCCTCTAGAAAATTGACCAATAGTAATTTTAATTTTTTTTTCTTAATATTCAGTCCTTAAGACATAAAACAGACGAATTATATCTTTTGTTAGAAGAGCTAAATTTTCCAGAAGTCATTGCCATCACTGAGCACTGGCTAAATATCAATCAACCTGTTTTTATTAAAAACTATACCACAATTGCCAGATTTAATAGAACTAATTTAACTCATGGAGGCACCATGATAATGTCTTTAAACAACGATTTTTCCGAAATATCAAAGTATAATCATTTATTATCTGAAAAAATATTTGAATTTTCTATCGTTTATCACAATACTTATGACCTTTATATTATTTGTATTTATAGAACACCTGATGCTGATGTGCAATTATTCTGCCATAACCTTCTAAGTTTGCTCGAGTCCCTTCCTGTAAAAAGCAAATTAATCTTATGTGGTGATTTCAATATTGACTTTTCCAGTGTGTGTGCTGCTCAGGAATGTCTTCAGTCCATCTTTGAGTCATTAGGAATTGCCATGCACGTCAACTCACCAACCAGAATTACTAAGACAAGTGCCAGTACTATAGATTACGTTGTGTCTTCTTTCGATCCTAGCTCCGTCGAATGTAATGTCTTAAGTCCAGGTTTCTCCGATCATGAAGCAATTTTCACAAAATTTTCAATTACATCCAAAGCCAAAAATTCCTCTAGACAAGTAGGCCGTATTTTTTCGGTTAGAAATTTCATTAATTTCAAACACCTATGTCAAATAACTGACTGGGACTCTCACACTTATGATGTCGACACTGAATTTTCTCGTTTTATAAAAACTCTAACTAATATAGCTTCTGAATCTTTTCCTCTTAGGCCTATCAAAAATAAAAGAAGTAAACCCTGGTCCACTAAAGGTTTACGTATATCTTCTAAGAACATGCGGTCACTATCTCATTTAAAGAAATTTTCGGACAGTGTCTTTTTTCATAATTATGTAAAATCATACAGAAAAATTTATCATAAGACTATTAAAGCCGCCAAAGATATTTATTACAATAATAGACTTTCTAACGCCAAAAATGTAGCTAAAGAAACCTGGTCTATCGTAAATGATTTAAGAAACAAAACTCCTTTATCCAACACTATCCTTACCTCTCCTGGGGACCTAAACAATTATTTTGTAAATGTAGCCAAAGATTTGACTAAATCCGTATCTCAATCTAATGACCCAATTTCATATCTCTCTAATCATAGGGTAAACCTGCACAGTTTCTTCTTTTCACCAGTAGTTTTATCAGAACTTCGCAGTACAATTAATGATATCAAAAATAAATCTTCCTCGGGAATTGATGGGCTTACTTTAAAAATGTATTCAAGTCTGCCGGAGTGCACTCTAGAGCATCTGACTGCTTTGATAAATATGTCTTTCCAAAATGGTACTTTTCCAAGCTGCCTTAAAACTGCAATAATCATACCTCTTCACAAGGGAGGTGTTTCAGAAGAAGCTTCGAACTATCGCCCAATTGCACTTCTCCCTACGCTATCTAAGATCATCGAAAGACTGGTTAAAAAAAGGCTTTTATCATTTCTGTCTAGATATGAAATACTTACAAAACATCAATTTGGATTTTTAAGTAACAAATGCACAAGCGATGCCATGTTTTCCCTTCTTAATAGAGTTTACTCTAGCCTAAACAACCATCACGCTACGGCAACATTTTTCTGTGATTTTTCCAAAGCTTTCGATTGTGTGAATCGTAATATATTAACTAACAAGCTGTAGTACTATGGATTTAGAGGGGCTCCTCTCGATTGGTTTAAGTCATATCTTAGCAACAGAAATCAAGTTGTGAAAGTTGACAACAGGATGTCTTCTTGTAGGCCAATGGAATATGGAGTGCCTCAAGGCTCGTGTTTTTTCTGTTCATAAACGACATGGCTAATTTAAACATTAGTGGAAAAATATGTCTCTTTGCGGACGATACCAGCTTTACGTGGAGCCACCCAGATGTCACGGACCTACATAGGATTGTATCTAATGACCTAATCACCATTAAATCCTGGTGCGATTCTAATCTCCTATGTTTGAACATCTCTAAAACGAAAGTCTTGTCTTATAAAAACACGCTGCAACCTTTTGACCTTAATGGTACCACTATTGATGTCGTAAACTCTGTAAAATTTCTAGGGCTTCTTGTAGATGATTCTTTAAAATGGGATCCACATATCGACGCTTTATCAAGGAAGTTGGGTTCTGCTTGCTTTGCGTTAAGATCTGTTTCCGAGGAGCTTAGCTTTTCTACCTCTAGAACTGTTTATTTTGCTCTTGTTGAGTCGCACCTCAGATATGCTATTCCATTCTGGGGTACATGTTGTGCGACTCAATTTGATCGAATTTTTATACTACAAAAAAGAGCTGTTCGTTACCTACTGAGACTTAACAGTAGAACTCACTGCCGAGATTTCTTTAAAAGATATAAAATACTAACCCTTCCTTGCTTATTCATTTTGGAATCGGTTTGCTTAATTCGTAAGCATGCACCTGCTCTATTAGAGAGACCTTCTCACAACTACCCTCTCAGAAACACTGAGCACGATCTCTATCTTCCAACCCCACACTCAGAGTTAATTAAAAGATCAGTAATCTACAATGCAAAAAAAATGCATAATCACCTGCCATTTAACATCAAATCCATAATATCTCTGACTTCATTTCGCAAGGCTTTGAAGTCATTCTTACTGGAAAGCGCCTTCTACACCGTGAACGAGTTTTACAACACATAAATTTATCCTTATGAACCCCTAGTGTGATAGTTGCCATTACCAACCATTTTTACCGAATTTTGTATATGTATTTTTTTAATTGTTTCGTACTTTTTTATTTTTTATTTTTTACTTTGCTTTTTTATTTTTTTTACATTATATTTATGAAAATGTTTATAACATAGTACGACTGACAAAGTACATTTCTAATGTACTTCTTTTAGGATTCTATTATATTAATATTCTAAATTCTTGATTTAAATATTATTTTTCTATAATATTTATGATGTGTTTTTGTTTTGTTTGCTAATTTTGATGTTTGTAAACTATTTTTTTTTACAACAGCTTTGTCCACAAAATTGTAAAATTTTTTTGACAATAAAGCATTTATTTATTTATTTATTTATTTATTGCAGACATTAGACCCACTATCCTGCCTAGTTATCTCTAGAAATGTACGAGGTATATCAAAAAACCAATGTATAAAAAAAATTGAACACCCTGTATCTCGGACACTGTCAACATTAGTACTGAGATTAAGTTAGTTTAGATCATCATATCTTAGCACCAGGTATACATTTCTAGATTTTACAGACGCCCTATAGATAAAAGACGTTCTGATCTACTATAAAAGCAATTATTTTAATTTTAACACCCTGTATAATAAAAATATAGCAAGAAAATGGTTTTGACATTTAATTTCACCAAAGCGGACATATTTTACTCAATAAAAACAAACAAAATACTTTAGATTAATGTATGCCATGTTTTTGGCAAAATCGACCAGTGTGCGTCGTATGATTTTCGGTAACTGGTGTCTACAAAAATGCGATAATGATTCTTGATGATGACTTTTATAGAAAATTATACACAAAATATACAAATATTAAATGAACCAACAAGAATATCGAGAACTGCCGTGACACTTTTAGATCCTATATTTGTAACTGATGAATCATTAATTAAAGAATTCGGCACTATTCCTATGGATAATATTTCAGATCATTGTTTAGTATACTCTTATTTAACAATAGAAAAACCTTCTGTTCAGCCGATGATTATTACTTATCGTAATTTTAACAATTTTGACGTAAACTTATTTCTTCATGATCTTCATTTGCTTCAGTGGAACGATATATTTTACGAAAACAATATAAATAATAAAATAAACCTTTTGAATAAACTTTTTTTCCCACTTTTTGACAAACATGCTCCATTCAAAACGGCCAGAATTACAAAGTCTAAGGCGCCTTGGCTAACACCAAATCTTAAAATTTTTATGAAGCAAAGAGATCAGGCTTTACGGGAATTTAAACGAGCCAGGACTGCTGTTGCCTGGGAAAATTATAAACGCTTAAGAAATTTTACTGTTTCGTTAGTAAGGCGGGAAAAGAGGAAATATTTAAATGAAGTTTGCGCGGAAAAAAATTTAAGAAAAACCTGGAGATTTTTAAAGTCATTGAAGTTATGCTCTGGTAAAGATTTTAGTATTCCAGATAATCTGGCCGATCCAAATAAGATTAGTGATTATTTTGGTCAATTTCTTCAAAATATTTCTGATTGCAGTTTGAAAATTAATTTTTATCGGAATAATATTTTTAATGATCAATTGAATTTTTCTTTTAATATGACTACTATTACAGAGGTTCACAAAATAATTCACGAAATACGTACTGAAGCTGCTGGTGTTGATGGCATGAGCGTTAAAATGTTAAAAATTTGCAGTCCTTTCATTGACAAATACATTACCCATATTATTAATTGTTGCATAGAGACTAATTATTTTCCGGATCAGTGGAAAATTTCTATTGGAAAACCTTTATCTAAAACCAAAAATCCAAGCAAACTTAACGATCTCAGGATAATCAGCATTTTACCACTTCTTTCTAAAATTTTTGAAAAAATTTTATATAATCAATTATTCAATTACTGTATTGTTAATAATATAATTCCGGAAACTCAATGTGGCGTCAGAAAAGACTTTAGTACATCCGTTGCATTGGTTGGGTTAACCGATGATATTATGTCTGCTGTTGATAAGAAATTAAATACTGCGCTAGTCCTCCTTGATTTTTCCAAAGCTTTTGATACTATTAATCACGAACTTCTGCTATCAAAACTAAAATATTATGGACTTGAGGAACCCTCAGTTAATCTTATAAAGTCATATTTTTCTAATCGTTATCAAAAAATTTTTTGTATTGACATATTTTCAGATGAGGTTCAGATCTTGTCAGGTGTGCCTCAGGGTTCGATCCTTGGACCACTTCTTTTTATTATTTACACTTCAGATATTTTGAAATCTTTAAAACAATGTAAAATTCAGGCGTACGCAGATGACACTCAAATTTACTATCATTTTAGTCATAAAGGCCACTTAAATGCATCAAATATAATAAATGAAGATTTAAATATATTACAAAAACTTTCTTTTGAACACAACTTAAAATTAAACCCTTCAAAATTAATTTTGATGCTTTTTGGCCCAAAGAACCACAGAGATTTTTTGTGCCAAAATCTTAATATTAATATTGACAGTATCAGACTTCCTGTGGTTGCGTCTGCTCGTAACTTGGGAATTCTGTTGGATTCCGAGTTACGGTTTAGGGAATACGTTAAAATATTGATTCAAAAATCGTATCTGTCTCTAAAGGTATTGTATAACAGCCGTCAAGTCCTTAGTTTTTCCTTGCGTAAAATGCTTTGCGAATCCCTAGTTTTATCAAATTTTAGTTATTGCGATTTTGTTTATGGTTCTTGTCTGGACATGGCAGACAAGAATCGGATTCAAAAAGTTCAAAATACATGTTCGCGCCTTATATTGGGACTAAGAAAATTTGACAATATTTCACACACTTTCAAAGAACTAGGTTGGCTTAAAATGGATAATCGTAGAACGCTACATCTAGGCAGCTTTTTAATAAAAATTTTAAAAAACCCTGTGCTACCTTCATCCCTTAAAAATAAGTTTATGTTACGTTTAAATATCCACTCACGTAACATTAGATTTTGCAATAAATTAACGATGCCTCATCATCAGACCGCCATGTTTCAGAGATCTTTTACTTATAATGCCATAATACTGTATAACTCATTACCCTCTGAGCTAACATTGTTAAATGATATCAAATTTAAAACTTTATTTAAAAAACATCTCTTTAATATTCAAAACTCTATTTAAAATTAAAATTAAATTAAAATGTTTAAATTACTATTGTTTTTATTTACAATTCTGCTTATGTCTTGTTTCTCCAATATGGCAGGTATGAACATGACTCCTAACACTCGTAACTTTTTTTTTATGTATTTTAATATAATTATTTGATTTGCATGTTAAATTTAGAATAATATTTTAACTGTATATCCAGCAAAATAGGGTTCAGTAGAGTAGCCTATTTGGCTAGACTGCGCCCTGTTTTTTCCTGGATTTTTTTTCTATAATTTTAAGCAAACATTGTAACAAGTAAGAAAATAAAAGTCATTTATTATTATTATTATTATTATTATTATTATTAAAAGTAATATGGTCGTAATACTGGTTGCAAGAAAACCAGCATCGAATATTTCCTCGCGAACAACAGGGTAGGTTTGGGTTTAATATTTCTTGTTTCATATTGGGTTCAAAAATAATGTACCGTATATACCAGGGGAGCTTAGATACAGATCGGTATTTCCAAATACTGGAACTTATTCTACCGGAATTACTCGATGATCTGCCTTGGGCCTATTTACGCGACATATATTTTCAGCAGGACGGAGTACCTGCTCATAATTCCGGTAGAATAAGGCAGTATTTGGAAAATAATTTTTTTTGGAAAATGGATAGCAATGGTCCTGTAAGATGGCCGGCGAGATCGCCAGATCTCTGGGTTTTGGATAACTTCCTGTGGGGTCCTTTATAATTAAAACAGGACAAGACATGACACGTTAGCAGATTTAATAAACGCCACAAGAAGGGCATTCAATGAAATACAACAACGACCGGTTAGTATTTTCAATGCCTTAAGAAGAATAGGGAAATTATGTAGCCTTTGTGTAAGGCAAAATGGACATCATTTCGAACAATATCTTTAGGGTATAGATTTAGTTTTCTGTTTATTTTTGTGATCTTTAGTGGTAGGATTAGTTTTTGTTGTTGTTGTTGCTGTTTAGTATATAGTATATAGGTATTAGAGGTAGAATTATTAACATGTTCATTTTATTCAATCAATAATAATTAATTCCTGTCCTGTGTGGTGGGTGTACTGTTTAAAAAATTATAAGTTTGTGTTCTATTTCAAAAACGACAGCTCACATAAAAAATCTGACTACGCCACTGGATTCTACGTGAAAAACTGTATCAGAGCCAGTTTTTACCTTTTCGATAAGTTAGACAAGAACCGAAATACGAGGAGGCCCAAAAATGCAATATTTTTAATTTCACACTGTATCTTAAAAACGAAGGGGGCAATGAAAATTTTGTTTGGGTCATCTTTCGTTTCACAAAAAAGTAGCACGACGGCGCGCGCGAAAACCGCAACCCTCTATCTTCACTAATAAGAGACTTACCTCATAAAAACGAAAACGGGACAACCTGTACATCTAGAAACGGAATCGTTCCATTAGATTCAATTTTCATTGTGAACCAAGGTTTCCAGAAATGTAAGGATATTATCCTGTCCATGAAGTCAAACAACAAAAGTTTCATCTACATATTTGAACCAGTGTCTTGGTTTTAATGAAGCGGATGTTAGAGCAATACCCTCAAAGGCTTCCATAAAGATATTCACTTCCACAGGTGATAGAGGAGATCCCATGGCTGCCCCTAAAGTTTTTTCATAAAAAGTTCCTTGATCCAATATGTCTGATACAAGGAAATTGCGTCGTTGACAGGAACATCTGTGTATAGTGATTTTACATCGAAACTGACCAAAATATCTTCGGGATCCAACTAGATTGCCTTAAGTTTTTCCACGAAATGTGCAGAAAAAGCCATTTATTCAAGGACTTTCATTATAAATTTCCATAATAACCAATATGGGTAGACAACAAACTACATGGAATGGTCGAAACTCATTTTCAGGAGCAGATTTCATTAAATGTATGTCCTTGCATTTTATCTGGTCTACTTGCTGGTGACTCATATAGGCACTTTTTGCAACATGGGTTGCCTTTATTATTTGAAGACTTACCTTTTATGCTGAGAAATTATGCATGGCGGCGCCCCATCGAATTTCTATTTTCGCTCGAGGCGGCCCCCTAGATCATCTGACCTCAAGAGTCTAGTTTTTTTCCTATGCGTATAGTCGATGACCTACGACATCGAATAACAGATGGATTTGAAACCGTAAGAAATACTCCCAATATATATATATATAGGGTGTCCCAATAGTGCGTTCTCGGTTGATATCTTGATAACGGATAGCGATATAAAAAATGTTCAAATACAAAAGTTGTAGAACACTACGGGCTATATAACCTAAAATTATTTTCATTTATATAGGGTGTCTCAAAAATCTGTAGCGAAGCAAAGTTGTTGAGTAGTATGGGTCGACTTTCAACGTGAAAAAACTTTGTCGGCGTTGTACAGGGGGTCCTAGATAAGTAGGAGAAATTAAAAAAATTAAAAACATCATATCTTCATTTTTTTAAATGGAATGTATAGTATTTTAATATTTTAGACTATTCGTGACCCAAAACCCTATCTTTCGTTATAAATATGTCCTCTACCTAAATAAATAAATAAATAAATGCTTTATTGTCAAAAAAAATTTTACAATTTTGTGGACAAAGCTGTTGTAAAAAAATAGTTTACAAACATCAAAATTAGCAAACAAAACAAGACAAAAACACATCATAAATATTATAGAAAAATAATATTTAAATCAGGAATTTAGAATATTAATATTATAGAATCCTAAAAGAAGTACATTAGAAATGTACTTTGTCAGTCGTACTATGTTATAAACATTTTCATAAATATAATGTAAAAAAATAAAAAAGCAAAGTAAAAAATAAAAAAGTACGAAACAATTAAAAAAAAATACATATACAAAGTTCGGTAAAAATGGTTGGTAATGGCAACTATCACACTAGGGGTTCATAAGGATAAAATTATGTGTTGTAAAACTCGTTCACGGTCTAGAAGGCACTTTCCAGTAAGAATGATTTCAAAGCCTTGCGAAATGAAGTCAGAGATATTATGGATTTGATGTTAAATGGCAGGTGATTATGCATTTTTTTTGCATTGTAGATTACTGATCTTTTAATTAACTCTGAGTGTGGGGTTGGAAGATAGAGATCGTGCTCAGTATTTCTGAGAGGGTAGTTGTGAGAAGGTCTCTCTAATAGAGCAGGTGCGTGCTTACGAATTAAGCAAACCGATTCCAAAATGAATAAGCAAGGAAGGGTTAGTATTTTATATCTTTTAAAGAAATCTCGGCAGTGAGTTCTACTGTTAAGTCTCAGTAGGTAACGAACAGCTCTTTTTTGTAGTATAAAAATTCGATCAAATTGAGTCGCACAACATGTACCCCAGAATGGAATAGCATATCTGAGGTGCGACTCAACAAGAGCAAAATAAACAGTTCTAGAGGTAGAAAAGCTAAGCTCCTCGGAAACAGATCTTAACGCAAAGCAAGCAGAACCTAACTTCCTTGATAAAGCGTCGATATGTGGATCCCATTTTAAAGAATCATCTACAAGAAGCCCTAGAAATTTTACAGAGTTTACGACATCAATAGTGGTGCCATTAAGGTCAAAGGGTTGCAGCGTGTTTTTATAAGACAAGACTTTCGTTTTAGAGATGTTCAAACATAGGAGATTAGAATCACACCAGGATTTAATGGTGATTAGGTCATTAGATACAATCCTATGTAGGTCCGTGAAATCTGGGTGGCTCCACGTAAAGCTGGTATCGTCCGCAAAGAGACATATTTTTCCACTAATGTTTAAATTAGCCATGTCGTTTATGAACCTATTTGTCATAGTTATATATATATATATATATATATATATATATATATATATATATATATATAATATTTACTATTTTGGCTATTATAAAAGCGTAGGTAGTGTCAACATTTACTTAGAACTTAATGTACGAAGATTCAAGACAATCCTGAAGTAAAAACAAATGAAAACGGGGAAAATGTTGTCATGGCGAAATGTCAAACTCTTGTATTTGTGTAGTAACGGTGTTCAAATTGATTCAAAATGAATTTTTCTAGAGAAGAATTGATTAACATGATTTATGTTTTGGGCGCAAGTGATCAAAATTGTTTTTTAGCAAGTAGAGTTTATGCGCAACGGTTTAGCAATGCCGAACGTCATCCTCATGAGGTTTGTCAGACTCAAAGAACGATTTGAAAGATGTGGATGTGTCGATTACGAACAAAAATTGGAAAGGCAGAAAAGAGCCGCAAATGAAGAAACTGAATATCTTGTTATGCAAACTTTAATTGAAAATCCTCATATTTCATATAGGCAGTTAGAAAAGGAGAGATGTGTTGCTAAATCTACGGCAAATAGAATAATTAGAAAACAAATTTCATCCATACCATATTCGACTGGTACAAGACGATTTCAATCGAAAACTTGAATTTTGTACTTGGGCATTAGCAAAAAATAGAGAAGAACATGATTTTTCCAATAACATTTTATTTACTGACGAAGCGACATTTCGTAAAAATGGATACGTCAACCGACATAATTTCCACTATTATAGTTCTGAAAACCCCAGATTCATTATCCCCTTGGATCACCAGCATAGATGGTCTCTTAATGTATGGGCTGGTATAATCGGTAACCGTATCATTGGACCTTATTTTTTCGAAAATAGAGTTAATGCAGACACTTTCCTAAATTTACTGCAAAACAGTTTGCAGGAGTGGATTGACGAATTACCTTTGAATCTAGTGAGGCGGATGTGGTTCCAACAAGATGGCGCTCCGGCACATTTTAGCAGGCAGGTGAGGCAATTTTTAGATGTGAATTATGAAAATAAATGGATTGGTAGGGAAGGACCAGTATCATGGCCGGCAAGGTCTCCGGACCTCACAAAACTAGGTTTTTTCTTGTGGGGTTTTGCTAAAGAGCAAGTTTACCAAACGCCACCCACTACCATAGAGAATATGAAAATGAGAATTAGAAATGCATGTACAAATATCAATGCCGCGATGCTGAATAGAGTTAACAATTCCTTTGTAAATGGGCTACAAGTGTGTGTTGAAAGAAATGGTGGTCATATTGAACATTTAATCAAGTGATTGTAGGACTTCTTTTTCTGTTGTGTCTCTTTAATTAAAATATTTATTTGCCTTTTTAGATAAAGAAAAATAGTAGACTGAATTTTAAATTTTGCATTTTTTACTGTGTATTAATGTACAGGGTGATTCACCGAGATTTGCCACCCGCCTTAATTTCTTTATTTTTAATAACAGAGAAAAAGTTGAAATTCAAAAGTGTCCCTCTGATATCAACTTTGTTATTTTAAATAGAACACCCTGTATATTATTACATTATTGGATTCCTCGGAAAATTCTATAAATTCGATAATAAAGCAAATTCTAAAGCGATTAAATAATAATAATAAATACAATGTCAAAATCTCGGAAACTATGACAAATAGGTATAGGACATATTTATAACGAAAGATAGGGTTTTGGGCCACGAATAGTCTAAAATATTAAAATACTATACATACAAAAGCACTACAATTCATAATTTTTTACAAAATGGTGGATATTAGAAAAACTATCGGATTTAGACATAGGACATGTTATACAAAAAATGTGTAGAATCACGAACAAAATCTAAATATGCTAAAATATACAGGGTATCCCATAAGAAAAAACACACCTTTGCTTTGCTACAGATTTTTGAGATACCCTGTATAAATGAAAATAATTTAAGGTTATGTAGCCCGTATTGTTCTACAACTTTTGCATTTGAACTTTTTTTATATCGCTATCCGTTATCAAGATATCAACCGAGAACGCACTATTGGGACACCCTGTATGAAAGAGTGCGATAATCAACGCGAAGAAGATCGGAGGCCTCTATAAGGGTTGGGGGAAGTCACTTTCAACAATCTTTGTGTAGTAGTTTTCTTGTTAATGATTGTTGCTAAAACTTAAATGAGTAAATAAGTTTTTTAATAAATAAATTATTAATGCTACAAAAACCAGGTCATCGCAGCTTTAATTTTTAACTAGATAGTGAAGAATATAATGCCAAAATCAATAAAACAAAGATTATCCCAACAAAGCCATAGACTACTAGACCATTTCAAAGAAATTAGTTTCATCTAGCAAGTTACAGAAAAACATTTTTTTTCTCGATATGGTTCGAACATACGAAAAAACTACAAAAGGACAAAAAGTTTATAAATAAGACAGAAAAACGATTTTGTTTTTTAGAATCTACCAGCGGCGCTCCGCAAAAAAGTCTAGGGGGGGGGGGAAATGACATGTGCAATCATGTAATTCTTATTAACCTTAATCCAAAATTTGAGGTAAATACCTCAAAAATTGCTGGAGCTGTAAAGAAAAAACTAAAAAAAATATTAAAATTACAACACCCTGTAGATGGGTAACAAAGCGTTTGCGGACCTAAGTTTATTCGAAATTTCAGTCATAAAATAAACCAAAGAATCACTCTTTTCCATTTTGAGATGATATTAGGAAATTGAACTGAAGAATGCCTTTAGATCTTAGAGGCCTTTAATTTTAATTCAAAAAACGATACTTTACTCTTATTAACAACTCATTTTGGTGGATTATATTTACAAAAATTCGCCACAAAAGGATTTTACTGTGACCTAGTTCGGAATGGGGTACTCGTCGCAAACGTTGCTAAACTCAATTTGTGTAACGTTCAAACCTTTTCCCTGGATCCCCCTTTTCTCTGGAAAACTCTATTCCCAAACCGGATGCTTAAATATGGTCCTGTTTTTCTTTGCCGTGTTCCGTTGCCGTTTACCTCGTTTAGGATATTCCGGCATTTTCCGCGCCCTCCGGCGTTCTGGGAATATCTCGAGACATTTGCCTAGTTACTAGTTAGCTTTACTTTGACACTCGTTTTGACACGAACGCGAGGGAACCTATTTGGGATATGAAAATACATGTTGCTTTATTACGGATTGCATGACAAAAATCAGGTAATCAGTTTTTCTTTTATTACGTGTAATCATATCCTCCGCATAAAATCCGGAAGATGAATTAGATAGACCTATGATATTTTAATATGAAAAAAGAGGATAAACCTATAAACACCAGCAGTTGCACAAATCTTTGAGCGATGTCACCTCAAAGTCAGATTGACAAATCAGTGACAAAATGAGCATATATAAGCGAAAAAAATGGTATTAAATCTAATAAAATATTACGAAAATGAAAATTCACGAGCCAATATCCAGGAGACAGTAGCAAAAGCTCTGGGAATCAGTATAAGGACTGTGCAGAAAAGTGTGCGTGAAAAAAAGCATAATTTACTACCGAAGAAGGTTAAGAAATGTACACGAAAAAAGACAAAGACAGAAGACTTAACCCTTTAGTGCCCGACGGTACTTAGGAGTACCGGCTATTTAAGACGCGCATAAAATTGTATTGGGCGTGAAATAAAGGTATTAGACCCGACGGTACGCTAGAGTCTCGTCATCAAACCAATAGAAACGATATAAAGCCGAGAAATATTTTTAGCGCTACTTTTTATAGACAGTTGACTGTTGACGGTGCATGTGACAAGTAAAGAATTTCACGCGCTGTTTTTGTTTACGCCGTAACGTTGCTTTTTTGTTATTTTTCAAGAAACCGTTGAATCCAAACGAATTAGAAGAAATTGCAGCTCGAATATTGACTGAAGATTTGCCTTTGGACAATAATATTCTGACGGACGAAGAGGATAGCGATTCCGACGATGTAGAATTTGATTCACAGAATAGTTTTATGGATTTTGTTCACGTTACAGCCGAAAATGCTGCTCCTGATGATCCGAGATCTGCAGAAACTCAACCGTCCTGTTCACACAATTCTCGACAATCTTCTCAGATAGCTTCAGACATGGTAGAGACCCAGGCGTCATCGTCATGTTCAACAATAGTAGAAAAGAAGATCGAAAAGGTGACAGCTGCACAAGATAAAAAGAAAATACTGCGCCAGAAAAATAATACAAAAGAAAAATCAGAACAGGAAGAGGAAGATGAAGACACATAAATGCAGACAAAAAAAGCGAACAGAAAATGGACGAAGACAGATATACAAGAAAGAATGCCTGAATTTACTTTTCCTGAAGGGCCTGTTGAAACAAAATTTATTGACTGCAATTCTTGCACAGATGTTTATTTACGATTGTTGGGAGAGTCTATTGATGATATTGTTTTTCAGAGCAATCTTTATGCGACGCAGAGGAATAAAACTCTAAATTTGGCACGAGAAGAGCTACTTGCTTTTATTGGGATAAATTTCCTTATGGCTTATCATCGCTTACCTTCATGGAAGCATTATTGGAGCACAAGTAAAGATTTGGGCGTCTCCATAATTGCCAAATGCATGTCAAGAAATCGATTTGAGGAAATTCTAAAATATCTCCATTGTAACGATAATAGCCTATTACCGAAAGACAATAAAGATAAAATTTACAAGATTAGACCACTAGCAAATACCCTGAACAGGCAATTCAAAGATTGTTATCAGGCAACAAGGCGGATCAGTATTGATGAAAGTATGATACTCTTCAAAGGCCGAAGCTCACTAAAACAATATAATCCAATGAAGCCAATCAAAAGAGGGTATAAATTATGGTGCCTTGCTGATCAAAATGCGTATGTTTCAACATTTGAAGTATACCAAGGAAAAAACGAGGAGCTACAAGAAGAATACAAAGAATTTGGGCTTGGAGAGAGAATTGTACTCTCATTGAGTAAATCAGAATGGGACAAGTACAAAATTATATATGCAGACAACTATTTTATATCCATCAATCTATTGGAAACATTGTATTTGAAAAAAACATTGGCGTGCGGAACAATCAGAAGCACAAGACTTGGTTTTCCTTCAATGATGGAGAATAAAGAAATGAAACGGGGGGACTATGATTATCACATCTCCAACACACAAATCCGGGCCTTCAAATGGAAAGATAACAAGATAGTACATTTTGCCTCAAACTTCCATGGCACGGAAGAAGTCAGTGTCAAAAGAACACAGAAAGATGGAACACGCATTGATGTAAAATGTCCGTCTA
Organism: Kuschelorhynchus macadamiae; assembly: GCA_030620095.1. Classification (NCBI taxonomy): domain Eukaryota; kingdom Metazoa; phylum Arthropoda; class Insecta; order Coleoptera; family Curculionidae; genus Kuschelorhynchus; species Kuschelorhynchus macadamiae. The sequence goes on from JAUTXW010001579.1 coordinate 256,175, forward strand.
TAGTTGCTGACTATAATAAACACATGGGAGGAGTGGATCGGGCAGATCAGTTACGAAGTACGTATGGTATGATTCGTAGATCACGAAAATGGTGGCACAGGCTATTTTGGGGATTTCTAGATATAGCATTTGTGAATGCGTACATAGTCTATAACTTACATTTTGAGAAAATATCAACACTTGAATTTAGAAGGTCAATCAGTTTGGGCTTTATGTCAATGAACTCTTATAGAGCCAGTCCCAGAAGATCTGGCCCAATAGTGAAAAGACGCAAGTATAATTACAGTGTACCTGATGACGTGCGACTGGGCAATCGTGGATCTCACTGGGTTATTTTTGACAATAAAAGAAGGACCCCAAAGCAAGTGTTCTACATGTGGTGTATTTGTATGCTCCAATCAAAATAAAAACTGTTTTCTCGAATATCATGAACTAAATTAATTTTTAATTACTAATTTTTTTTTATTACTGACGGTACTTAGAAGTCCGTTTTTGTGAATTTTTTCAAAAATGAAAATAAAATTTTGAAAAAAATTACGTTTCTTTTTTAAACTACCAATAAATATAATATTCAATCAAAACCTTAAATTTGTTTTTTTTTTCAATATCTGGTCACTAAAGGGTTAAGTGACAATGTAAAAATTGATTTTCATAATGCAATTTACGATTTATACACATCAAAAACTAATGTAACCCTTCAAGTTTTAAAAGAAGCTTTAAAAAATCGAGGCATATTGGAAATTGGACTAAAAATGTCAAAATTAATAAAGATGTTGGGTTTTCGATATAAAAAGGACTGTAATCGAAGATTTTTAGGCCAGTTGCCACATATAGCAAGTCAGCGTATCCAGTTTTTAAAGAAATACGCGGAAAATGTTAATTCAGAATTTAGAAAAGTGGTATTTTTAGACGAGACTTGTATATTTTTGTTGTTCGAAATCTTGGCAGGACGAGTCTGTAAAAAGTGTCAAGAGAAAAAAGGGATGTGGGACGGGAAAACAGTTCATCAGTTTGCATGCAGGTTCTTCAACAGGATTCCTCCCCGATGCAAGTTTATTGTTTTCTTCAACATCCAAAACTATGGACTACCATGATAATATGAACTGTGAACTGTTTGAAAAGTGGTTAAAAGAACAACTGATTCCAAATTTAGATGCTCCATCTTTAATCATTCTGGACAATGCATCTTATCATTCAAGAATCTTAAATAAACAACCTACTTTATCCTGGAAGAAAAGTGATATTTATGACTGGTTAATAAAACAAAAACAAAATCCTTTACCCAATATGCTGAAACTATAACTTCTTTTAATGGCAAAATCTATTAAAAAACCAAGAATACATGCCGTAGATAAAATATTACGGGAAAATGAACATGAGGTTTTACGACTGCCGCCATACCATTGCCAGTTTAATATATATATATATATATATATATATATATATATATATATATATATATATATATATAGCCCGTATTTTTCGTATGCATGGCCCTTAATTTTAGATTGAAATTTGAGGAAATCGGATAAGTAGTTTTTTAGCTATGCCGCGAACAGACAGACTGACCGACAGACATACCTACTAACCTACCTAAAGATGAATTGTCAACTTGACGTTGTTGATAAAATAGAAACTGCTTATGTTGCTCTGGCAACGGATCACGGCTCCCTTCATAATTTAATGAGAATGCTATCGAATGTAATGATAATGAAAATTCAAAAATATATCCAGCACTTTCTTGTAAACATACAATACAGGGATGGGGAAAAATATTATGTATGTATGTATGTATGTGTATAGAATATATAAGTGCATTAACCAATCTCGAACTTTTTTGCCAGCCCTCGCTGTCGCTCGGGCGCAAACTCGTCCTCGACTGGTAAATGTTACTTACATTCCTTATAGTATAAATAACTATTCTTTATTAATTAAATACATACGCACTGTTTATATAAATTGAATAATAGAGTTTTAGTTAATACCACTTAACACACAATTGGCAGAGGCAAAATATTAATATGAATTCTCCAATGCTAGTAATCTAATTTAGTTTTAATATGTAGTTACAGGCATATATCAAAATTTTCCCATTATGTATATCTTCTTTAAACATAATTGCAGAAGACGGAGGTGACTGGACGACAGTCAGGAGGAATTTAAAAGGAGCAAATATTGCATTTTCAAAGGCAAAAGCCGCAGGATCACGCCTGCAAATATACCATGAGATAGCTAATGACCATAGGGCATTAACTACCCCCTAAAAGAGGCTAACAAACCCTATCACACGTACCAGTTACTGGAGAATAGGAAAATCCATACAGTAATCAGGGGGTTACATGCGGACACCCCGATCGAGGAAATAGTACAGGAACCCGGCGAACTCGGGTTCATAGACGTCAACGTAACCCGCATGACATCAAGAGTTAATAGGAGTGCAAGTCCTCCTGGATAGACGGATAAAGATGGAAATCAAAAAGAAGGACCAAGCAGTGCTATAAGTGCCAAAAGTTCGGGCATACGCAATCTTTGTGTACGTACCATGATAAGTGCGTCAAATGTGCTGGACAACATAGGTCCAGCTCATGTAGCTTACCGGCTAGTGAAAACAGCTTAAAGAATGCTACTTGTCCTAATTGTAGGCAAAACGGACCCCCTGCCAGCTATAAGGGATGTCCCAAATACGCCACCCCGAGGGAAACTCCTATTGACCCATGGCATATGAATATATTCAATAAACTAAGATAGGAATGTGAAAATTATTTTGCTCTAGGTCCAACAGTTCAGGTGCGATTACGGCTCAAAGAAGCAAATATGTCAATTTTCAAACATCAATAAATCAAAAACAGTTGAAGATAGACATATAGTACCCTTATTAAAAAACACTTAGAATTGACCATAGAACCCAAAAAGATAGGGTGTTCTGTTTAAAAAACGCAACATCCTTGGCGTAAGTCTTTTGTTTTTCATTCAATTGTTTTTTTGTTACAATTTTCGTTACCGTTTTTCCTTCAATGGAAGACCCCGTACTTATCATAAAAATGGGAGGAGGTCCGGTATTTATAAAAAAGAGATTTCTATGCGAATACAGTTAGCATACCAACGTTGTTTAAGAGACAACCTATTATTAAAAAAAAATGATCCAAATCGGACAAGTTAGTCTGATAAAAATTTACTATAAACTTTTCGTTACTTTTTGGTATCGCGTTATTTTCTTGGGGAAGTGTATATTATTATTATTATTATTATGGCTTGTTGTCTCACAGTATTCCTCTGGTTTTATTTTACGCTGACGGGATTATACCCCGTCATCGTCAGTACAAAAAATAAAAATAAAAAAAAAAGGAAATGGAAAAAAAACAATTATATTGTATTAAGAAATTATCTAACGATGCTACATGTTTTCAAAATGACCGATTTTTGGATGTTCCTGTGAATGTCTGTATTAAGTCCTAATTGAGCCAAACGCGGTGTAAACGTTGTTGGGGTGAGACCTGTTACTGATATGACGAGAGGAACAATGATGACTCTTTCCTGTTTCCACAGCCTTTTTACTTCCATTGCCAAGTCGGTGTATTTGGCAATCTTTTCACTGTATTTCGCTTGGATGTTCTCGTCGTTGGGGACAGTCATGTCAATTAAATAAATGATTTTCTCTTTTTTGGATTGAAAGGTGATATCGGGTCTGTTTGCGAAGATTGTTTTATCTGTGTGGATGTCAATGTCCCAGTAGAGCTTGTAGTCTTCGTTTTCAAGTATGGATGTTGGTGTATAATGGTAGTAAGGGTCTGTGTTCTCCGTTAGTTTGTATGTTGTGGTTAATGCTTGATGAACGACCTTCGCTACTGAGTTGTGTTTCGCGGTGTATTCAGTTCCGAAGTTTGTGTTATTCAGTGTGTTTGAGAGTGGATTGAGACAGAGGCAGAACCACAAAGCGCTGAGTGAATCTCACTGGAATATACCTCGTCTGATGTAGATCTTCTCTGTTTCGATGCGCTCTTTTTGTGTTCTCAGGTTGATTTTAGTTTTCCACGTACTCATGATTTTTTATTGACTTTATATAATTCTAGCACTCTGGTTAGCCAACTGTGTGGTATCGAATCAAAGGCTTTTTTATAATCTATGTAACCAGTATGAAGGTTTCTATAATTTTTCCTGGTTTGTTCCATGATGACGCTGTCTATAATTAGCTGCTCCTTGCGTCCTCGGCTGTTTTTCCTGCACCCTTTTTGCTCTTCCGTTAGAATGGTTTTGTGTGCTAGATGTTGTTCTATTTTCCTGGTAATTGTGGCTGTGATGATCTTATATTAGGTAGGGCACGTAATAGGTCGGTAATTTGACGGGTCCTTATTGTCTGAATTTTTAAAATAATTTCATTAATTTGGTGAGTGAGAGGATGTGTGGAGGTACATTGTTTGTACCGGAAGTTATGAATGTTATCTATTACAGGAATCTCCAGTTATGCGTGTATTTGATTGTTTCTGCAACTTCTTGTGTTGTCATTGCAAAGTCCTCTTGTTCCTCCAAGCACTTGTGTTTGTCTTCTTCCGCTTTAATCCATGAAGCATTATTATTGTGTAGTTTCGGTTCTGACTAAATACTTTTCTAGTATTCTGTGATCTCTTGTTTGGTCGGTGGTTCTATTACTCGTGCCTCCTCATTGCTCATGATTTTTTGGTAGAACTGTTTTTCGCTCCTTCGAAACAGGTTGTTAGCGTCCTTTCTTTCATTTGATTCTTTGTATCTTCCGAGTCTTGCGGCATACACGGATAATTTTTGCTTCAGAGTGTCAAGGATTTTTGTAAGCGTGTGATCAGGAGATGCAGATTTGATTTTCTTTACACTCTGTGTGATACGTTTTGACTTGTTGCCGTTCATGGATTGGGTAAGATGTCCCAATTCTTTTCTAATTTTGTTAATTTTGTTTTCGATCCTCATCTGCCATTTGAATTTTGGTTTTATGTTGTTGGTGTTTCTGTGTCGTGGCGGGAGTTTCTTATTGTTCTGTGTTATCGTGGTTATAGCTGCTGCGTAGATCACTGAATGAATGTCCTCAATTGTGCTCGTGCAATTGCATTCGTTATGTACTCGGGAATTATGTGTTCGTTGATGCTCTTTAGGATTTTATGTGTGACCCGTTTGACGATTACACGAGGATAGGATATCTTCTTGTAGGATCGGAGCCTGACCATTTGTTTAGATGTGACTTCATTTCTACTTTGATTGCTTGTGTGAAAGAATTATTATTATTATTATTATTTCACTTTGAACATATCCTGGACTTTATTTTGTTGAATTTTTTTTTGCGTTACTTGTAACCATCAGTTAAAACGATTCTGATTGGCCAATAATCCACTATTTAATTAAATGATACTGTATATCCCAACTTCTCTTAAAATACATTCCACCGTTTAAACTCATCCGCCTCAAGGCCCGAAAAGCTTAGCAGTAAATCGGAGTGACGTAAAACGTGATTTTAGCGTAAAGCGTCAGCCCTGCTGGAGGCGTTTTGTATGCTGACATAATGGAACGAAGTTATCGTTCATTCATTTAATTTGGAATTTAGTAGCGAAAATGTACGGTTATGATCACTAAAATCCGGGCACTTTTATGACATTTAGTATCATTTTTTCCAAATTTTGGTAAATCAGGTTTGTTTCACCTGATATGCCCTAATTAAAACTACGATAATTATCAACAAATTAAAAAATACACACAAAGTCTAAGTCTCAGTCAAAAATAAGTTTATAAGTTAAGAATAGGTTACATGTTTCGCCTTAACGGGCATCATCATAACCTAAAATGAATATACATTACAACGGAAAATACAATTAAATAATATATAACTTTAGCATAAACAAAACACATTTTACAAAGTACATAAAACAAACATAACTAAACAAAGAAAAATAAAATACGGAACAAGGCTGCGCTTGAATGACCAATCAAAGACGTAGATGTAAATTTATTTGATGAGAGGCGACAGGTCAAAACGAAAAAAGAAGAAATTGTTCAGGATGAACTTGACTAAGTGTCGTAAAGTAGATGCTACATTAATGAAAAGAAAAAGAATTAATGAGAATGACAGAAAAAGCCTGAAGGTTTTACATAATAAAAATATATAGATATTCTTTTGAAATATTGTTAAAAATCAAATGAGGCTCAAAATTAAACACTTCATTAATGAATATATTACAAAAATACATTTTCAGACGTGGAAAAACGATGTTTTGAGGATAACAACTGATTCGCAAAGGCAGATTTTGTATTAGAAATATTTGTATTTTGATGTTTTGTAACCAAGCTCAGGTGTTCCTGGATCCTTGTCGAAATTTTTCTACCCGATTGTCCCGCGTAAACAGCAGGACACTCTCCACAATGAAGGGAATAAAATATAGATTTCTCAAGACTATCCTTTTTGTCTTTGATTCTAAGTATTGTTTGCTTTAAATGATATGGAAATGTTAAATAACATTAGCTAAATGTAGAAATAAATTTCCAAAATATGTTAAAACTCTGAATGTGTTTGTATTAATTAGATTATTATGTATTAATTTATATGAGAGTTTGTATTTGTTCATAAATGTATAAAAAAATTGTTGAATGGCTTCATTGGGAAACCATTGTTTAAGGCAATTTCCTTTATTATATCTAATTCTTTAGTAAAAGCAGCTTGGGATAGTCGTAATTTAAAAAGTCTGTACAAAAACGAATTAAAAGTTGCAACCACGTACCTTTTATATCTTATTTGAGAGTGAATAGTACACCACAGATTCCATAGATTTCGCCAACTACTTAAAAAATATATCCTTACCACCTAGACTTGTCTCTTTAGATGTTAAACATGTTTAACTGAATTGCTAAAAACTGTGCTAGAACAAAACTTTTTTAAATTTATTAATATATATTTTCGACAACGCTCTGGCCTGGCAATCGGTTCTTGTCTTTCACCATTCTTGAGTGACGTTTTTATGAACAACTTAGAAAAGAAAACATTGTATAGCTGGTTTTCAGAACATCTGATACGCTATAAAAGGTACGGGGATAATATCTATATTGTTTGGAAAGGTAGTGAACAAGAATTGTTAAAATTTCCAGAATTCATCAATTCTTTGTACGAAAAAATATTCTTCACTATGGAGAGTGAAACTGACGGCAAACTTCCTTTTTTGGACCTTCTTTTAATTAGAAATTATAACAAAATTAGTTTTGAGGTATAGAGAAAACCCTCCTGTATCGATAATATCATTCAATTTACATCTAACTCACCATTTTCTCACAAATTTGCAGCTTTTAATTCGTTTTTGTACAGACTTTTTAAATTACCACTATCCCAAGCTGCTTTTACTAAAGAATTAGATATAAGAAGGGAAATTGCCTTAACCCATGGTTTCCCAATGAAAACATTCAACAAACTTTTTTATACATTTATGAACAAATGCAAACTCTCATACAACTTAATACATAATAATCTAATTAATACAAACAAATTCAGAGTTTTAACATATTTTGGAAATATATCTCTACATTTAGCTAAATTTTTTTAAGTCATTTAATATCTCCATATCATTTAAAACAAACAATACTCTAAAACAACACATAGTTAGAATCAAAGACAAAAAAGATAGTCTTGAGAAATCTGGAGTTTATCCCCTTCATTGTGAAGAGTTTCCTGCTGTTTACACGGGACAATTGGGTAGAAAAATTTCGACAAGGATCTAAGAACACCTGAGCTTGGTTACAAAACATCAAAATATAAATATTTCTAATACAAAATCTGCCTTTGCGAATTATTTGTTATCCGCAAAACATCGTTTTTCCATATCTGAAAATGTAAATATAATTCACGAATGCGATAAAAGTAAGAAGTTGGATCTTTTGGAAAAGATGGAAATAACCAAAGCTAAAAAGAGCCCTATCCTTACCCGCGTTAAAGAAGTGTTTAATTTTGAGCCTCATTTGATTTTTAACAATATTTCAAAAGAATATCTATATATTTTCAATTTCAATCTATGTTTTTGGCACTGGACTTCGCAAATTGCCAGATTGCTCTCTGTCCAAGGCTTATTTAGAGCTGGAGCGACCCTTCCAGATAATTTACACCTTATTGCGGTTTGGAGACGTTATCGGTGGGATGTCCGGATGGCGAGCTCTGAGCTCTCGGTCACCCCGTGTTGTTCAATATTTTTAAATTTGTCTTTCTTTATAAACCCTTCTAATGCATCTTGGCTTCCACTAGATGCCCCTTGAGAGTACTACTGGTCTCACGAGATGACACTCCCGCCACATAGCGGCCATTACACTAATATTCTTTGTAGAACTGCGGCAGACGAACGGGATAGGATGCTGGAACAACTAGGCCTCACACGTTCACAGCGTTTGCTTCCTTTCTAGCGGGGTCGTTAGTTCTAACACTGAGCGGTTGACTCTCCTGTTTCCCCCCAGCATCAGAGGCAGCAGAACCGAACACGTGGAACCACTTATGTTAATAACATAGAGGTCTGCCTTCGACGAGACGAACGGGAAGACTATCTATATATTTTTATTTTGTATAACCTTCAAGCTGTCATTCTCACTATTTCTTCTTCTTTTCATTAATGTAGCATCTACTTTAAGACAGTTCGTCAAGTTCATCCTGAACAATCTCTTTTTTTTTCGTTTTGACCTATCGTCACTCATCCAATCAGCCTTGTTCCGTATTTTATTGTTCTTTGTTTAGTTAAGTTTGTTTTATATACTTTGTAAAATGTGTTTTATTTATGGTAAAGTTATATATTATTCAATTATATTTTCCGTTGTAATGTATATTCCTTTTAGGTCTGATGATGCCCGTTAGGGCGAAACATGTAACCTAATCTTAATCTATAAACTTATTTTTGACTGAGACCTAGACTTTGTGTATATTTTATAATTTGATCATTTCCAGGTCGCTTTGGGATAATATGGACACTTTCTTCACTTGGGTTAATTATGTAAATTCTATTTTACTTTAAAGGATTGTAGCATCTTAATGTTAAAATTCTACAATTTATTTATATTCCAGCTTCTCTAGTGAGAAATTAAAAGATTGATTTTAATTTGCACTCGTTTTCGACGTTATCACACAACAGTCGCAAGCTTGGGGCAGGAATATTACCATATTTAGTATCTTTCAAAACACCTACCGATCAGTGAAGGTAACCTTTTCGAAATAAATTCCCTCTCTGACATGTTAATGTTAAATTTCTCCTACTTACACGACATCTGTCAAAAACAAATTTACCCCTTAATTTCATTTTCAAATACGGTAGGTACGTTTTATTAAAAAATTGACATATCAAAAAAAATATTCTTCCTATAACTTCTGAACTGCTTAAAATTTTTAGATACGGGTTTCACAGTTTTTTATAACTTTTAATTTATTCTAGAGAAATATTTTTGCAGATCTCCAAAAACGTCTAGTATTTCTAACTTTTAAATAGCTAAATTTTTTTAATGAGATTCTTACAGATAAATGTATAACATATATATGCGTAACCGGATGTATCGTACTGGCGGATATTTGTTAATCAAAAAAAGCCGACACGGTTATGATAATAGTAAAATAGGATCGAAAATAAGTGTGTAGGACTAAACACCCAAGGTCAAGCACACGACTAATACACGCACGCAGAGTCCACTGAGACAACCTGACTATTATTTTATTTTAAATCACAATCCTGCTCTAAAGGGTGCTATACGATCTTGGTGTTGTTAGGTTTTTAAAATAATCTCGTTAAGCACTTACGCGCAGTTAAACATTTGATTCTAATATTTTGTAAACTTCCTGGCCTCTCATTGTTATTAGACAGTTACTCTTTATAAAGAAGTATATTAAGAAATATTTTCTGTATGAGGGCTATGCTTTGTTAATGGATAATTGGTAAACGAGACAAAAAAGCATCAAAGCAGCATTACTGTGCACAAACGCTAAACGAAGATTCAGAGTGAGAAACTGAATGTAAAAACTAATTAGTACTCACCATTGATAGGAATATAGGTAACGTTTCCACCGTCGAAATCAATCGATATTCCATTTTCTCCCTGTAACAAAGAAGGCCAATTAGTCCTGCTATTTTGCGAACGAAAATTAATTCTGCAAACGTTTGTGTCGAATTGTCGCGTTTACTCGTATTGACTATGAATTTTGTTTATCTAGATCAGCGGTCTTCAAACTTTTATCGTTCACGAAACACTTTTCATGATTATAACTTTTCATGGAACCGCTACTTTATTAGAAATTAGTATGTTTTATTTGGAGAAAAATGAAATGTAATAATAAAAATAATAATTAATATAATAGCATAAAAAATAACGACACCATCGCCATATTTTCAGTGGCTAGACTGGGCTTGCTTCTTCACTGCTGTAGAATACCGATGGCACACTTTTAAACTTCAGGATACTCCTTGTACACCTGCATACAAAAATCAAAGAGTTCTTCTTGATTAAACTTAATTTTTAATTTAGAGTCAGTCGATATACCTATTTTATTGTTCCTTTTGTTTCAACGTTTTGTTTTTGAATTTTGCACCCAATCATGTTACTCATTTGGAATTGGGAAAACAAAAATCAATTTTCAAACAAAATTTTTCATGGACATTCTACGACGACAAAAAGTGATATCGCATTTTGTATTTGTTAATTTACTTACCGCGTCCTGATCAAGTAATCACTTACCGATCCCTAATCTGTAAAGGTCACTTGCAAATGGCTTATCAAATTCAGGAAAAGTGTCAAATTTCCTGAGCATGTCAAAATATCTTTACTAATCTTTTACATATTATCTAGTACAGCATGCAAAGATCTATTATAGCTTATGCAATAGATTTAAATGGAACGACTTGAATCAGTCCGGAGACAACAGTGCTACCCGAAAAATTTTTTCGTGCGGTAACCTTCGACTCGCGAACGGGAACGAGACGCGTCGTTTCCAATCACTAAATATTAGAAGAGATCTTTTAGTTAAAAGAGGAGCATTAAATTTGGCTGTTAATCTTTGGGGTTGAAATTTGATACGGGTTAGCTTGAAATAAAGTTTCTAGGTCTAAGCATACGTTTTGCTAGAAAACAAACTTATTCTCACAAAAACTATTAATCAAAAAGCAGTTATACCTAATAGAATATACTTTTGAGATACTTGTATCTATGAGATGAGTTATTATATTATGACACACATCTAACGGGGTTATTTATTAACAAAGATAGAGAAAAAGTGTAAATACAAATAATGTAGGGTAATAAATACGTTTATTTTAATGGAATACCCTGTATATTGTTTATATAGCGTTGTATGTATGTTCTATAGCGTTTATTAAGTATTTTAGTTTAACTGCAACATTACTTGCCATAAAAGTCTAAGGTTATATTATAATATAATGCAAAACTTGTTACAGTTAAACCAAAATAATTGAAAAACGGGTTGCATCAGAGTAGTAAAACTATATATTTTTGAAATCTTCATTAATAAATCCTGTAGGTACGTGTCAAAGTTTAATGACTCACCCTGTATATTTTTGAAACAAGGCAAAAAATAATTGTCACTTTTTTTAAATTAGGTGATTAAAAAGTTAATCATTTCTTCTTACTAAACACATCGTAAATAAAACAAGCGGGTTTTTCATAATCAACAAAATTTGGCGGAAACAATATAAATACCAAAATAGTTATTTTTGTAACGAGTAACTAAAATCATTTTGTTTTGGGACGAATCGTTGCCGTTTCCAAAGGTTAATATAGGTTAATAAAGGTTAATATAGTCGCCATAGAAAAATATATAAATCGGGGGATAGCCGCAAATTATCTTTGGCAGAAGTCTGTGGTCGCTACCCTCGTCTGCCGGCTTCCTCAAAACAACACACTTGGCAACATTGCGCGTTAATTTCTCGGATGGATGCAAACTTTTCAAAGCCTGCATCTATTTCGGGGAGGCCTGAATGTTGCCGTGTCTTGTTCGATCTATTGCGTAGCTATAGTTAATAGTTAGCTATAGTTAAGTTTATAGTTGTTGAGAAATTTATAATATATTTTGTTAATAGAAAAATCTGGAACACCGTTTTTTGAGGCAATTTATTTTATAGTGGTAAGTTCTAAAGCAGCCATGTCAAACATGCGGCCCGCGGGCCGCATGCAGCCCAGATAGCATTTTTCTGCGGCCCAAATCAGTTTTGAAAACAGCCAGATAAGGCGGTCCGTGAACAAGTTGAAAACCGTTTTTGAAAGCGCGCGCTGCTGCAACAATGATTGGTATAATAAAATTTACAATTGTACATAGTGCTATTTATGTTTAGGACCTAAAACCTAAAGCCAAACGTTATCTGGCTTGTTCCATGAAATTCTATCGCGCAAAAACACAGATGACGCTATCTGAATTCTGGAAAGAATCAAAATCCGTATATAAACCGTGTTCGATTGAGTTCAGTCGTTCAGTGTTTAGTCAGTTATGAGTCAGTTGCGATAGAGATTCGAGTTGAGTTACACACTTATTGTTACAACACTTAGCAGTACTTATTATAATTTATTTCTGATACACTTTTTAACATGTCTCTTTCAAAACCAAGTGGAAGTAAGAGGAAACTTGTAGATGAGCATCGTATCTTTCAAGAAAAGTGGGAATTAGAGTTTTTTTGCTGTGAAGTGAAAGAAAAAATTATTTGCTTGATTTGTAATAGTACAGTCGATGTCCCAAAATTATATAATATAAAACGTCACTATGATATTCATAAAACTATGTTTGACAAGTATACAGGCATGGTCAGAAACAAAAAGTTAAATAAATTAAAATCACGGTTGAAGGATCAGCAGCTTATGTTTACACGTCCAAAGCGAGAAAATGAATCTGTCCTTCAAGCGAGCTACGTACTATCGGAGTTGATTGCGAAACACTCAACACCATTTGTTGAAGCTAAATTTTTAATTGGAAACTTAATAAACAGACTTGTCCTATAATAGTACTTTTTCTCAAGATTTTCAGTAGTTTGTCTTCTTTAAGATAAGCTTTTGCGGCCCACCTAGTCGATGGTCTTCATGCTTTTGGCCCACCAGTGACTTTGAGTTTGACATGGCTGTTCTAAAGGTTTCTCTTGATAGAGGTAATTTAAATAATCTATAGAAAATGGAGTATTCAGTGTTCGTCTAATATGTGTACTGTATACCTAGTTGTTTTATGTTTTAATTTGTAGTGGCCATCTACTTATAAAGTAATATTAACTTTTTATCGTTTTTGTAAATATAATTAAGGTTTTTCGGATATTTTAGGTCTGACGATGACGTAAAGTCGAAACACGTGTCACAAAATAAATTTTAAAGTAAAACATTTTATGTATCTGACTGAGACTGAGACTAGTTTATTCTTTTCTTTAAATTCATATCTCAATTAATTGTTCTTTTCGTTTAAACGTTCAGTTTTTGGATTTTACTCTTTGGAATTGAGAAAATCAGAATCAATTTTCAAATAAAACGTTTCATGAAAATTCTAGGTGACAGAAAGTGATATTGCATTTTATATTTATTAGTTCACTTACCGCCTCCTGATCGGTAAGTAATCACTTACCGATCCCTAATCTGTAAACGTCACTTACAAGTGATTCAGTAAAGGTGTCAAATTACCTGAGGGTGCAAAAATATCTTTACTAATCTTCTGCATATGATTTGGTACAGCATAGCAGGTTAAAATTAGGTCCAGTTAGGTTAAATTAGGACGATGAGGAATTTTAAGTATTTGAATATTTTCATTATATTTTCAACCGTGCGTTAAGTATTATATTTACTTGATTTTAAAATCTAAATCGAAATAAATAATACTGATTTCAAAATGAATTAAAATAAAGTATGTAGTGTTTTAGCTATGCCGCGAGCAGACAGACCGACAGACCCACGGACGAATCGACGGAAGAAGTAATACAGAAAGTGATACAGAAATTGGTGATGAGGATATGTAAAACCTGAGAGAGTTATTTTTTTCCACGATTAAAATCATTTTACTTGGCCGCTATTTTCTTCGGCCATCTTGAATTAATACCACAATTTTACTAGTTGACCCATACACCACAATTAGTTATGGCACACATTTTGAAATCAGTTCATTAAGTAGTTTTTTCATGCTGAATTTTTAAATATTTTATTAAGCCGCCATTTTGTTCCGCCATCTTGGATTCGTATCAAAATGTTACCAGTTGATTTCAACATAATACTTGACGTTTGTGCAAAAAATAAGTAGCTTTTAGTAATATTTTTTTAACATTTTCCTAAGCCACCATTTTGTTCCGCCATATTGGACTTTTACCAAAATGTTACCAAGTCGTCCCCAGATGAACCTCAATTTTTGAAATCAATCGGGTAAGTAGTTTTTTAGCTATGCCGCTAACAGAAAGCCAGACAGACTGACAGACCAACGGAATTGATCAAAATACAAGAGTTCTAACCACACTACACCACAACTAGTTACGTTCTGGACGCGCGTTTCGCTAACCAAGTTAGCATCATCAGCAGATCATATAAACTAAAGTAACTTTTTTTTCGGGGTCCTCTTCAATTTTCTGTCAGTCATAAGACTATTACAGCTGTTGGGTCTTCGAAGTGAGCTTCAATTGGGTGGGTGAAAGAAAACGAACTCATGGGGGAGAAGGGGGAATGGGAAACTTAACCTAAATTGCTAATCCTGCAAGAAGTCTAGGGGTAGTTTGAATTTATGATTTGGTCGAGCTTTGACATGTGACTGTTTTATTAGGTTATTGTTTGTTGATCTGATTTTTTTTGAAATAATTGAAGTTCAGTTTATAAATAAAGTCTTTTAGAGGTTCCATTTTCAAATCCCTAAGTAATATGGTGGATCTAACAAAATATCCTGCATTTAAAATGTTCCTAAGTGTAATATTTTGTACTGATTGTAAACGTTTGGTTTGATTGGGATGATGAATGCCCCATGTCGGGCTGCCGTATGTTAGTATGGGTCTAATATAAGCTTTGTAAAGAAGAGTTTTAACTCTATTGTTTAATTTGCTGCGCTTACCTAATAGAGGGTATAGTAGCCCGTATATTTTTTTGCTTTTTTGATAGTATAGATAGTATTTTTAGACCATCTAAGTTTGTTAACAAATTATTTTACGTTTGTCTAGAATCAGTCCGAGGTATTTAGCTTGATCTTTCCAGGGAATATCGTTATTACCGATTTTGATATTGTTTAGAGTGAGAGGTTTATACTTTTGAGTAAAGAAAACCGCTTGTGTCTTGATGGGGTTAATGGTGATTTTCCATTTAAGCATCCAATTCTGGATTTCATTTATGTGAACTTGTAGCGTAGATATCAACAGGTGTTTCCTCTTTTCAGAAGATGTGACCGATCATCAGCAAATAGATATAATTTAGAGCGTTTATTTTTTAGAATATCAGCTGTAAATAGATTAAATAAAATTGGGGATAAAGGGGAGCCTTGAGGGACTCCCGCACGAATAGGCCTAGTAGTAGAATTGTAGCCATCGATTGCGACTAAAAATTCTCTGTTAGACAAAAAGGCTTTATTTGTCTTAGTTAGATGAGCAGAGATGCCCTGATTAGCTTTAGTACAAGTCCGTTATGCCAGGTTTTATCAAAAGCTCTTTTAACATCCAGGAAAATGGCCCCGGTGTGCTGTTTCCTATTAAAGGCTTTTAATATATCGCTCGCAAGTCTGGTGGTTTGATAGTGCCGGTGGAGGTTCTGAAGCCGAATTGCTTCTCAGGGAGTATATTCTTTTCCAGAACCTCCCCTGCAATTTATCAAGGATAACTTTTTCAGCTATTTTACAGATATTAGAAATAAGACTAATCGGTCTATAGCTAGCGGTTAAGTTTGTTTTTTTACCTGGTTTTCTAATAAGAATTATCTTAGCTAGTTTCCACTTAAGTGGAAAGTAACTAAGTTCTAAGATTTTATTTATTATTAGTGTTAGTTCGGAGATAAAAAGTAACTTATCCTAACCGAGACTATTTATAGGTAAATATGGTCACACTTGGTTGCGCCCAACTGCACCGTTGTCAAGTAAACCATAGAGGGGACTATAGGGAATAGGCCCTCTGTCTTTATTTAGTGCTTTCTTACCACATTTAACTATTTCTATACTCTCAAATGCATCCAATAATCTATTATTAGATACATTTTTAATCAACTTAAGCTTATTTATTCCTATTTGGTGATTGTTTTCTAAAGCATGTTGGGCAACGCTTGACTTTTCTGTTCTTCCGTATCTTAAATGTGCCATGTGTTCTTTAAAACGAATGTTTATGCTAATTTCATAGATGCCACTCCTCTACTTTAAGTTGACTTTGTCTTTAGGGTTTCCAAGCAGATTTTTCAAACCGTTCTCCGTTTTCTAGGCTACTCTAAAACCTACGTTTTTAAGTACT
The DNA here is from genome assembly GCA_030620095.1 of Kuschelorhynchus macadamiae. Lineage (NCBI taxonomy): Eukaryota > Metazoa > Arthropoda > Insecta > Coleoptera > Curculionidae > Kuschelorhynchus > Kuschelorhynchus macadamiae. The sequence continues at coordinate 272,575 of JAUTXW010001579.1, forward strand.
TTTTCTAGACCTCTCGTATATCTGGGATCATATGGGATTACTATGAACTTATTGGGAGCCTCAGGTGCTTGAAGAGTAGTGGCATCTTTTAACATTTTCTTATGCTTATGTCTATTTACTAATTTATGTACACCATTATATCCATTACTTTTAGTTATATTTTTAATCCGATTCATTTCGTTGTTAAAACGTTCTTTACTTAATGGAAAATTGACTAATGTGTGAGTTAAGAAATGAAATGCTGCCATTTTGTGTTGACGGCAATGAAATGAGTCGGATATTATATACCTATCAGTATTAGTAAATTTCCTGTCAATATCAAATTCTAATTTATCGTTATTTCTAATAACTAACGTGTCGAGAAAAGGTAATTGCCCATTGCTCTCCTTTTTGTACGTAAAATTAATAGAAGGATATTTATTGCTTAATGTTTCTAAGAAAGTGTCCAAATTTTCTGTTTTAGTATCAAAAATAGCAAATATATCGTCTACGTATCTATACCACACCCTTGGGAAATACTTGAGTTCTTTTTTGAACTGGGTTTCTAATCTACCCATAAACAAATTTGCAAGGAACGGAGATAAGCAATTTCCCATCGCAGTTCCCTCAAGTTGTTTATAATATTTGTTGTTGAACTGAAAAAAATTCTGATTCATACGTAATTTTGTAAGAAGTAAATATTTATCAATAATTTCTTTCTTTTACTAAAACATGTGTCTCGGCATCGAGGTATCCTGAAATGTGAAGATCTGAAAATGTCTTGGAGGGTGATTTTTTCACGATTATAATACTTCCCTTTTACGAGGGAAGCAATAAGCAGAAATTTAACGAGTATTTGAAGTGTAACACAATTTTTCCAGGGCATTAGTTCTTTATAAATAGTGCCCTATATTCCTTAAATACATAAACAAAATCAATCAAATTAATGGTCATAATATAAGGCGAAAGCAGAACTTTTTTACGTCAAAAATATTTAAAATCTTCACAAAATTAATTTTTTTAGGGTTTATTAGAATATAATAATTTAAAATAAATAAAACATATTAACTTATATTTATTTTAATAAAGTATTACTTTTTTCTTTTTTTGTTCTTCGTTGCTCCAAAAAGACGCTATTTGAAACAATTTACACGGAAACTCGAAACTCGACCACGAGAAACGGAAATAAGCGATTGTTTACCTCTAATCCAACGATGCTAAACGTAGTGGAGTGGATTGTTTGGACATGTTGCTGAATAACTAAAAATTTTCTGAAGTTGTTAAGTTTGTTAAGTTTATTCAAGCAAGTACAATTACAGGCCCGTAGCCCAAGTGGTACTATAATATTATATAAAAGAAAGTTACAGGGGTTTAAAAAATATATAACTAAAAATAAAGTATCAGAAATATAAAAAATATAAAAGTATTAAATATAAAAATATAAACATAAACATGTTGTTATCTTAAAGACATAAAACACATAATTAAATATTACAAAATATAACATAGGATTTGACACACATCACCAGAAGTCACACAAATAAAATCAAGAAAATGTCAATAGAAACGGTTGGGAACATGAAGACCACTCAAGGTTGATCTTAGCGATTTGTTGAACTTTATTATGCTGCAGTTGTAATTGAAATCAAATGGTAGATATTTATTAAAATACCATATGAATCTATTCATAATCTCATTTTTCCCAATATCAGTACGGCTGTAATTTAATGAAAAAGTCTCAAGTTGCCTTGTCCTACGGGGAGGTACTTTAAAATTAAGCAATGCCAGTAGCTCAGGACAATCAACCTGACCAATGAGGAGGCCAAATGATAGGGTTAGTCTTATCCGACGATGCTCCAGAGTTTCTAGACCAAACATTGCCAAGCGTTCAAACTTCATTTGAACTCTTTCGATTCGTGAGATGTGAATCCGATAAAATGGCGACCAGACGTTACAGCAGTAGTCGAGATGACTTCGAACTAATGAAATAAAAAGCATTTTCAACACTTCTGAGCTCCTAAAGTTATTAATTAATGTGTTGCACAAATCTCAACACGCTGTCAAACAAAACTCCTAAATCATTCACCAAATTTACCCGTTCGAGCCCACAGCCACCGATGCTATATGATTCCAAGACTGGAGATTTCTTTCTGCTAAATGAAATAATTTTACATTTCGACACGTTTAGCTGTAAATGATTTTCCATGCACCATGAATCGAAACTCTTGATATCATCTTGATAACACGGTAAATTTTAAGGTCGTCTGCAAAGAATAAAAAATGACAATGTTTGAATATAAGCCCCAAGTCATTAATAAACAGAAGGAATAGGATTGGCCACAAGTGGGATCCTTGTGGAATCCCAGATTTAACCATAAGTTAGTTTTAATTTTCCCAAAGACCCCGCAGATATTGGCATTAAAACCGGAGTCGGGAGATAAAGTAGCAAAACCCGGAGTAAGGGCAGCCCTCCCTAATTACTATACAAAAAACTTGTTTATTTATTTTACGTAAATAAAACATTAGCTAAGAAATAACTAAAATATTTCTTAATGACTAGGGAAAAAAAAGAGGCGACGATAACAAATTATTTTATAGGCCTAAATTACAAAACTCATCTCGACTAAAAACGTAAAAAGTGGATCGGAGATAACTTTCAATTTAAAACTTAATCTTTCAAAGTAATCCCGAGCAGCGGTACGTCCGTCCCTCGGGAGAGTTCAACAATAATTTATTAAATTTTGTTTGCTATTGAAAGTTCGGCCCTAACTTCATGTTCTGGTAATTTGATGAGTCTCCGGGAATCACGTTTAGGGCAATAATTTTGTTGTGGATTGTTATTTAGGTCAACTCGATTCGTCTGAGTTGCTGACACTGCCCGCTGTTTTCCACGAACGAATTTCAGTAATACAACTCCCAGAGAGGAGATACGAGGGTTGTTCGGGAAAAGCATTCCCGAACAGGGATCAGACAACGCTTTTCAACAACAAACAAACTAAGAAAAGTATGCTTTATTGCCGCAGGAACATTTTTACAATTTTATCGACAAAGCGAAATTTACCTTAAAAGAAAAAAAAAACGAAATATCAATCGAAAAAAAATCATATTTTTCGATAGGTCAATGCAAATACATAAATTGTAAATATAACATTCGTTAGGACATAATCCAGATGACCTTAACAATAAAGTAAAAGGTGCTGCAAAATATTATTTTGTAATAAATATATGACTATTATTATAGTTAATAATAATTCTCAGGATGATTTAATACCGCAGCACAATTAGTTATCGGTTAGTAATGTTATTTATCGAATTCCATGTAGGAGTAGACAGGGAGGTACCCCAAAACAAGAATATCCGAACATAAAAGAAGTGTAAAACCAGTAAGTTTAATAAATACAAACAACAAGACTGCCCTAGCAGAACATTTGTAAAATTTAGGACACCCCTTAAACTTTCATGAAACAAAAATTATTGGAAAACAAACTAATTACAAAAAACGAATTCTAAACAAAATGATAGAAATAAAAAAACACCCTAATAGTGTCAAAAAAACAAGACGTTGACAATTTAAGTACATCATACTTTAACATAATTAAATTTTGTCAACACCCTCTATAGCAGGGGTGCTCAAACTACCTACCTACCTACCTACCTACCTAGGTAGGGTGTTCCGTAGCATATATAGATATTAGCTTTCCGCACAATATACATTATTTTAGTCAAGGTTTGGGTTAAGTTTAGTTAGGTTCTTTTCTACAATATCAATGAAAAAACTCATAGTTATTCAAAATTGCAAGTCTATTGCTTGTTACAAAACAAAAGAGTTACATATGGTGTTAAACTTAACTAAGGAGTGACTTTGGATGTTGAAGCTTGGCACTGCATATCCTCAGCATACTTTTCATAAGATGGTACGTAACCACTGAGTGCTAATCGCAAGCATGATGACATATGATCGTCAGTTAGTCGATTGCGATATTTTGACTTAATTATCTTCATTTCAGAAAATGCAGACTCGCACGAGTAAGTTGACCCAAACATTGCTGTCAGTTGAAGGGCGATTTGCCTTAGATTCGGATTATCTTCAGATATAAAACACCAGAAATTTGTATCAGATGCTGTAGCTTTGAGATGTATATCTGATATAATCCGCACCAACTCATTTTCAACAGAACATGAGTTCATATTAAACTGACTTGCTATTTCAGTAGCTAATTCTTCAATGTTTTTACATGAAAAAGGATAACTCATAAATGATGCTACATTTGCCAATTTACTACAATCATAAAAACGCATTTCGAATTGTCCCAAAACATTTGATATTTCAGCCTCATACGTATCATAATTCAACTGAGGAATCCTTGCTTTCAAAGACGGAAAATGTTTCAGATCCTTTCTTTTCAGTTGATCTATCATAAGTTGCAATTTACTTTTGAATGCGTTTACTGCGCTAATCATCTCAATAACAGTTTTTCCTTTACCTTGAAGCTCCAAGTTAATGGTGTTTAAGTGCATTGTGATGTCAGTCAAAAATGCCAAATCAGTCAGCCATTTTTCGTTTTTCAACATCTGAGTGTCACCACCTCTTTCGTCTAGAAAAGCTGTTATTTCGGGCAATAATTCTTGAAACCTTTCTAGGATTTTTCCGCGACTCAACCACCTGACGTACGTGTGAAGAACTAAATCAGTGTGTTCAGCTACTCCCTATCTTCCAACTGCAACTTAAAGAGCCGCCATTGCAAGCTACGTGCACGGATGGAATTCACAATTTTTGTTGCAATGCCCATAATTTCCTCCGTGTTTAAAACTTTTGAACACAAAACTTGTTGATGTAGCTCGACACAATGCCCCAAAACCGTTTTTGTTTCCAGTCATTGCTGGTACTTTATCGGTTATAATGCACACTAATTTATATATTGGTAGCTTGTAGTTTTTTACAAAATTGAAGAAAACGTCATATATATCTTCGCCACGGGTCTTCCCCTTCAAATTGTCAAAAATTCTTCCTTAGCCAACATGTCATTGAATACTACCCTAATAAAAATACACAGCTGGGCAGTGTCTGCCATATCGGTGGATTCGTCGAACTGTAAAGAAAAGTACGTACATTCCATGATATCATTTTTTAGTTTATCTGCCATGTCCTGACTCATGACTTCAATACTCCTTGTGACAGTCGGACGAGATAACTGAAGTTCTCTAATAGCAAACATGATTTCTGTTTTATTTTTAAAATCTCCAAATAAAGTCTCACCCGCTTCAATAAATGCTTCCTTCACAACCGATCCATCTTTGAATGGTTTCTTGTGTCTCGCCAATATATGAGATATTTTAAATGACGCCATCGTAGCAGCTTTTGATTGTTTGGCTGGTCTTGTGAACATGGTTTGTTCTTTTTTCAAACAAGATATCAAATCACGTACTTTTCTTTTTCTTAATTCACTCTGTGGCGGAAAATCCTTTTTATAGTTTTTATGAATCGTTTTATGATGCCTCTTTAAGTTACCACGCTTAGGTATTGCAACTGACGCACGACAAATAAGACAAATGCACTTATCCTTCACCACACAAAACAAAAATTCTTCCTCCCAATGGTTATTAAAATGATACGTTTTAGATTTCTTCGCTGCACTCATTTTGTACCATTTAATAATAAACTTTGTATTGACGTAGTATTGCCTTCAAGTTGCAATTCAGAATGACTCCAATTCCTGCAGGCGCAATATTTATATCGGCGTGAACGAAAGTCTCGAATGTTCCCGTCAAACGCGCCGCCCGAAATTTCTAGAAAAGCGGCAAGAATAAAAATGCGGCTTTTCTTTGACAAGTACCGCGCGTTCCTTTGATAAAGCCGCCTTTTGCCGCTAGCAGAGTGTTATTTTATTACGTAATAAATTTTTGTAGTTTAGTTAAGTACCTACTTATTAAAAAATTTTTTCTTCTCGAGATCTACTCAAAAAGCACCCCTGCTCTATAGCAATAACAATATCTGCGAGCTATAAATTCTAAAAAATTTCTAATAAATAAATCCAAATTCCAAATTTTTTTTAGAAGTGAGATATCGACTAGTGATATGCGAAGGTACAGACAAATAAATATATTTATTTCAGTACTAGCTAAGCCATGGTACGATCTCTTAAAATCCTTTATCTAATAGTTTTTCCAGTTTTAAATATATGTTCTAATTCGACATGGAGTTCTGCCTCGTTTGTAAGTAGCAAATATCCTGATAATTATAGGAATTAGTGTATGATTGATTTTTAAAAATAAGTGTCTTTCTGTATAGGTATGTACTATTGTACCTCTTATAATAATAACTTTTAATCTAAATCCTTGTAAATTTCATATGTCTCGTAAAAGATTTGTGAATGTTTCAATGTTTAAAGCTATTTAGTATGTTTCATTTTAATTATGTTAGTCTAATAATATTCCTCTAGATCTATAACCATTATGTAACTATTGTCAAATATGTAACGCATGATGCAAACCATGTAAAATATCTTTAGAGTCCTGAAATTGACCTTATATAGGTCGAAACGGAGACTAGAATAAAATTCTGAGCTTCTAGAGATTTGTTATTGACCAATTCCAACTAACCCTCCTGTACAAAATAGGTATTTTTATATAACAAGATATCTATATGCAAGGTATTCAATTCTTCGTTAGCAATATGTAACTTTCAATTGTTTATTATTGTTAATCTTGGCCTACTATTAAATTATGCATTTAATTTCAGAAAATTGTCATTTATATGCGTGTTTCTGAGAAAAAGTGCATACTATCATATATTTTTGAAAAGGTAAAAAAAAGACAAATTTTATAGTCTATAAATATACAGGGTGCTCCATTTAGAAAAATAAAATAGGGTTCGATAACTTTTTGACCTGACCCTGTATACTAATTCCGAATTCGGTGGAATTGAGTTCTAGGGGAAAAGTTATATAAGAAGCAGTTTTCACGTTTTCGATAAGTTATCTGATAGTTGAGATGCAACATTCTCAATTTAGCCCTGTGTCTTAAAAACTAAAAGGGCAATGAAAATTTTGTTAACGGCATCTTTAGTTTTACGAAAAAGTAGCGCACTGTCGCAAAAACCTAAACTTTCTATCTATAAAAATAACGGAGATACCCCGCAAAAGTACCCAAAATGGGAGACTCTGTGCAGGGTGTCCGGATTTGGTTGAAAAAGCAGGGTATCTCGCTTATTTTTAAAGATAGAACCTTGCGATTTTCACGAACCTGAGCTAATTTTTTGTGAAACTCATGAAGCCGTAAACAAAAATTTCATAGCCTTCTTTTTTATCCGATAAAAAGTGGATATATTAGGTTGCCTCCTTTCTGGATATCTAAATAAAAATTAAGCAATAGTATTTCAACATACCTAAAAATTAACTATTTACCTGTTAAAATACATCTCAGAAGCCGCTTCAACATTTTCATTACTTAGTATAAAACAAGCTAACATATCCTACTTTTCATAATGTTCGAAAGTTTGGTTTTCTTCCATAATAATACAAATATATTTTTACACAATAAAGAAATACAAAAAACTAGCGCTATATTTTATATACGCGTACAAAATTGGGAAATGTCATTTGCTTCCAAGAAAACAAAAGAAAACGGGATCGTTTTACATGGCCTACTGCAAAATTTGGGATGATAATTATAAAAATTAGGATTTTTGTTGTTGTTTATTAAAATAGACCCATACTATTATATATTTTTGAGAAGCTTTTAAAAGGACAAATCAATTTCTGGACAAATATACAGGGTGTCCCATTTAAAAAAACGCAACTTTGGGTCAAATCTAAAAAATAATGAAAAATATGACTACGTCACTGGATTCAGCGTAAAAAACTGCATAAGCAGCAATTTTTCCCCTTGCGTTAAGTTAAAGGATAACCGAGATACGAGGGGGGTTTCAAAATGCAAAATATTGAGCACGTCAAATAGCTTCTAGGACAATATGGGACTTTTTGATATGTAACATCTGTAGCGATTTTAGGTCAAATCTACTCTCCTATAACGGCTTGTCTGATTTCTATGCTTGTAATCTCACTTCCGAATTGACAAAGGAACTTTTTGTATTCTTAAAGTTGAAAATAACCATACAGTTTGCCAACAGAAATCATTAAATTTCGTATCATACAGCTATTTTGTTATACGTCAAAATATTACGACGCCTCCAATACAATAACAACGTACCGGAAAATTTTCCATGTGACACAACCGAGACCCGTGACGTCACAAACGCACGGCAGGCGTAGGTAGGCCCCTCATAATACGAACTACTGTCAATAATAGTTTTTATTATCTGTGTGCTTTCATGACCTACTTTGATAAGCAATTAGCTAAGCAAATAAACAGATTTTCGTTTGTTATTTGACGTCGTGCCTTATTAGAAGAAACCAGTTATAGAAACTAGGAAATCCGATAAACGTTGGGTGTTGTTATTACAGTTAATTAGCGATAGACTCAGCAAACATAATTCAAGAGCTAAGTGGTAATTGGTAATATACTCAATCTATAAGAAAGGGGGTAAATATAAATAAAACATGCGGAATGTTTTAATTATGTTGTTTTCAAGGCACACTTATAAAACAAATGTAATATTAAGTAGGATCTGTAAGACTAACAAACTTCTCGTTGGTTAGGATATACGAAAGGCAATTAAGAAAATACACCAACTACCAATTTAGGACTGACCCGTTTCACCTCGCAGAAACTTTTCTGTTCCAAAAAATGATAACACATCCATAAAACATTTCGAAAAATGACTATTGGTGAACAATGAACCCTGGGAATATAAATCCAGAAATTTTTCACTTTTTTTTACTGTTGTGGTGCAAAATTAGCCGTTTGAAAACATAACTAACCTTGGAAAAGCCAATTTTTTAAATAAAAAATCACTAAAAAACACGTAGCTGAAGTTAGCTTCAGATTTACTTTTTTGTCAGATTAATTTTCCACACTCGAACAGACAAGTCTTGTACGAAATCTAATTAATAGTTTTTATTTGCTAAAATATGAAGATCTTGTAAAATTTGAATAAACGGCTCGTCCTAATTAAATAAAAAAATACCTTTAATGTTTTGTTATTAGAACAATAAAGTAATAATAATAATAGTCTGTTTAAATTCGAAAAAAGCTACTAATGGAATAATCTTTATACCTACCCACTTGCAAAATTGAACAAATAAAAACTAAATGAAATATAGATCCGGGTTGACCCCCCTCATGGTCTTGGGAAGTTATCGATAAGTTCTAATAGCCCAGTAAAATCAGTTTGAACTACATATATTTGTAAAACTAAAAAAATCTGCTTTAATTGGTTCGCTAAGGTTCTGCTGTTCTATGAAAATATGAACCCGTATTGATACTCTCATAGTTTTAGAGTAAGAATTAAAGTAGAGATCACAACTCATTCATAAATCACGTTAGGGGTATGCGCCAACATGATTCCCCTATTTTTCACATTCTATCGACAAATGTTTACGATAAAACAAGAAGTGCCGATGGCCCTCGTTCAAGCCGTGGCCATTTGTTGACGAATGCCAGTGGCGGCGCGAGTTTTCAATTCCCGCATAAGGAAATATCATTAACCCGGGAGTACACGCGTAAAAAAAATTACGTTTTTACACGCGTACGGTCAAATCGACCGCATGACCAATTTTGAGTTCCTGTTTACTTTAAATAAATAAAACAACAACAGCTGGCAATAGCGAGTAAAAATTATAAAACTTTTACAGACTTTTGCATAGATTAGCATTTTATTTTGGTTTTTATCATTATATACTTTATTTGCAGATATCAAAAATAAACAACATTAACCTAAGAGTAAAAGTAAAAAAAATATATATAAAACTGACGGTACATTAATAGGCACGTAAAATATGTATGCAATATAGCTTTATTGCTGACTTTCCTTACATTCTGGACAGAGTTGGGATGTATGTTCTCGGCATATGTACTTTTGGCACTGTACGCACTGGGTCTTTGTTTTTCTGTTCTTCTTCGATGAGCAAAAGTGGCACCTGCCTGGAACACTATATAGGCTGGTTTCAGCGGGCTGTTCTGGGGTCCCTAAAATTTCTCTTATGCGATTTCTCATAGTTACTGGTAACATAGTCATTTCTCTGCGACGTTCAAGTTGGGGTGTAATAAGATGCATGGCTAATGATTTCAAAAATATTCGACGACTATTATGGGTATTGTTGTTTTGGCTATAAACGATATGGCTATTTATTCCAGAAATGTTAAGTGAAGAGAAAAATAATGTTAGAGGCCATCGACAACTTGTTCGTGACACAGAATAGGTTCCTTTTAGCTCGTCAACAACGTCAACGCCTCCCTTTGTTGCATTGTAAAATGTAATCATGCTTGGCTTGCAGGCATCACCACTCTCCGGATCGATCTCATCTGTGTAATGCATTGTTGACAATAGTGTAACTATTTTGTTTGCCTTAGGCTTATAGGAGACCAAAGTCATGTCTTGTGTGAAACCAAAGATGCTTGAATTAACTTTACGCTCCCTTAGCTTTGCGGTGAAAATGTCAGGAATTTCCCTTTTATTTTTTCGAATCGTGCCTGTCATAGTTAGTTTGTGTTTTTTCAATAAATCTAGCGCTAAAGGAATCGAAGTAAACCAATTATCGAAGGTTACATTTCTGCCAGTTCCAGAAATTGGCTGAACTAACCTTTGGACGACTGCAGAAGCGCTATTATCAATTTTATAGGGCCCGTCTGGTTGAGTCCCAACATACACCTCCATATTATAAGTATAGTATGATTTGGAATCGACAAGAGCTAATATTTTGATTCCGTATTTGGCAGGTTTGTTCGGAATATATTGCCTGAATCGACATCTACCACGAAATGACTCAAGCATTTCATCAATTGTGACAAATTCACTTACAGCATAATTGGCTTTGCATCGCTGAACAAATCCATCAAAAAATTTTCTAATAGCAGCTAACTTGTCAAATTTTTTTCGTTCTTCTCTATCTTCAAGGTTGTCAAAGCGAAGTGCCCTCAACAAAAATTGGAATCGATTAATTCCCATCGTCAGACGAAAAATCTCTACGCCGGTTCCGTCCTGTGCCCATAGATCTCTCAAATGTAGATGTGACGACCTCAAGACCCCAGCCAAATAGAGGAGACCAATAAGCGCTTTTATTTCTTCCATATTTGTATCAGAGGCATCCCTTTCTCTACTGTAATTTGTTCTCAGATGTTGAATATATTTGTTTGTGTGTTCGACTATGTATTCTATTACAAAATCGGGAAAATATAATTGCCAAGCGTCCAAAATTGTTTTTGCTTCTCTAGCTGCTCCTATTACTCCTGAGGATTGAGTCACTATATTTCTGCTTCGAGTTTTCGTTTTCGATGCAGTTACGGGAAATTTACTCCATAACGTCTTTTTATCTCTTCCCAAAAAACACAGAGAGGGGTGTTGCTGAAATTCATTAAAATCTGGCAGCTCTTCTCCTTCTGATTGCTCTGAATTAGTGTCTTGGTCGTTAGCCTCCAAAACATCGTCGTTGTCCTCAGGAGGTCCTCCTACCTCATCGTCACTCTCAATTTCAGCCCATAGTGCTAAAAGGCGCTCGGTTTCTTTCTCGTAAGAACACATAATCTGGAAGAGAAATAAAAAATAATTATTATGGAACTACATTATTCGTACTAAAATTGCTAAAGAAAACCATAAATACAGCCAACTTACCGTAGAGGGAATTAAAAGTCACACCAATGTCTAAAAATGTAGTACTTGAACACAAATACTCAATTACACGCGCGCGGTCAAAAGCACCGACTTCAAGAAAATTAACTACACTGCCAAATTAAAACTAAAATATTGTTGTGCCAGACGGTGGTGGGGACCCCGCCTCGGGCATTCTCTGAAGGTCAGCCCAATCATCGTTTTACCAGTGGCGTCACTACGAAATTTATTAACCGTCGGTCCTTTCGACCGACACGCGTGTACTGCCGGGTTAATCGTGAAAAAATCATCGTTCTGGGTTTTTACAGATCTTCATGTTTTTCCATTACTGTCGGTCGGTCGGTCTATTTCGATATAGCTAAAAAATCCACTTACTCGATTAACTTTAATTTTATTTAATTTTCCACAAAAATTACGTCTCATACAAAAAAATATTGGTGTGAATTCAATATGGCGAAACAAAATGACGACCTGTTCAAATATTTGATGTACGAAAATGAAGAAATGGGTCATGCTTCATTATCGTTGACAAAAGGAAGGATTCTTACTTATTCCTTAATGAGGCAAATAGGTATTTCTACAAATATCAAAGAAACAATCGCTCACTATTAAAATCAAACCTATAAGTTAGAGAAGGTTAAACGGAAATTAGTTATTTATACAGGGTCCTGCAGCTCACCTCCCGTCTTTTATTATACCTTAACCATTTATTTTAGAAAAAATATTTAAAAGCCACTATATGCTGTTGATTAGAGAGCACATTTTAAAAATATTCTTGATTATACAGGGTGTTACAAAAAATAGTGGCGCATAAAAGTTGAATTTTTTAAAATGGAACACCCTATATTTTTTACATTTTTGGAACACTCTTTGCCTAGTCTACAGACTCCTAGAATATTATCTCTCTTTTTTTAATAGTTTCGGAGAAAAAAGGTAAAATCGAAGAAAAAAAAAATTATAGCCTACATTTAAAATATTTATAAAAATTAGATAAAACATCTTAAAAGCTAACTTATACAGGGTGACCCAAATTCCATGTCAAACGTTGCAAAATAAAAAATTATTTTTCTCCATTTTTTCAAATGGAACACCCTATATATTTTTTTTCTGTCAGGTACAGAATTAACAGATCAACATTTTTTATTATTACACTTATCTCAAAATTCCTGAAGGTTTTTGAAATATTCTTAAAAAACTAATGTTGTACTTTGTTTTTCAGTACGATAATTGAATAAACTCACTAGTAATGTGGAAAAATGGAACACCCTATATATATTTTTTTTCTGTCCGATACAGAATTAATAGATCAACATTTATTATTATTACTTATCTCAAAATTCCTGAAGGTTTTTGAAATATTCTTAAAAAACTAATGTTGTACTTTGTTTTTCAGTACGATAATTGAATAACCTCACTAGTAATGTTCATACCTTCTCGATTTTAAATATTAGATAGGTCAGCGTAGTTCTAGCTATGGGGAAAAACCTAAAATCCTAACATTTTTTCTAATTACGTTTGCTGCATAAAATTTAAATTATTGCCAAGAGTTAAGGCTCGTCTTAAGGTGTAACAGCTTTATTTAACGTTATTAACAAATATCTAATTATTGCTAAAATTAATTTTTACTTAGAACATATGTTCGATATGTCTTCCATTCTCTTCGAGGCATAAACGAAGACGGGTATGAAAAGATCTTCCTACTATTCTTAATACTTCGGGCGTAATACTTTGAAATGCGGTTCTAATCCGTTGCTGCATATTTTCGGGAGTTGTTAGAGGTTTGTTGTAAACAATTTCCTTAACGTAGCCCCATAGAAAAAATCTAATTTCGTTAGATCAGGCGACCGGGGCGGCCACGCACTTGCTCCCTGTCTTCCAATCCATCGATCTGGAAAATTATTATTTAAATGATCCCTAACTGGCAACGAAAAATATGTTCCCCCCCACACATTAACTGACCATCTGTGTTGTAGATCAAGCTGCCTAAAAATTCTTGGATTATGGTCGGCGTAGTAATGGTAGTTATGACGATTTACAAATCCATTCTTATGAAATGTGGCCTCATCAGAGAATGAAACTTTATCAAAAAAATCAAAGCTTAACCTAATTTTAGCTTGTGCCCAATTACAAAAGTCAACACGTTTCTCAAAATCTGCTGGAAGGAGTTCTTGATGCAACTGAATATGATATGCATGAAATTTATGGCTCTTTAAAATTCGCTGAACAGTTCTTTCGCTTACTCCTACGGCATCCCCGACTGCTTTTTGGCTAACAGAAGGATTTTCCGTGACAGCTAATAGCACAGCTAATTCATTTTCTTCCGTTCGAACGGGCCTATTTCTAACTGGTCTTGTATAATTTACATTTCCCGTTGCCATAAATCTCTCTAATAAGTTCGTCATGCTCCTTCTGTCTGGGTGCCTTCGTTCTGGATAACTTTGCGCATAAATCCTACTGGCCAAAAAGGCATTTCTATGCGATTCTCCTAACACAAAAACCATATCAAGCAGTTCTTCGCGGTGTACTCCATGACGATAGAACGTTCAAATAAAACTTCTAAACAGTGACGCAAACAAACGAAAAATGAACTACGTAGAAGGTAAAGACCACTATATGAAAAATCCGATAATTATTTCAATTTGTAAAACTTAAAAAACGAATAAGTAAATTGCCGATATGTTTTAGTTGTTTGACAGTTTCTAGACAATTTGTTTTTCATGGCCTACTTAAAGTCTAGTTAATAATTTGGGCAACACTTGTCAATAATATTAAATAAAGGTTAAGGCCGTTTTACATGCTGCAAGTTTCTTGCAGCAAGGGGTTGCACCTGCAAGATATTGCGCGCAATTTGTCTTGCAGACTGTAAAGCGGCAGTTGTATTTCAATTGCAAGTGTCAGCGTATGCCTTTGTGCAAGTCTCCTGCAACTTGTAGGAAGACCTGCAGCATGTAAAACGTCTTTACGGCTTAACTCTTGGCAGTAATTCAAATTTTATGCGGTAAACGTAATTACAAAAAATGTTGGGATTTTAGGTTTTTTCCCATAGCTATAACTACGCTGACCTATTTATTATTCAAAATCGCGAAGGTGCTTACTTATGAACATTACTAGTGAGGTTATTCAATTACCGTACTGAAAAACAAAGTACAACATTAGTTTTTTAAGAATATTTCAAAAACCTTCAGGAATTTTGAGATAAGTGTAATAATAAAAAATGTTGATCTTTAATTCTGTATCGGACAGAAAAAAATATATATAGGGTGTTCCATTTTTCCACATTACTATTGAGTTTATTCAATTATCGTACTGAAAAACAAAGTACAACATTAGTTTTTTAAGAATATTTCAAAAACCTTCAGGAATTTTGAGATAAGTGTAATAATGAAAAATGTTGATCTGTTAATTCTGTACCGGACAGAAAAAAAATATATAGGGTGTTCCATTTGAAAAAATGGAGAAAAATTATTTTTTATTTTGCAACGTTTGACATGGAATTTGGGTCACCCTGTATAAGTAAGACTTATAATACTCATAGCAGAATAACTATAAACCTTTTGCAGTAAGCTACTAGGTTACCTTAGCTCTTAAGATGTTTTATCTAATTTTTATAAATATTTTAAATGTAGACTATAATTTTTTTTTCTTCGATTTTACCTTTTTTCTCCGAAACTATTAAAAAAAGAGAGATACTATTCTAGGAGTCTGTAGACTAGGTAAAGAGTGTTTCAAAAATGTAAAAAAATATAGGGTGTTCCAATTAAAAAAATACAACTCTTATGCGCCACTATTTTTTGTAACACCCTGTATAATCAAGAATATTTTTAAAATGTGCTCTCTAATCAACAGCATATAGTGGCTTTTAAATATTTTTTCTAAAATAAATGGTTAAGGTATAATAAAAGACGGGAGGTGAGCTGCAGGACCCTGTATATTAATAAACTTTAGTTTTTATTTATGTTTGCCTTATGTCACTGTCATTTTGTAATTGTGATATTTAGAAAAATTATTTGTTCAATTGTTAAAAATGTCATTTTAAACCTGTAACTGTCAAGTTAGACCTTGTCTCAATTTAAACCTCTTTAATGAATACTATTTCTAGAGTTTTAAACTATAATCAATGCTTTTAACGAGCTTTTATTGACTTCCTACTCGTCTGATTGTACGTTTGTATGTCTGGTTCAAATCTTGTAATGGATTTTTCACCACTTCCATTACCGATTATTTTCAAATTTGACATGCATACACTTTCGGATATGAAAAATCCGAATTTTGTTAGTCAACGTTTAGAAATCCAAAATGGCGGCGCCAATACGGCCGACGAATTTTGTTACTTGTGTAGATTAAACTGAAAACGGGTGCTTAGGAAAATTTAAGAGTGTCAGCATTTAAAAATTCAAAATAGCGGTGCCAAAATGGCAATATCAACAAGTCGGACGGATGATTTTAACATTTGCGGGGATTATTTAGGAATGCACAACAAAAATCAAAACGGTGGCGCCAATATAGCGAACGAATTTTGTCATTTGTACAGATTCGGCTCAAATATCAGTATCTAGAAGTATTTAAGCAGCAGATAACATAGCAGACTAATTTCAAAATTCGGCATTTAGGGGTATTTAAGACTGTACATCATGAATTTTAAACATTCAAGATTGTAATGCCAATTGTACAAATTTGAGAAAACATATCATAAAGATTTGAATAAAAATCGATAATAAATATTCAAAATTTGGACGTCATCAATCAATCAATCCGATAAGTACTTTTTTCAGATATTTTTAAACATTTAATTAGGCCACCGTTTTGTTCCCCCATTTTGAATTTGTTTCAACATTTTACCAGTTCATCCCTATATAATATTTGATTTTGACCTTGAAACTTATCAGTTGATGGTCATTTTTTCTGCAAAATTTGGATAAAATAGATAAGCAGTTTTTTAGTAATATTTTGTTAACATTTCAATAGACAGCTATTTTGTTCAGCCATATTGAATTTTTACCAAAATGTTACCACATCATCATCATATGAGCTTTAATTTTTAACCAAAACTTGAAGTAAATAGGACAAGCAGTTCTTGAGTTTTGTCGCTGACAGACATACAGAATAACCGATGGAATTGAGAAAACATTTTTTTTTGCAACTACAATACTTTCCTCTTGCGAGCAATTGTCATATTGTTTTTCCATGTTAATAGCTAAAATTTAAAAATAAAAGATTTTTTTAATTTTCAAAATCCTAAATCTTAAATTCTAACCAGTTTAGAACATGTTTACGAACACATTTTTACTTTTAATACCCAAAGAATCACCATTTAAATTCCTTTATTATTTCCCCAAATTTCATCCAAAATCTAGTGATTTTCGAAATCGCAGTACGTTTTTTTGAGCGTGAGACGCCCTTCCACTATTTTAATATAGTATAGATATATTCTATAATTATTTTAATTCTCTCATAGGAAAAACTATTGTAATCGACAAAAAAATCACTTCAGAGTTTTTCTTGTATCATTTTATAATATGATACATACATGATATAATATGTGTGTCAGAAACATGGCTTTCTGGTCGAATTGAAAATGATGTTGTTAATTTAAACGGCTATAATATTGTTCGAAGGGATAGGGCTGGCGGGTTGAGGGGGGAGGTGTGGGGATATATATAAAGAGAGCACTATCATATGAAGTACTGGAATCGACGGTAGGAATTGAGGATATTTGGATAAAGATAAAACTTCCACATAAATATGTCATTATTGGGTGTGTTTATAAACCCCCCAGTATGGACTTCAACCATTTTATTGACAAATTTGAGGAGGCCATATTTAACCTAATTCCTATATGTGATAACTTAATTTGTTTAGGAGACTTTAATATAGATATTTTGGATTTTAATAATTCATTAACAAATAAATATTTAAATCTTTTGGATACTGCCGGGTTAAAACAAATCATTAATGAACCAACTCGAATAACGTCCTCAAGTTCAAAACTTCTTGATCATATTATTATTCCTGAAAATTTTCCTTTGATAGAATGTGGAACGAGACTTGTATGTTTTTCTGATCATGAGCTTGTTTTTGTCAAAATATTTATAGATTTTTCTGTAAACCAACCTAAACCAATTACTTTTAGAAATTTTAAAAGAGTTGATGAGCTTCTACTTTACGATCATCTTAGGTCCATCCCCTGGAATAACATTTTTCATATTAATAATATTGATGAAAAACTGGCTTTCTTTAATGAAAATATTAAAACATTAATGGACATACATGCCCCTCTTCAGACATGTGTTTTTAAAAAACCACATAATCCCTGGTTTGTTGATAATATTGCGAGATTAGTATCATTAACGAACAAAGCAAAAACTAAATTTAGAAGAACTAAAGCCGAACAGGATCGTCAAGAATACATTCAGCTAAAAAATTTTAAAAACAAAGCAATAAAGAGAGATAACATAACCTTCATATATATCAAAAAAATAAAAATATTTCTAGTATTCCTGACGACATTTCTGATGTGAACTTAATTAATCAACACTTTGTGTTCTCTATTCCGAATCAAAATATTGATTTACATGGCTTTGAAGCTTTGTATAGCGGTACTAAACAAAATATCGACTCTTTTTTATCTTTTAAGTTTATCTCGGAGAAAGATGTTTCAATTTCCCTGTTTTCTATAAAATCCTGTGCTGTCGGAGCAGATGGTATCCACATTAATTTTATAATTATGTGCTGTCCTTTTATTCTTAAATATTTAACGCATGTAGTTAATTTTTGTATTGAGCACTCAGTTTTTCCATCTGATTGGAAAACAGCGCATATTATACCTCTACTTAAGGTTAGCAAACCCTCGGGATATAATGATCTTAGGCCGATAAGTATCCTGCCAGTCCTGTCTAAGATACTGGAATATGCAGTTAAACGTCAACTAGTGTAACATATTGAAAAGTTTAAGATCCTTCCTGAAACACAATCGGGATTCAGGGAGGGACACGGGTGCGCGAGGGCTTTACTTAATGTAACCGACCACATTTTTACGGCTGCTGATAGGGCTCTATGTACAATTTTAATTTTACTTGATTATTCCAAGGCGTTTGACACCTTGAATCACGCGGCTTTGGAAATAATACTAAGATTTTGCGGTCTAAGTCAGTCTGCTGTGCTTTTTTTCAAGATTTATCTTAAAGATAGGAAACAAGCTGTTGTGCTTAATGGCAAGTCTTCTCACTATCTATCCACTACTAAGGGTGTACCGCAAGGGTCAGTTTTGGGTCCCATATTATTTACTTTGTATACTTCTATGTTGCCTACCTTCATAACTAACTGTAATGTACAAATGTACGCTGACGATACGCAAATATTTTACTCTTTTCATCCGAATGCTGCAGAATATAGCTGTCAAGTTATAAATACGGATCTGGATATTATTCGCAGAGTTTCCCTTGATCATTGTTTGAGATTAAATCCGAACAAGTGTACAGCTATGTTATTTGGAAGGCCGGGCGATAGAACTAAGGTTTCGGGTAGATTGGACATTCGCATTGACAACCAGCAGATACCATTTAAAAATGAAGCTAAAAATCTGGGACTGATTTTGGACTGTGATCTAAGGTTCGAAAAACATATTTCGAATTGTATCAAAAAAGCAATTGTTAGATTAAAACTTCTTTATAATTCAAGGCATATTCTTGACTTAAATTTAAAACGGATTTTATGTGATTCTTTGGTGCTATCGATTTTCAATTATTGCGATGTTGTGTACGGACCCTGTCTCTCAGCCACGACGGCGCAGCGGGTGCAGAGGATACAAAATTGCTGTCTTAGATTTATATATGTCATAAGAAGACGTCAGCCTGTGAGTCACAAACTTTTCGAATCTCGATGGCTTAACATGAAAAGGCGACTTAGGTTTCATTGTGCAGTGTTATATCATAAAATACTAACTAATAAAAAGCCTTTCTATCTGTATCGTAAAGTATTATTCAGAACAGACGTTCATACATTAAATATTAGGTTTAAGGGTACTCTGACTCCGCCTATGCATAGAACCTCATTTTTTGAAAGGTCGTTTTCTTATCAGATCGCCTCTGTTTGTAATGCCTTACCTCCTGGCCTCGCATGTCGCTCCGTGCCTTCCTTCCGATATAATTTAAAAAAATATTTATTTAATAATTAACCTAAAAAAACAAAAAAAAAATTCGACCAGATAGTCCTGTTTTACAAAACAAAAAAAAAAAAAAAAAAAAAAAAAATAAAAAAAAATTAGAAGTCAGTATCAATTAAATTATTGAACGTTAAGTTTAGTTATTATAATATTGTGCTATGTGTAGAGCAATATGCATTTTTTTACTACTACTCTTGGGTTAAGTGTAAAAACACCTTATCAAGACTTGTCTCAATAAGGTGAACTTCGCCTTTTCATCCTTTATAAAAAAAAGTGTATTATACATATTTTGTACTATTTTGAATAAAGAGTTCAATTATTATTATTATTATTATTATTTTGCTTTTGAGGATTCCCACATGACCCCCGACGAAATAAACGTTATCTTATAATGAACCGGTTTGGTCAATACGTCATGTGACCCAAAATAAGTGAATAAGGTATCTTCCATTAGACTTGTCTCTTGGAAAAGGAAATCTTGCTGTTTACTTAGTGATTAAAAGAAAATTCCAAACTTAAACGGCCATTTTTTTACAAATTCACATTGCCGCACCATAATTAGGTCAACTAAAGCTCCCAGTTTCGCAATGCCCAAGATAAAGTAAATAAAACTTATTTATTAAATATTTAAATAATCAATGTTCTTCTAATGTCACCGCACCTTTAGAACGCTGCTTCTTGAAGTAAGACAACATATAATTAGAAGATTTGAACCATATCAACAAATACACAATAATACATTAAAACACATGTAGTAGTGACGCTAAGAAAAGCTTGGTATCTAATAAAATATTGTTCAACAAATTAATTTCTTTAATGTTAAAATTTATTGTAGTTCCACGACCGGCTATTGGTTTTTAAGCCTCGCTGGTCATGTGACCCTGTAACAATCTTTAGTGTAGACTATTATATTGTTTACTATAAGGATCCTTTGACAATGAAAGTGGGATGGTCTAATACGTGGAGTTGTCGATCGGGTTTGCCATATCTAACGACATCTGTTTGTGGATGCCATTGTTTCAGCTTAGGGTCTTGATACTACAAAACGACCAAAATTTACACAAAATGATAGCACAACTTTACTTGGGAAAACTCAGTAATATACTAAATCGAGTACAGCCAAACAGGTATAGAAGGATCGGGTCATAGGCAATTACAGGTATAAAAGTAATTAAGAGCAGTGTATTGAGTAGATCCTAGTTTAGGAACATTGGGTCAGGGACAATTCCAGGTATCCATTTGGCTAATTAGATTCTGGGAAATTTCTATTTTGACGATTAAGTACATATTTATCTCTTTATTTGTTGTCCTTTGTCAGAAAAAGATATCAATTAACCTGTAACCTGTATCTCAAAAACTAGAGCTGATAGAAAAAAATCTGGTGGCAGTTTTGGAATCAGCACATTAAAAACATCTAAAATCAGATGTTAGATTTCCGGCACCAAATTTTTGTTTTCATTTTGTTACCCTGTGTTATTTATTTCCAAAATCGGCAATAGGTGTGCAAAAATCGTACTGTCGAATCGTATTAAAAAAACATAAAAACTTTGGTGGGGGGGCTAGCGTTAAGTTAGCCCCACTCACTTAACTTTGTTCATAGTCTCCCGGAAGTTGTTGTCAAAAATTGCGCAAAAATGTAACGTACAAATTATTTAAAATTTTGACTTGTGGGGAGGGGGCAACTTAACTGACCCCAAAAATAGGTAAAGCCTTTTTAACAGAAGTGTGACACATTCATATTTATATCATTTGTATGAAGGTACTACGAAATAGCTATATACATATACAGGGTGTCCCAACTAAAAGTATCCACCCCAAATAACAAGTCGCCAAGACAAAAAAAAAATAAAACGCTCGGACCCGTCGATTTTGCTTTTGAGGGGGAAACATTTTTCGCCTATTTTAAATTTCGCAACATCACCCGCTGAGCGGGGGTGGGATTCACCCCCAAAATGTTAAATAGAAAGGGGGGTCGAGTGAAACCTTATTTTGAAGGGTTTCCGACCCTGGTTACAACTGCCAAGTTTGAAGCCTCTGCTGTCATTCCCGAAGAAATGGCAGCTTGTCCAAAAAAAAATATTAATAAATTAACTGCAAGAGTTGGCTGCTTTAAATTTAGGGTATGATGCAGGCTAGTGAAAAGATTTTAATAATAATTACTCCGGACGAGAGGAAAATAAAAATAGTAAATGTAAATTAATGGGGAATTTTTGCGTTTAAGAAATGTTTTCTACAAAGACTAAATTATTTTATGAATTGTTCGAAATGTTCGCCATTTACTTCCATGCAATGATACAGACGAGCCTCGAATTCCTCTCGAACATTTTGAAATGTTTCAGGTGTTAACTGACGGCATTCAGCTACTATTCGCTGTTTTAAATCCTCAAGTGATTCTGGCTGCACCTTAAAAATCTTTGTTTTCAAGTGTCCCCAAAGAAAGAAGTCCAACGGCGTCAAATCAGGTGATCGTGCCGGCCATTCGATGGGACCTCTTCTTTCAATCCAGTGATCGGGAAAAGTATTATCGAGAAAATCTCTTACCGGACGAGCGTAGTGAAGAGGTGCTCCATCCTGTTGAAAGAATATCTGATCTTCAGCTAAATCCTGGTCGTTTTCTAGAATCTCAGTAATCTGCGGATCGATGGCATTTTCAAGTAAATTTAAATAACTTTCACCATTTAAATTGCCTTCTATGAAAAAAGGTCCAACAACGTGATTGCCTAGAATTCCCGCCCACACGTTTACTTTTAAAAGATGCTGGCTATGGGTTTCCCTGAATAAATGGGGGTTGCTGTCGCTCCAATACCTGCAGTTGTGACGGTTTACTTCTCAATTTAAGTAAAATGTGGCTTCGTCAGAAAAACAAATATTGTACAATGAAATGGTATGGTTGTTTAATTTTTCAGAAATATTCTCACAAAACTCAACTCTGCGATCAAAGTCATCTTCGTTCATTTCGTGAAGCAATTGATATTTAATTATTTGGGACCATAGCAACATGGCCAAGGACTGCAACCTCAACATTTTCATTTCTTATTGGTCTTACTCTTTCATGCTTTTTATTGACAACTGAGCCGGTTTCGAAAAATTTGTTCCACAGTTGTAATACACTTCTATGAGGCAAAGAATGTTCGGGATGAGATTCATTAAAACTTACAGCTGCAGCTCTCGCACAATTATTGTTTCTAATGTAAAGAACAATAATTTCGATTCTCTCTTGTATCGTAAACGTCATAGGCAATTGTTAGAAACTTTCGTCTTTTAACACTTTCAGACAAAATAAATTTTAAATAAAATGCACAAACTGTTATAAACGCATGAATGCTTGACACTACATAAACGATAACAATGTGATTTTATTTTGTTTGTTGCTGATGTTTTATGATAACAGTAAGAATGAAATGCTGATTTTTTTAAAAAATATTTATACAGTGACAATTCGACAAGTTAGCTTAAACGTTTTGGCAACGGTCTGTTTCATTGCAAGGGAGTAAATGGCGAACATATCGAACAATTCATAAAATAATTTAGTCTTTGTAGAAAACATTTCTTAAACGCAAAAATTCCCTATTAATTTACATTTACTATTTTTATTTTCCTCTCCTCCGGAGTAATTATTATTAAAATCTTTTCACTAGCCTGCATCATACCCTAAATTTAAAACAGCCAACTCTTGCAGTTAATTTATTAATATTTTTTTTTCGACAAGCTGCCATTTCTTCGGGAATGACAGCAGAGGCTTCAAACTTGGCAGTTGTAACCAGGGTCGGAAAATGTTTTCCCCTCAAAAGCAAAATCGACGGGTCCGAGCGTTTTATTTTTTTTTTGTCTTGGCGACTTGTTATTTGGGATGGATACTTTTAGTTGGGACACCCTGTATAAGCAGTGGTATCTGTGTGGAGGAATGTCTAAAAGCCATCACCGATTTATTTTACTATTCGGCATTCAAATTAACCTACTGAGTTATGAAACCCATACACTAATTATTTATAGATAGTGCTGCTGTTGATTGACAAATGCCATTCGAAAAAAGCCGTTGCCCCAAACTCGGGACAGTTTTTTGCATATATTGATTATACAATCGAAACAACGTGTTCTTTCCGTGTCAACTCCGACTCTATATTGAATATAGTTGTTCCATTTGAAATTCAAATCCCGAACTACCGGTCTACGAATCTGTAAACAGAGAACTAAACACGGATTTCTATGTTTAGTTAATGCACTTGTTTGTACCAAGACTGGCGGCCCAAGACGCCGCTTGGTTATTCAATAGAAATAAAAATATCAGGGCTGTTTGTTTTATTAAAGAGGTCACTTAGATATTTTGTGGTAAAGTCAAAATGAAAATATATTTTATTTATCAAATATCAAAAGTATAAATAGGGTACTTAAAAACAAAATAATAATAATAATAATAATAAACGTTTTTTTATCAGATAGTTAAAAAATATTCCACAATAAAATAATTTTAATAATAAAAAATGGATTTAATTAAGTAGCAGCATTGAAGGCGAACTTTAACCAATGGCTTCACTTACACTTAACTACGAATATTGCGCGGTAAGTATTAATCTCTACAGCAATGTTTAAAAGAATAACAATAATGAAATACACTAAAACAAATTTAAAAGCATTCAAATGTTGCAATTAAACAAAAATCACATTAAAAAGAGTAAATACACTCAGTTCCAAAAAAAGTGACGCACTTAATTTTTGAACCAAGTTCAATATCTTATATCTTCTAAACCAGCCCAAGTAGCACTTTTAGTCATAAATACGTCATTGTTATCACAAGTATTTTCATCGAAGTAACCGGAACTTGGTGTCGCCACGTTCTGTAAGCGGAGACTACGTAATCATTACTAAAATGGGGAACAATTTTAGGGTAACTATTTCGTGAATAACATGTAACCGTGACTTTGATTATTACGTAGATAGTATGTAATAGTATTGTGTAGTTCCATTTAAGTAGCCGAATAGTAATCCAATTCACCCTATTCGTTACTTCCTTATTTCTGTCTTTATTTAATCTGTTTTAAAAATATGTATGGTAAAAACCAAACAGTTATGGCGACTACAAACACTCAAATTGGGAATATGGTGTAGAGCAGGGGTGCTCAAACTTGAACTCCTGGCGATCTCCCTCAATATTTTTAGACTACTTACGATCGACTCTGAGAGACTGAAAGTATGTGTGATGCAGGGTTGTCGTACATACACGATACATACACCCTACCTACCTACCTACCTACCTAGATAGGGTATACCGTAGCATATAGCTAGCTGTATGTAGCTTTCCGCACAATATACATTATTTTAGTCAAGGTTTGGGTTAGGTTTAGTTAGGTTCTTCTCTACAATATCAAAGAAAATACTCATAGTTATTCAAAATTGCGAGTTTATTTATTTAAAACAAAAGAGTTACATATGGTGTTAAACTTAACTAAGGAGTGACTTTGGATGTTGAAGCGTGGCACTCCATGTCCTCAGCATACTTTTCATAAGATGGTACGTAACCACTGAGTGCTAATCGCAAGAATGATGACATATGATCGTCAGTCAGTCGATTGCGATATTTTGACTTAATTATCTTCATTTCAGAAAATGCAGACTCGGAGAAGTAAGTTGACCCAAACATTGCTGTCAATTGAAGGGCGATTTGCCTTAGATTCGGATATTTACCTTCAGATATAAAACACCAGAAATTTGTATCAGATGCTGTAGCTTTGAGATGTATATCTGATATAATCTGCACCAACTCATTTTCAACAGAACATGAGTTCATATTAAACTGACTTGCCATTTCAGTAGCTAATTCCTCAAGGTTTTTACACGAAAAAGGATAACTCATAAATGATGCTACATTTGCCAATTTACTACAATCATAAAAACGCATTTCGAATTGTCCCAAAATATTTGATAATTCAGCCTCATACGTATCATAATTCAACTGAGGAATCCTTGCTTTCAAAGACGAAAAATTTTTCAGATCCTTTCTTTTTAGTTGATCTATCATAAGTTGCAATTTACTTTTGAATGCGTTTACTACGCTAATCATCTCAATAACAGTTTTTCCTTTACCTTGAAGCTCCAAGTTAATGGTGTTTAAGTGCATTGTGATGTCAGTCAAAAATGCCAAATCAGTCAGCCATTTTTCGTTTTTCAACATCTGAGTGTCATCACCTCTTTCGTCTAGAAAAGCTGTTATTTCGTGCAATAATTCTTGAAACCTTTTTAGGAATTTTCCGCGACCCAACCACCTGACGTCCGTGTGAAGAACCAAATCAGTGTGTTCAGCTGACTCCCTATCTTCCAACTGCAACGCCGCCGTTGCAAGCTACGTGCACGGATGGAATTCACTTTTTGTTGCAATGCCCATAATTTCCTCCGTGTTTAAAACTTTTGAACACAAAACTTGTTGATGTATAATGCAATGGATTGAAAAAAATGAAGGGAAATCTTCATTAGCTCGACACAATGCCACAAAACCGTTTTTGTTTCCAGTCAATGCTGGTGGTCTATCGGTTGTAATGCACACTAATTTATATATTGGTAGCTTGTAGTTTTTTACAAAATTGAAGAAAACATCATATATATCTTCGCCACGGGTCTTCCCCTTCAGAGGAATGATTGTCAAAAATTTGTCCTTAGCCAATATGTCGTTTAATACCATCCGAATAAAAATACACAGCTGGGCAGTGTCTGTCATATCGGTGGATTCGTCGAACTGTAAAGAAAAGTATGTACATTTCATGATATCATTTTTTTAGTTTATCCGCCATGTCCTGACTCATGACTTCAATACGCCTTGTGACAGTCGAACGAGATAACTGAAGTTCTCTAATAGCAGACATGATTTCTGTTTTATTTTTAAAATCTCCAAATAAAGTCTCACCCGCTTCAATAAATGCTTCCTTCACAACCGATCCATCTTCGAATGGTTTCTTGTGTTTCGCCAATATATAAGATATTTTAAATGACGCGATCGTAGCAGCTTTTGATTGTTTGGCTGGTCTTGTGAACATGGTTTGTTCTTTTTTCAAACAAGATATCAAATCACGTAGTTTTCATTTTCTTAATTCACTCTGTGGCGGAAAATCCTTTTCATAGTTTTTATAAACCGTTTTATGATGCCTCTCTAAGTTACCACGCTTAGGTATTGCAACTGACGCACGATAAATAAGACAAATGTACTTATCCTTCACCATACAAAACAAAAATTCTTCTTCCCAATCATTATTTAAATGATACGTTTTAGATTTCTTCGCTGCACTCATTTTGTACTATTTAATAATAAACTTTGTATCGACGTAGTATTGCCTTCAAGTTGCAATTCAGAATGACTTCAATTCCTGCAGGCGCAAGGGCAAGGCGAAAGTCTCGAATGTTCCCGACAAACGCGCCACCCGAAATTTCTAGAAAAGCGGTAAGAATAAAAAACGCGGCTTTTCTTTGACAAGTACCGCGCGTTCCTTTGATAAAGCCGCCTTTTACCGCTAGCAGAGTGTTATTTTATTACGTAATAAATTTTTGTAGTTTAGTTAAGTACCTACTTATTAAAAAAAAATTTCTTCTCGAAATCTACTCAAAAAGCACTCGCGATCGACCGTT
The DNA here is from genome assembly GCA_030620095.1 of Kuschelorhynchus macadamiae. Classification (NCBI taxonomy): domain Eukaryota; kingdom Metazoa; phylum Arthropoda; class Insecta; order Coleoptera; family Curculionidae; genus Kuschelorhynchus; species Kuschelorhynchus macadamiae. The sequence goes on from JAUTXW010001579.1 coordinate 300,051, forward strand.
TGAGCACCCCTGGGTAGAGAGTATAGAATACGTTATTAGTATTTGAGATAGGATTCATGGGTTTCACTTAGTTTTCTGGCTATGCTAATGACCTAAAATTAAAACGCAGGCAGTTTCTCTGGTGAATATGCTGATGATAGTCGTAAAAAAATTACGCGCCTTTAAAATTCGTTAATTTTCATTACATTTTGGTCAAATATATTGGTCAATTTAAATCTCAAAAATGTAATTTTGGACTTTGGTTTAAATAGTAATTATCATTAAATATCTTATTCTAAAGAGTGATTCTTTTTTTAACTTATTGTTTAATTTGTATGCATTTTTAATCTTTATACTCACAAAAACAAACATCATAGCTAATTACTTATAGGGGAGATGAAAATAAACAATGGCGTTCTATTGGACTTTTACTTTTAGGTTCGCTGCATTACTTAACATCAAGTGTCTACGACTGCCCCCATACGCTTTATAGTTTTGGATTCTTTAAATACGCAGCTGTCACTTATACCCAATTACACTAAAGTCTTTGAACACTTAAGGCTAATAAAGTTATCTACAAAGTTCTTATTAAACCTATACTGCATATTATTACCAAGCGGTTACGATTTGGTTCTTTAAAATTTAATGCTTTGTGTCCTAGCATGCGGAGAATTGCGGTATTTGAGTCACTACTATAATTCTGCCATCTATCATAACCATAACCCCTTGTTTCGTTTTTATTTTTAGTTTCCTTAAAATACCGCTTTAGGTTGTTTTATTCAGGTATGACATAACCAAATTCTGATATTTTTGACTTTCTATAAAACGTGGGTGAGTGACGAAAGGTTTTTTTTTTCTTATGGTATGTGTAGCCATCGTGAACCATTTTAACTTGTTACTCGCAGACGATAACACAACACATACACAACTAATTAATAGCTGTAGACCGAACTACAATGACTCTACAAGGACACTAGCGACAATAGAAGCCAGTGGCGCCTCGCGGGTGAAAAGTAAGTGCAAATGAAGCAAGAAAATATCGCAATAATTTTTTTTCCGGAATTTTTTTTATATGTGGAAGAGGTAGAATATTTTTTACGACTTACCTAAATTTTGTATACTAAATCGATTCTCCTATCTTCATAGCAGCAAATTTATTTATAACATCCTCATAAAATGGATGAATTGCCCTAATCTCCTCCAGAAATTCCTTTTGAATTGAAATATTGCCTAGAGAAGTAAGTCTTTCTTGAGATATTGTATTTCTTAAATAAGTTTTTTCACGTTTGAAGCAAGAAAAGCTTCTTTCCACTGAAGCACTTGTCGACGGTATTGTCAAAATAAGGGAAAACATGTTATATGCTTTGGTTAAAATATCTTTATTTTCATTTATTTATTTTACTTGCTCTTGCAGCGATATATTCCAATTACTGTCATTGGCAAAAATAAGACCAAGCTCATTTTTAAGTCGTTGACTTTTTGAAAATATTTCCCCATATAACTGTAACAAATTTTCAAACGGAAAATTTAGCAGAATCTGCCAAACATAAAAATGTAAGTTTTTCACAGTTTTGAAAGCTTAGTGTCATTTCCATTAAAATATGGTCCAATATTTCATAAAAAAGGGTTCTATACTTAGCCCTAATTTCTTCAGGTGAAAGCTTAGCGAGCTCCCGTTTGTAATGATTTATTTCTGTAATAGAATTTGCTTTATCAAATATGGTATTAAAAAAATGTTCATTCCTCACGACAGCGTTTTATATTGGATATGCAAAAATGAGTGTCAAGCGATTTTTTTTTAAGAACGCAGATAGTATGTCCGTGATTGAGAAAATGTCATTAAACACTAATGCCAGAAACGTGAATTCAAAATCGTTCATCTCACCTAAAAATCGTTTCGCAAGCCGGAATTGATTTTTCGTCAAATTTGTCACAGTTTGTAATAAATTCAAATACATCTTTTAATTTATTCCAGTCTTGAACAATCACATTTACTAACTTCGAATTTGAAGACCAACGAGTTCCTGTAATTGTTAGTATACGCCTCGTAGATGCAGATGTAAGAGCATACGTTCGTTTGGCTGAGTGATGAAAAAATGAGGGAATACCACTAAGGCTTGCAAAAAAAATCGACATTTAGAAATATTTTTAAACTTTGCTGCGTCACAAGGTTAAGGCAAGACAATGGACAAATACTGCCTGCGGAGCTTTTTTTTTTTTTTTTTTTTTTTTTGCATCGTAACATTGCCCTATTAATTTATGTTCATAGTCAAATTGGTCCAAAATTTGATCCTTTATCGGAGCTGACATTATAAAACCCTAAGAATCCCTCGTCTACTGAACCTTATGAATTAACGTATCTTAAAATTATGGAGCACTGGGAGGTTTGCGTAATATCAGTGGTGTCATCCACTTGCACAGAAAAAAACGGTGTGTTCATTATTTCATTTTTTACATGATCATTAAAATAATCAGAAATGCATTCAATTATTAAATACATTTTTAATTTTTTCGTGATGATCTTTTAGCTCTTGGGAACTTCTCGATATTAATAAACCTAAAAGCTTTTTAAAATTCCCCCTATTTATTGACTCGCTGCTCTTATCATGGCCGCGAAAGACTAACTCTTGTTTTGCAAGGTACAAAACTGCGTCAATTACCAAGCACATAAATTTAGCAGAATCTGCCAAACATAGTCTATTTAATCGGAACTTTTCGTTAAAATTATTTTATATAGTTTAGCACTTTCTTTTAAAGTGTCAGCTATAGTGCTTTGATTTTTTTCGAATGTTTTTAGCATTAATTCGCATTTTAAATGCTCCGCTGAGTCTTCATGTTTATGTAAAGACCTTCATTTTTACATACCTGCAAATCCTTCCTTCTTCCACACGGAATATTTATTGGAAACTAGTAAACAAGGCCAGCAAAACAATTTTTGTAATATTTGACTACTACATAAGCATTTGTACGCCGAAAACCAGGGTGACGATTAAAACTCTGATCTTGTTCCTTCCATCGATTAAATGGAGTTTCTGTGTTGTAAGGTTGTCTTTTTGGTCTAAATGCCATCATCATATCAAGATGAAGAGACCAGCCCAACCTCACAAAAAGAAAAGAGAAGGAGGAGCGGTCATTTGGCGCTCGGCAGTGATGTTTAATTAGGATCATATAAATCATGTAAACAAATAAAACTTGTTCATTTGTTTGAGTGTATTTCATTCAAGAATAAACAAAACATGGTGTCAGGTGAAAAATATTGTTTAGTTTAAAGAATATAAATAATAGTCCTAATAGAAAGAAATAAGAAAAGCTGCAATGGCAATGGAAAGTTTCAAGCCACCAAAATGTTTGGATTTGAGTGATAATATAGCTGAGAATTGGTCGCAATTTAAAGAGAAGTTCGAGATATTTATGAAAGCAACAGAGTATTACAAGAAAGACGACGACGTACAGGTAGCTATGTTACTTAATGTGATTGGGGATGCAGGAGTTGAGCTTTTTAATACATTTACGTTACAGGAAACTGAAAAGAAAGATTTAAAAAAATTTGTTTCAGAGTTTGATAACTTTTGCTTGCCTAAGAAAAACACTGTGTTGGCAAGGTATAAGTTTTTTAAAAGGGACCAAAAGGAAGGGGAAATGTTTGATCAATACTATGCTGAATTGAAAAAAATGGTTAAGCCTTGCAATTTTGGTGACCAAGCTGAGAGTCTCGTCAGAGACAAGATTATAATAGGAATAGCAGATGTTTCATTGCAATAGAGGTTACTGAGAGAAGAACTAAGTCTGAAAAAAGTGATAGAGTATTGCCGTGCATTTGAATCAACCAAAGAACAATCAAAGATACTACGAGATAATAATCAAGAGGTCAATGTTGTTAACAGAAATAGAACAGGAAGATTTGAAAGATAATTGAAAATAGCAAACAAAAACTTTGAATGTAGAAAGTGTGGAAGAAATCTTGGGCCTCGGAATTGTCCAGCTTTTGGAAAAAAATGTAACTTTTGCGGAGAAGAAAATCATTTTAGCAATAAGTGTTTACATAAATTAAGAAACTCAAGGCAGAGAGAGAAAAATGTACGTGAAGTATCACAGGAAGAAACTGAAGAACAGGAATTTGAAGAAATTAACGAGTTGTTTGTTGATGTAATAAATATATATGAGATTTCAAAGAATAAAGATAAGGTGGTCTGGATGCATGATATGGTAATCTGTAATCAAAAAATATCCTGCAAAGTAGATACAGGAGCAGATATAAATATTTTACCATACAAAGTCTTTCACAAGCTAAATTACTTTGGTTTAATTAAGAATAACAGTTGTGTTGTAAAGGCATTTGGAGGGTCAAAAATAGAAGTAAGGGGCATTGTTACACTTAAATGTAAGCCTGTAAGTGGCTTAAATAGTGCTTGGAAGGAATCAGACATTGAATTCTATATAGTCAATATGGACTGTTCTCCACTGATAGGTTTGCAAACTTGTTTGGATATAGACTTGCTAAAGAATGTGTGTGAACTAAGTTCAGAGACTACTAAAACGCCCATGGAAAAAGACAGATTTGTCGAACAAAATAAGTGTGTGTTCACAGGTTTAGGTAAATTACGATTCAAGTACAAAATCAGGTTGACTGATGATGCAGTACCTGTGGTGAGACCTTCACGAAGCTATCCAGAAGTTATCAAAGAAAAGTTAAAAGTGGCCTTAGACAGTTTGGAGCAAAAAGGTGTAATAAGCAAAATATGCAGTCCAACTGATTGGGTAAGTGATCTAGTTATAGTGGAAAAAAAAGATAAGTCCATATGTCTTAATCCAGCAGAGCTTAACAAGTTTATTAAGCGGGAACATTATTTTATCCCCACTGTCGAAGAACTTACTGCTAAGCTTGGCGGAAAAGGCTTGTTTACTGTACTGGATATGAAAGATAGATTTTATCAAGTGCAGTTAGTAGAAGAATCTACTGACTTGTGTTGTTTTAACACTCCATTTGGCAAATATAAATTTTTGAGATTACCTTTTGGATTCTGCAGTAGCCCTGAAGTTTTTCAACGTGAAAATATGCGTATTTTTGGTGATATTGAGGGTGTTCAAATTTATTTTGATGACATTATAATAGCGACAAAAGATGAATATGAACATAATAAAGTTTTAGATAAAGTAATTCAGAGAGCAATTAAATATAATGTTAAGTTTAATGCCGTAAAACTTCAGTTTAAAGTTAAACAGGTAAAATATTTAGGCTTTCAGTTTTCAGATAAAGGTGTCCAAGCAGATATAAGGCAAAAAGCAGCTATTTTAAATTTACCTAAGCCAAAAAGCAAGAAGGATATTCAAAGGTTTTTAGGTATGTTAAACTTTTTGCATAAATTTATTCCAAATTTAAGTAAGATTTCTGCTCCATTACGCCATTTATTAGGTAAAAATACTGCATTTAAATTTTTAAAAGAGCAAAGAAATGCTTTTAATTATCTCAAGTCTTTAGTGAGTACAGCTCCTGTTCTCAAAATTTTCGATCCCTTGGAGCATGTTGTCATTCAGACAGATGCTAGTAATGAGGGTATAGGGGCATGCTTATTACAAAATAATTAGCCAGTGGCCTTTGCCTCCAGAAGTTTAACTAGTGCTGAAAAAAGATATCCCATAATTGAGAAGGAACTTTTAGCTATTGTATTTGCTTGTGAACATTTTTATCAGTTTATTTATTCAAAAAATGTAGAAATTAACACTGACCACAAACCTCTTGTAAATATATGGACTAAAGACATACATAAGCATAGTAACCGTATTCAAAGATTAAAACTTAAGTTATTTAAATATACCTTAAATGTCAAATATTTGCCTGGTAAGTTAATGTATATTGCAGACTATTTATCTAGAGCTTCTGTGAATAGCTCTAATGAAAGTAGTAACGAAGAGTTAGATGAGATTGAACACTCACTCATTTTGTCACAGGATACTGGGGTCCCTGATAATGAACTGCAGAAAATACGTATGTTTACAAATAGTGATGAAACTTTAAGTCAAGTTGCAAAATATATTGTGACTGGGTGGACACAATTTAATTTTAAAAAATGTAAAAATTTAGAATTAATACACTACTATAGTTTACGTAACAACTTGTTTATCAAAAATAATATGATTATGTTAAATGACACGATAGTCACTCCAAAAGTTTTAAAACAAGAAATGTTAATAAGAATTCATGGTAAAGCTCACTTAGGAATTGTTAAAAGTAAAAAACGGGCTCGTCAGCTACTGTATTGGTACCGTTTTAATAATAATATAGAAACTTTTGTTAAGCAATGTAAAAAATGTGAAATATTTCAAAAATCGTGTATTAAAGAACCCTTAATATGTCATGACATTCCAGATCTGCCTTTTTATAAGTTAGGAATGGATATTTGTGAATATGGGGGAAAACTTTATCTAATAGTTGTTGACTATGTATCCAAATGGATTGAAATATTATCTATAAATTCAAAAACAATATCAGATATTACATTTAAGTTGCAAAATGTGTTTTGTACTCATGGCATTCCTAAAATTATTGTGTGTGACAATAGTCTATTTAATAGTTTTGCTTTTAAACTGTTTGCAAAAAATGATGATATTAAGCTTCAGTATAGTAGTCCTTATTATCCCAAAAGCAATGGGATGGCAGAAAAGGCAGTGGGCAGTGCTAAGCAAATTATTAAAAAATCAGAAAATGAAAGTGACATATGTGATGCTCTACTTGAATATAGATCAACACCTCTGGCCACTGTGGAATATGCTCCCTGTGAAATTTTAATGAGTAAATTAATTCGATCAAAATTACCATGTTCTGATGTCGTTTTAATACCAAAAGTAGTGTGTCATGATGCAGTCTCTGAAATGAGAAACAATCAAGCAAGAGTAAAAGAACATTATGACCGAACTGCTAAATATAAAACCACATTTTTACCCGGTGACAACATTATTTTTCAAAATAAAATTACTAAACAGTGGCAGCTTGGTGTAATTAATAAACAGTTACCAAACCCCAGGTCATATCAAATATCAAATACTACAAATAAACAAATAATTAGAAATAGCTGTCATATTAGACAAACATTGAATAAAGCCAATTTAAGTACTGAATTAATAGATAATTCTCTTAATGAAAATAATTCACGTAATGAAATGATTTCAGAGGCTGAATCAGGCAGCATGCAATCAGAAGCACCACATAATTACAGTCGTCTTGTTAATAACCCTGTTATGTCTCCTGGGACACAATCACATGGACAATATTTAGACAATCATTCAACCAATGTGGCAGTGACAACTAGTAGATCTGGTCGACCTGTTAGAAAGCCTAAATATTTAGATTACTATGAGTGTTAAGTTTGATAAAAGTTGTTTTAGTGCTTATTTACTTATAATTAGTATTAGTTTAATCATTTAGTTTTAAGGGGGAAGATGTGTTGTAAGGTTGTCTTTTTGGTCTAAATGCCATCATCTTATCAAGATGAAGAGACCAACCCAACCTCACAAAAAGAAAAGAGAAAGAGGAGCGGTCGTTTGGCGCTCGGCAGTGATGTTTAATTAGGATCATATAAATCATGTAAACAAATAAAACTTGTTCATTTGTTTGAGTGTATTTCATTCAAGAATAAACAAAACAGTTTCAAACAAAATGCAAACCACATCCGTGATCGGATTCATCAATAATGTAAATTAATAAACCCAAACACCAAATAAAGTTGTAACCACACCATAAATAAATATAACACAAAATAGTCAAGCAAACTGCAAAGAAACTAACCGGTTGCAGCAAAATCCGCGAAAATAAAAGTAAACAACCACCTCAAACTGAACGACACGTGGGTGTAGTGTACTGCGTTAGCAATTCACCGAGAGCGTTGTATGGCGCTGATTAACATTATTCTTTTCGTTCGCTCGACGTCATCGCGTGCGCGTTGTCATGACAACGTAGTATGAAAATTGTAAACTAGCAAAGTCGAAGCGGTTTGCGCCACTGGTATAGTTGTTGTAATAAAGTTCGATTGAAGGTTTCAAAAAGACATGCCGCCAACGGTGAAGTAAAATTAGGTGAATAAATGAACGTAAAAACTTAAATTTATGGCCAATGGCTGAGAACTTCTTGTTTGAATCAATATTCATTTTAATAATCACAAAAACTAATAAAATGAGACACTAAAACAACAAACCTCATAAGAAACCCACTTAGGCGAAAAGTAAACAAAACGATTTTAGCAGCAATATGGCCGAACCAATCAAAAATTGGTTACTCTATTGTTGCCACTGTCCGTATAAAATCACCGACCGAATCTCGTACCAGCGCCCCCTATCTCCGTAACCTCAAGTACAAGAGGTAATAGTTTACTTGTAGTAATTAATTACTGTAATTCTTATTTCTAAGTTGCAACAGAAGAATAACGACTGGTAATAGCCAGTTTAAAGTAGCAGTAGACGATAACTTTTTCTACTCTGCAATGACTCGTTTTATTTTATAGTAATACCTTATAGGAGTAGATTTGAATGTAATGGAGTAGTCTCTGCAAAGTTCAAGAAGGTACTGATACTTAAAAGTGGTAATTTAGTAAACAGATTAGAAACAGTAACTTTGAATAATTACTATCATGCAACAAATACATATATAATACTTAAAAACGTGTAAACCAAAGTGGTTATTGATATATAGTAGGATTATTATTAATAAATACGTAAAAACTCTTAAATTAAAGAGTAGTAGTGGAAACAGTTGTAGCTACTGTAGTGTTAGCTAGGGTGGATCGATTTTGAACAACCTTTTTTTTTGAAGGTAGGTAATAATAATGATAATGATAATAATAATAAATGTCTTTTATTAAATAAGTATATGCAAACACAATTACAAAATCTCATATTATATCCACTCCAATCCTGGCGCAGTCTAGCTATAATAGCTACTCTACTGAACCAAAAGAGGAAATTGTTTGTGGTAATATAAAACATAAAAAAAATGCGAATAGTATCATAGTATTAATTTTTTAAGTAGGATAATGTAAAACTCTTGAGTCATTTGAATGCAAAACCAAATTTTAATTTGTCTACAGATTTTGCACTTTCAAAAGATGTTTTTTATATTTTATCTTAAACATGGCAGGGCTTAGATTTAAAAATTCAGATGGCAACGAATTATAATGATGCGGCATAGTCAGATTATCCTTTTTTCTTACGTTCAGATCATGTACAATATGGTGAAATATAAGACGTTCTCTGATAGAAGCAGGCGAAGACGGGTCATTAATAATTTTAATTAAAAAGTTACAAAAGTGTAGATTCCTACGAGCATCCGTCTTTAACCAGTAAATATCATTATATAAGTGGGAAATGTGTTCAAACTTCCTAATACCATATATAAAACGTATGCAAGAATTTTGCACTTTTTGAATCCTAGCTCTACTCTCGTTGTCAAGGCAAAATCCATAAACTATATCGCAATAATTAAAATGAGACAATACTAGTGATTCACAAAGATTTTTGCTTAAATTAGTATTTAACACGTGTCTATTATTATATAACAATTTTAAAGATAGATATGCCTCTTGCAGAAGCTTTTTTAAATATTCTTTGAAGCGAAGATCAGTGTCTAATAATATACCCAAGTTAACTGAAGTCAGCTTGGAATTATTTATAGATATGTTGAGATTTTCTTTTAGAAAGTTAGCTTTAACTTTGCTCCCAAATACTAACAGACAAAATTTAGAAGGATTAAAACCTACTAAGATCATGATTTACGTAATTCTCTGCCCTTCTCCCCCTGTCGTAGTCCCCAAAGTCAAAACAAAAATACATCTGTGTATCATCTGTAAATGCTTGCACTTTACAGTAGGTTAAAGTTTTTAAAATGTCAGACGTGTAAATAAGAAATAATAAGGGACCTAATATAGAATCCTGGGGAACACCAGATAGTATTTCCGCCTTATCTGAGAACCTGGAATCAGAATAAATGGTCTGGAACCTGTTGGTTAAATATGAGGTAATAAGGAGAGATGAGTCAATTTCAAAACCGTAATATTTGAACTTAACTACAAGAAGGGAGTGACTAATCGAGTCAAATGCTTTGGAAAAATCCAAGAGTATTAAAATAGTATGCATTTTTTTATCAGTGGCACGAAAAATATCATCACAAACATTTGTTAAAGGCACGGAGGTTCCGTAACCCTTTCTGAAACCACATTGAATCGGGGGAATAATTCCATTGTCAATGCAATAATCATACATTTGGTTGTGTAATATTTTTTCGAATATTTTGGAAATTGTAGGCAGTATACTTATTATGCGCAGATCGTTTAAACTTTGAGGATTCTCAACCTTAAGTAAAGGTTTCCCGACAGATACTTTCCACAAATCAGGAAAATAATTAATTTCAATGCAGCAGTTAATATGTCGGATCATAATGAATATGTTAAGTAGTTTGGGATACGTATCTTTAATTAACACATATACGCGCGTACAGGGTAATTCTAAGAGCTGCATTGACCACATCTTTCTAAAGAAATCCGGGGATAGAGAATTGATGGATGCGGAGTCTTTCTTATACCAAACGGACATTACTGACCATTTTCCAATCATAGCGTGTATGAAAATCCAAAAAGAAACCAATAATTATTAATCTGAAAAAATAGAAAATCATGTAATTAATGAAAAACATCTCATTAGCTCTATTAAACACGAAAAAAACTACATTAGTTCGGCGACTACAAAGTATAATGTAAATAAAAAGACCAGAAAGCGACATCCATGGATTACAAAAGGCCTTATTCAGTCAGTGCAAAAAAAACAAATTCTTTATAATATATGCCGCAAAAATCCTACAAACCAAGAATATGAAAGATCTTATAAGACATTTAAAAATAAACTAAAGAAATTATTGGATATTACAAAAATTAACTTTTATAAAAAACAATTAGCTGAGTGTCAATCCGATTTAAAAAAAATCTAGAACACTGTAAATTCTTTTACCAACAATAATAAAAAGCCTCGTCAAAACATAAAACTGACTTGCGATGGAGAAACTATAACAGAAGAAAGGGAAATAGCTGATAGGTTTAATGATTTTTTTTTGATTAATGATAATCAAATATAAACATAAATTCAATGTTTTTAAAACCAGCAGAGGAAGTCGAGGTGCCATGACAACATTTTGGTCAAGACACTAAACACAATTACTCCCTATATTAAAAAACCTGTAACATTTCTAATTAACAAAATTTTAAAAACAGGAATATTTCCTGATAGTTTGAAAAAGGGTATTGTAAAACCATTGTTTAAAAAAGGGGATGCTACAAACATGACAAACTATAGTCCGATAACGTTAATAATCAATCTTACAAAAGTAGTAGAAACAATTATAAAACTAAAAATGGAAGTCTTCATAAATAAGTATAGCCTATTATCAAAAAATCAGTTTGGTTTTAGAAAAGGTATGTCAACAGATGATGCTTGTTTCTTACGTCCAATATTTATAAAAATTTAGACAAAGATAAAACGTGATATCCTTATTTTTGGACTTGACCAAGGCGTTTGATACCGTTCATCATGCCATATTAATTAATGAGTTAGAAAATCTTGGTTTCAGGGGAACTGCTTTAGATCTTTTTAAATCCTACCTTGCGAATAGAATACAGGTCGTGAAAATAAATATTACCTTCAGTAGGGAGAAGAATCTGACGTGCGGTGTGCCACAAGGTACTGTCCTGGGTCCGGTGCTATTTTCTCTTTATATTAATGGTCTTTTAATTTTGGATATCCAGGGATACATCTCATCATTTGCTGATGATACGGTCGTCTTATACGAGGGATGTTCATGGGATCGGGTAAAACAAAAAGCTGAACAAAATTTGTGCAAAATAAAAGGGTGGTTCGATGAAATGAGTCTTAGTATTAACTATGAAAAAACGAATTACATTGCCTTCAGCTGTAATCAGAATAAACTTCCTCCATACAAAACATTATCTTTTCCAAATAATTCAATTACCATCGAAGAAACAGATAGTATTAAATATTTGGGTGTTGAGATAGACAGACATTTAAAATCATATAAACTTATTAATTAAAAACAAAAAAACAAAACAAATAAAAAAAATACTCGATATTCTTCAACTTAAAAGTATTTACTATGCTCTTGTAAATTCACATTTACAATATGGAATTTCCAGCTGGGGAGGTACCTATCAAAAGCATATTAAACCCCTTGAGATAATACAAAAAATGTTTTTAAAGATTTAAAATTTATGGAAAAGGAAAAAAATACAATGCAAACTGTGACACTAAAGGTTTCAAAAACGCAAGTCCAGCGGACAAATTGGTTCTTGTCTCCATATATTTATGGTCAGACACCTAGATATATAGAAGAATCGAGTACAAGCAAACAATTTAAATCTCAGTTAGGAAAATGAATTCATGATCAACCCAGAAAAACTATTCATGATTTTGTTCTTAAATAATTGTGTAAGAATTAATTTAACTGTTTTATATCATGGAAATGTTTTTGTTAACGCTTCGTTCTTTGGATGTTTTGTGTGTTATAGGCTAGGTTTTAAAGTGTGTTTTAGGCATTTGTTGATACAATTTGAAATTAAGTAGTAAAATGAAAAAGGTATGTCCCAAACTAGTCTTCGGACTTCTGGGATGTCTTTCTTTTTATTTCCTGTTAATATTAATGATGTAATGTATGTTGAACTATTGGAAATACAATTATTATTATTATTATTATTATTAAAATCGACTTTGAAAAAACAATTGCCGTCGCCATGGCAATTCATTTATTATGGTCCGCCATATTTATCAGTTATGTATTTCACTAACTTTATGATTGTCATTTTTTATACATGTCCCAAATTACACCCGAACAAGCGGCAAAATTAGTTGCTTTAGTGAATGATGGGCCTAGTAAACGCTACGCCGCTCGTGCTGTGGGGGTCCCCGAAGCAACAGCTCGCAGAGCTATCCTGAAATATGAACAAACAGGAAGCATTGCTCGGAAGGTGGGTTCTGGTCGCCCTCGAAAAACGTCCCCTAGAGATGGTCGCCGCTTTTTATGACTGCGGATTTTACGAAATCGATCGAATAGGGCTTTGAAAGTTCAAGAAGATCTTCGTCAAATTCGAGATGTTATAGTGGTAAGCAGACGGTTTGTAGACTTCTAGCCGAAATGAACTAGAAAGAAAGACTAGGAGGTCTGCAAAAGGTCCTAAATTGCTACCTCAACATCGCGCTGCTCGGCGATACTTCGTACAAAATTATGAAGAATAGATTAATCGTGAATGGTCAACTTTCCTGTTTACTGACGAATCAAGGTTTTGCCTTGATATGGTGGATGGGAGAAAAAGAGTATGGAGAAGAACTGGCGTAAGATTCAATCAATCTTTAATAACAGAACGCGATAATTTTAATGGTGGTTCAGTTATGGTGTGGGGTGGAACTTCCATGAATAAACGTACACCCCTTCATGTTTTTCCCATTAGACAGTCAATGATAGCCCAAATTTACATCAATGACATTTTAGAACAGTTTGTATTACCTCTTGCTGATTTAGTTGATAACAATTTCATTCTGATGCAGGATATTGGTCGACCGCATACCGCAGAAATAGTGCAGGACTTCCCAGAAACTGCGGGTATCGCCACATTGCAGTGGCATGCGAGAAACCCCGATATGAATGCAATACAAAAATTCTGGGATGAATTAGGCAGAAGGGTGCGTTCACGCATACGCCTCTTGAAAGCCTAGCAGAATTGCAGATGCGTTCTCAGAAGAATGGGACATTATACCAATGGAAAGAACAAGAAACCTAATTTCAAGTATGCCACGCAGATTAGAAGCTCTTAGAGTTGTTAGAGGAGGCAATACTCGGCACTAAGCACATTCTTCAAGTTCTTTTGTATCCAGTTATTGTTATTAGTTAGTTATGTTAGCGTTAATAAAAACGGTTTATGAAATTCATATAATTTTTATTTTATTAGAATATCACTTCTGAAAAATCAAGCAGGTACTTTCGCAAAATGCAAGGTTACAATAAAAAAGCTTTAATTCAGACATTAATGAATAGAATAACAAATTTGTCTTAGAAAAAGGTCCTTTATCCAGGGTGTAAGAATTTTTTATAGAAATACTCGAATAATTCACAGGATGAGTCAAAAAAAACAAGAAAAAAAGCAATGTTTAAGTTTTTCCCTTAATATTCATGTAGCTTGTGTAGTATTTAAGTTAAGCTTTCAAATGAACAAGAGTTCTAAAAAAAATAACGAAGACATAGCGTGTTGTGTATCAGAATTTTTATATGAAATATCAAATATTAGCTAAAGAATCCTGGCAATATTATATGAAAGATGAATGTAGATAATTGCATACTACAATACTAATAAGTAATTTATATTAGGTACACGTTTTTTAAATTGTTAAATTGTATAATATTTTTTATTTAGTACAGACAGAATCTATATTTTTAATTATAGGTAAGATTTTTTTTATAGGGAAATATTTGTCATTCACATTATTATTTTAAAGATTTTCTGTCCAACTTTTTTTTCTTGACTTACACTCGGTATATGGTATATTGGGCAGCTCGATTGACTTAACGGGAATAATTAGGTTTATTATTAAACATTTTTAACCTTATCTGTCAAAAAGGCAGTTCACCATAAAACTTTATGGTATAATATTTTGCACAACCCAACTCAGTTTTTTGCAACAAATACTAATTGATAATTTTATTTTTATTAAGTAATACGCGATCATTAATTAAAACCGTTTTGAAAAACAAAGTTATGTTTTTCACTGGTCAAGATTAATCAGCCGTCCAGCTCGCTCATCAAATATGATTATAGCCCAGGAGCTAGAGAGTTCTGAATAATTAACTTGAAACAGTATAGAAGTAAAATTTTTACTAGTTGGTTCTGGAAGTAATGAAAAACGTATTAAAACTTCTATCATCCCCCTTGAAAGTGCAACAACGTTAATGTACAAATTAGGTATAAGAAGTAAGTTGGTTAGCATAAGAACTTTTTTTCCAAAAAGATTTTACACACTTCAAGCTGGTTGATGCGAGTCAAGTACAATTAATACATGTACAGTACATATGGCTCTATGCGACTTAATAAAAAAAAAATATAAAAAATAGAATCAACTTCAAAAAAAGCAATAAAAAGTAAAAAACGATATTTTAATTTTATCCTACATTAAAATTTGATTTATCATAAACATATTGAGTGTTCTATTTTTTTAAGTAGCTTTCAAGAATAAAGTCGTGTAGGCTTCTGTTCTATATTAGCTAATCTCAAAAAGGACGTCAACATTTTTGGCGATCTTCGAAGCAGCAAGAAGAAACTACTCTGCCAGTTGGCCTTTCTCCTTAGCTGCCGAGGTGAGGATGTAGTACGGAAATTACTCAGGTGAGACATTCCTGTTAGAACTACTAAGAATATTTATAAACGTGCCAGGAATGCATTATGCATTATGCATAAACTACTACAAACTCCTGAGATTAGCTTTTAGGCTTGAATAAACCATATTTATAAGCTTGGACAACATCACCAATGTACAGGTAGAAAAAAATCCATCAATAAGTTACACTTAAGCAACAAAGGAAGTTTGAAGCACTCCTGAACACAAAAAATCCAGTGAATCCTCTGCAAAACAGTTATTAACTTCTCCTCGAAGCCGTTAACCGAAGGTAAGGTTATTCAGGCAGACCCAACAAGTAGAATAGAATACTTCACCAATCTGATTAATGCATCCAGTCTACCACCAGCAGAGAAGAAATCATTAAAACCAAGCAGCTCCAAGATTTCCAGGTTCTACGGTCTTCCGAAGATACACAAGGAAAACGTGCCACTTTGACCGATCGTCAGTGCAATAGACTACTACAATACTTCACGTACCACGTACAAATTTGGTAAATATCTTTTAAATTTTCTTAATCCATTTACGGGAAAAACAGATTCCCTTACAAAAAACTCTGCACATTTCGTGGAAAAATTTAAGGCAATCTAGTTGGATCTAAGGTTGCATGATA
Source organism: Kuschelorhynchus macadamiae (assembly GCA_030620095.1). Classification (NCBI taxonomy): domain Eukaryota; kingdom Metazoa; phylum Arthropoda; class Insecta; order Coleoptera; family Curculionidae; genus Kuschelorhynchus; species Kuschelorhynchus macadamiae. The sequence goes on from JAUTXW010001579.1 coordinate 316,072, forward strand.
TATATCGACATATCGAGGCTGAATATCGATATTTTACCATCGATGGATTTCAGTTCGATATATCGATGGACCCCCAGTTAATTCGAAATACGCGCCCCCTAGTGCTGCAATACTGCAAAATAATGAACTTTACATAAATATTTTGATTGATATGAATGGGAAAAAATGGATCGAAACGAAAATACGGCGTTAGTTCTCATTTCTAGTAAGGAATACTGATGTAATGTAATATGCATTTTCTCATGAGTTTTGTACAGGATGTTCCAGCGAGGACTGAACTGGAAAAATTCAAAATAGCCAATCGATGTATTTTTTCTTGTAGAATCCAAAAATATCATCAAAAAAATATTTGAACCAGAAACAAAAGAGTTACGCTATGCATCAGGTATTTTTTAAATGGAATGTATCGTTTTATATACGATTTTTGGAAAGAGTGATTTTTTTTATGTCCGTTCTGATTAAAAGATTTGATTTTGCGATAGCTGTTTATATTACATTTTAATGTTTTACAAACTAAAATTTTAGCTTCACCTGTTTAAAATATACGATAGGTTGGTATAGGTGATCAAGGTAAAATGACGTTTGAATGCTTTGTCAATAAAAATTGACATTATTTTAATTATTGTCGAAGTCTTCACCTAAAAAATATATATTTGACTCTGATCGAAATGAAATACTCTTTGGACGAGAGACTACAGATTGTTATGCTATTTTACAAGTGCCAAGAAAATGCAAGAGAAGCAAGATGAAGATTTATTGCAAATTTTCATAGAAATATATCCATCAATACAATTCTAAGGATAAAAAACCTATTTGAGGAAAATAAAACTTTACATGATAGAAAAATACAAAGAAGAAGAAATCGAGACCAGGCCATTATAAATTATTTTCAAGTTAATCCAACCAAATCTATTTCGGATGCAGTTCGGGAAGTTCAGTACGGTGGCGGTGTAAGGCGCAGAAGAGTTACCCGAGGGACTAAAGTCACCACTGGGCCGTTGAAAATCCAAAAAAGTTCCAGACTATTAAATTTCAAGGGAGGAATTCTATTCATGTTTGGTGTGGGATAAAAAACAATAAAATTTTGGGACCAATATTTTTTAACGGGACTTTAAATGGGCACAGATATTATGAGTTTTTAGAAAACGAAATTGAAAATTTTTTTGGAAGGCTTACCATTGGCAGAATATCAGAATTTAATTTGGCAACATGATGGGGTGCCTCCTTATGCCGTGCATGATGTGGTTCAATTTTTAAATCGGCGCCATAACGAATGGATAGGGCGAAATGGAACATATGCTTGGCCGCCCAAAAGCCCCGACCTCTCAGTTTTGGATACATTTCTTTGGGGCCATTTGAAGAACGTCGTATACAGACAACGAAACGAAAATATTCAAGAGATCATGGGAAAAATTGTCGATGAAATAAACCGCCTTAACCAGGAAAATCATATTGTAACAGCAAGTTTAGAAAGGCTACAAAGGGGTTGTCGATGTTGTTTCGAGAAAAACGGCGGTCACATTGAAAACTTATGTTATTAGTAGTTTTATTTTATTATTTAATAATTATTTTTTATTGAATTTCTTTTTCTATCATGTAAAGTTTTATTTTCCTCCAATAGGTTTTTTTATCCTTAGTATTGTATTGATGGATATATTTCTATGAAAATTTGCAATAAATCTTCTTCTTGCTTCTCTTGCATTTTCTTGGCACTTGTAAAATAGCATAACAATCTGTAGTCTCTCGTCCAAAGAGTATTTCATTTCGATCAGAGTCAAATATATATTTTTTAGGTGAAGACTTCGACAATAATTAAAATAATGTCAATTTTTATTGACAAAGCATTCAAACGTCATTTTACCTTGATCACCTATACCAACCTATCGTATATTTTAAACAGGTCAAGCTAAAATTTTAGTTTGTAAAACATTAAAATGTAATATAAACAGCTATCGCAAAATCAAATCTTTTAATCAGAACGGACATAAAAAAAATCACTCTTTCCAAAAATCGTATAAAAAACGATACATTCCATTTAAAAAACACCTGATATTTTATTATTAATATTTTTTCGATGATATTTTTGGATTCTACAAGAAAAAATACATCGATTGGCTATTTTGAATTTTTCCAAAATACAAGGAAGGTCGAAAATAGGTCCTTGTTCAGTCCTCGCTGGAACACCCTGTACCTGTTAATAACTTTTTGGTTCCTCATGCTAGTTTTATAATCAAAGACTGTTAAAACTTTAAAAGACTGTTTATTTTCTTTAATAAATTATGTAACAATATAGTAGTAGTTTTCTTTTTATTAAAAGAAAAAATAAACATAAACAACACAACTCACGAGACGAGGGTCTCTCTCATCATCCTATATTGACATATTATAAAAAAGGTTACTGTAATACCGATATATCGATGGAAATGCGTCGATTATTTTACTATATCGATATATCATCATTCGATATATCGATTTTCGTTATATCGAATGTCTGTAATATTGTTCCTCACTACAGGCAAAATAGGACGATTACTTGGTCGGTTCAACATACGTATCTACTATTTTCAATACACATAAAAAGATTGAACAACGCTTGCGATCCCCGAAAGATATTGAACCTTTTCAAATAGTTTGAGTGTATAAAATTCCTTGCTGTGTGTGTGGGACAAATAGGACGCTCAAAATCAACTAGACTTAAGGAACATGAACGATGTATTAGCAAGAAACAAATTGTTCAATCTACTGTAGCTGAACATCAGCATACCACTGACCATATTATAAATGTCCAGGAAACCAAAGTTCTAGCATCGGTTCCAGGATTTTATAAACGAAAAATTAGGGAATCTATTAAAATTTTGAAACATAAACAAAACATTTTAATAGAGATACGGGTTACGGTCTACATCACACGTGGAAACCGATCTTAACCCAGGGTCACGGTTCGGCGAGCACAAGTCGGATATAAAAACCCCGCCTGAATCTCTCCGAGCTCATTTTGTTCAGGTCTCAAAGAATAAAGAGTCCTGAAGATGCCTCGTGCAATCGAAAACGAAACGTCGGATAGTAATTCCAATTTGTCAAGGCCTAATGCCAAGAACCATGATTTCTTAATAACCAAGGCCGTGAGAGCTTCCGTTCTAAGTAACTATATGGTCCATTGTGTATCAGATTTTGCCAGACTCACCTTAAAACTGAACTTCGTGTCATCAAAAACCCCGAAAACCATATAAAACTCGATATTATCATGCATACTCTTTTTTCTGACGATATGGTGAACGCAATATATACATTATTGGCTCCAGCACTCGCCTAAATAATTGAAAATGACGCCATTCGGCCATTTTTTAAATATGCTTGCTATAGGACCAATCCGGTAATATCCCGAAAACTCCCTGAAAATGTCATTCAAATTGATCAAAACATCGCAGAGTAATCGATGTACCGAGTGCTCGATTAAAAATGGTTTCCATAATTCGGCAACCGTTGACAATACAATTAATACAAATTAATAAAAATAAGGAGATTCCATTAAACCTTGCTGAGCCGAATAGTACTAATCAATATTTTTCTGAATTTCTAAACAAAATAAGCGATCGTATCATTCATGACATTCGTGTTTCAGACTTTTTATAAAGACTTGGAGTGTTGCTGCGAGAGTAAATTTGATTCCAGGGCCGCCATTAGACCCGTCAGGCCCAGGCCTAGGACCCGTCTCCGCCTCGCTGCAACAAAAATCGTTTATATAATTTTCCTTGTCTCATTTTATCAGTAAAGTAGGTTATTTTTATATATTATTATACTGATGAAAGGAATAAGTTTTTGCTATATGGAAGAGAGAACTTTTTTTTTGGACGTCACTTTTTCCCACGATCTAGCACTGGCTGCAATGCTTTTAGGAGATATGGCCGATAGAGGCCCATAATCTCAAGCGGGCCTAAGACCCCAAAAGTTGAAGATGCAGTATTGTTTATTTTGAATTGGCTAGAATCGACGATGTTAGACAATGTTTTAATTCTATCATGTCAAATGTTGTATGCCACATATTCTGCCACAAATATGTCATATTATTAACTCAAGCTTAGAAATGGGTTAGTTTCCAGCTACTTGTAAACAAGCCCATGTTCATTCTATTCTCAAAGTAAGTAGCCCTTCTGCTTTTTCGGACTTGAGTCCAATTAGTCTCCTGCCAATACTTTCCAAAATTTTGGAAAAATATGAGTATAAATAGCTAATAACATTCCTGACTAACAATAATATTTTTCCAGAAAGGCAGTCCGGTTTTAGGGAGTCCCACAGCACTACTTCTGCTCTTTTAGAAGTGACAGATTATATAATTAGAGCAACTGAATCAAAATGACTTATTTCATTGGACTTCTCTAAGGCTTTCGACACCGTCGTTTGAAACTAAAATATATTGGAATGAATGAAAAGCCACTGTTTGAAATTTTACCTCTTTGGTAGGAGTCACAGGGTTTCTGTTAATGATTCCATAGCCTACCCATTACAATCAGGGTACCCCAAGGTTCTATATTGGGGCCCCTTTTATTTTAGGTATATATGTTTGACTTATTTAACCCACGATTAGTATCGCCGTTAGATTTTTTCTAACATTTTTACAATTAGGAATGTCCCATTCAATCTGTGAGCTGTGTTTCTACACGCGTCTAGCAATGCTTCTGGTAACGTTTATTCGTTCTCGCCCCACCACTAGTGTATCGCTTTTCTAATCTGCGCCGCCGCAGTAGGTCTTTGAATTGCCGCGTGTCAAGGTCGGAGATTAAATCTAACACGAAACCAAATGCGTAGTTCTAAATTGTGCGTTATTTGAAATAGTTTTTTTGATAAATAATTGACTATAACTGTATTTGTATAAGTTATTTATTGGTATATTGTTACGATGACATACGAAAGTGATCAACAACATCTGCAAAGCATCTGGGATCAATTTTGGAAAGAAGAAGCAGAAAAACAGGAAGCAGGCGAAATCGATCAGCCGTGTACCTCAAATGAGCCAAAAAGCCTTCCAAAAGATGAAGATGCTCCATCTGAGCACAGCTTACATAACACGGACACAGAACAGTCAAGTTCGGACGACGGTGGGCCCTCCGAGAGCTTAGGGCGTAGTGTGGCAAACTATCCTTTGTATTCTGGAAAAGATGGAACTAAGTGGGTAGTATACAAAATCAGAGAAAATTTGGTAAAACTTCTCGCCAGAATGAAGTCACCCAACTGCCTGGTGTAAAAGGTAATGCTAAACAGGCTAGAACAATATTAGACTGTTGGAAACTTTTTTTTCTGACGAAATAATTGAACATATTACAGATTGTACAAACAAACAACTTGATATAATGAGACTATCGTATGTCAATAAGAAGCATTGTCTGTCCACTGATTATGTCGAAATTAATGCATTTTTAGGTCTTCTATATTTAGCAGGCATAAAAAGAGCTCAACATCTTAATACATCAGAACTGTGGAACACGGACGGAACGGCTCCAGAATATTTCGCAGCCACAATGTCACAGCATCGTTTTCATACTTTAGTGCAAGCTATTAGATTGGATCACAAAGACACGCGTGCGGAAAGAATTAAGACAGATAATCTTGCTTCTGTGCGATTCATACTGGATCTTTTTACTGAAAAATGTGTGCAACACTACAGTATCGGTGCATATGTAACGATAGATGAGATGCTTGAAGCATTCAGGGGACGATGTAAGTTTCGACAGTATATAGCTAATAAGCCTGCCAAATATGGCATAAAAATTTACGCTGCTGTGGATGCCAGGATGTTTTATACATATAATATCGAAGTTTACACCGGCAAACAACCCCCGGGTCTTTATCAAGTAAGCAATGATGCCCATAGTGTAGTAAAACGCCTTATAAAACATTGCAGTGGTACTGCCAGGAATATAACTACTGACAATTATTTTACTTCTTTGCCATTGGCCAGTGATTTACTTCACAACCACCGTCTAACTTTGATAGGAACATTGCGCAAAAACAAACTGGAAATACCCCCAATTTTTTTAGATACGAAAATACGACGTGAATGTAGCAGTATGTTTGCTTGGGGGATAGATTTTAATAAATCGATGCTAACTTCATATGTTCCTAAAAAGAATAAAAACGTATTGATACTCTCAACGTTCCATGTAGATGATGACATCGATCCAGCAAGTGGTGAACATATGAAACCTTCTGTTATCACTTTTTATAATCTTATTAAAGGAGCAGTTGATGTTGTAGACAGAATGAAAGCCGAATACTCTGTTACAAGAGTGAGCAACAGATGGCCGCTCACTATATTTTGCACCTTGCTGAATATTGCCGGAATTAATTCGCAGATCATTTTTGTTAGTAACACTAATTCAAAGATCTTACGAAGGCATTATCTAACAGAATTAGCTAAGCAGCTTTCAAAACCCCACATTTTACGTCGATCCAGCCTAACAAATTTGTCAATTCCTCTTCGTCAAAAAATAAAGAATGTCTTAGGAGATCAAGAACCTGTGCTTCCCCCAACTAAACAACAGATAGGCGAAAAACCACGATGTTCCTTTTGTCCGAAAAGAAAAAATAGATATACAAAATACCTATGTGAAGAATGTTCGAAACCGATCTGCAGTGAGCACACAGCCAAAACTGTTCTGACCTGTACAGTGTGCTTCAGCAGAGATGAAGATTCTTAAATTTTGTTGTTATAAATATCGTTTGTAGTTTTTATCCTGTATTGATGTTGATTCTTTTCAAAAACTGTAAAAAACGTAATAAAAATTTTAAAATATCATCCTGTTATATTATTTACATTCAAAAGATTTAATATTTTGTTAAAATAAATAAAAATAATATTACTATAATTATAATAATAGATATTAACAATTGTAAAATATGGTGACAAACAACACTATAGTAAATAAAAATATATAGTAATCCATATTTAAGAAAAAATGTAAATAGCATAGCGAAAATTGTTAAAAACATCTATGTTAGGCAAAATCTAACACGATACCAATGGCTTGGATTTAAGAGACGATACCAATCGCGGGTTAAAAAGGTTAATCCATTGATTCCCTAAAGTTTATTATAGCTTTTCCCCGCATACATATGTGCTGGCCAATACCATAATTAATCGCGATTTAAATATTATTACTTATCGACCAACCACAAACTCGAACTAAATACGAAGAAATCTTATTTCTTGCTTTGTGGGAACCAAAAATACCGAGAAATTTGTCTACAGAGTAACTTTAATCGCAAAGTAAATGGTGATGTTATTCCATGAGAACAAACTGCGTGAAACCTTGGCTTGATTATGGACTCTAACTTACGTAACTGTAATTAAAGAGGCCCATCAGTCGCCCTGACGTGGTTGCTACGGCGAGAGTACTGATGTTACGTAAAAAGTGTATGTTTTCATAAAGAATTTTATAAGTTTTTATATCATATACCCCCATGTTTATTGCACGACAAAGAGAAAACTAAATTAACTTATATCTAATTTATATATTTAGGGTGTTGGATTTTATCGGAGGTGGTAGATTTTTTATTGCTCCCAAATTTAACTATTTAAAGAAAAAGAAGAAAGAACTTTTTCAAATTATGGGTGTTTCACGTGATCTTTTTGACCCACCTGGACTATTAATTCATACCGTTTCTGAAACCAATTATCCTAATTTCTGTTTTCTCGATGGCAGTATTCCAATAACGATGCGAACAAATTAACGTAATGCAGTCAAAACTGTTATAATAAAAAGGGAAATGTGTGTTAACTGTCCGATGTAATTGATGCTCTTGAAATTTTATAGACAGGCATTAATTAATTTTTTTTAATCGAGCCTTTTCGGGTACACATTTGTAAACCTATCAAAATACATTAGACGTCGTTTGTTGAAATAATCGGTAAGAATAAATCGCTTGTTACCAATAAGCTACATAATTAATTTGTTTTTTTTTACTTCCCTCGTAAAGGGAAGTATTGTAATCGTGAAAAATCACTCTCCGAGATATTTTTCAGATCTTCACGTTTCAGGGATATTAGATGTCGAAAAACATTTAATAATCAAACATCAAACACAATTCCGTTGGTCTGTTCGCGGCGTAACTAAAAAACTACTAAACCGATTGATTTTAAATTTTGGTCAAAAATTAAGGGTCATATGGGGGTGAGCTGGTAACATTTTGGTACGAATCCGATATGGCGAAACAAATTCACTGTACCAATCATGGATTTTTGATGCGGAAGCTTCAACATTATGGCTTTCGTGGTGTGACTCTCTCTAGATTTGGATCTTATTTGACAGAACATCACCAGCGTGTGTTTTTTGGCACCAGATCATCTACTTCTTTACATAACAAGTGAGGAGCTCCGCAAGGTTCTGTCCTTGGCCTACATCTTTTTTTTTTATTAATGATCTCTCGCACTTAAACATTGATCGGTCGATTCACACTATTCACAGATGGCACTACAATATTATGGCATTCTACCAACACCTCCTATAAGACAAGGCCAATGCGCTGATTTGTGACGTCATCGCCCGTGGTCATATGAAAACGACGCAGTATTGCTGATTATTGCAATAGTATGTGTTTTTTTCCTGGATTTGTTAATATTTTAATAATTTTTACAATTACTTGTATATAGTTACGATGTTCTATTGTAGTTTTTCGAAATAAATAGGTTTTAACGCAGTTAAACGACATCAGAAACATAATCTTACAATAATCCATAACTACTCTAGATAATGTGCATCCTCAGATAGCAGAATGTCTCTGCATTTCATTATTGGATTACCTGGCCTAGATTTAGTTGAAGTTAATATATTATAGCCATTTATTTTGAATATGTATTTAATTTCTTTTTATGACCTCTACCTAATCGGTTATTTTTTGCTACAGTAATTATTAATCAAAGTATTGGTAATACTGCTAAGTACAATTTCAGTAACTGTTTTTGCTGAGTGCGTGTTGCAGCCTTCGAAATAAACTAAAAATTCATCTTTAAGGATATAAGTAAATATGAGTTTAGTAAGACGATTTTTGAGAAAAAATGTTCAAGAATTTATTCTCATAGTCACTTAGTATTTTCTGAAATATAATATAAGAAATCACAACTATTTCAAGTACAGAATCTCGAGGATATTGTAGTGCCCCTAGGCTTAGATTAGTTATGAGATTAAAATTATTATCAACAATAAGGTCTTTATCGCATATCAAAGAAGTTTTGCAATAATTACATTTACGTCTCTTTAAAGCAGCCATGTCAAACATGCGGCCCAGTGAGCATTTTTCTGCGGCCCAAATCAGTTTTGAAAACAGCCAGATAATGCGGCCCGCGAACAAGTTGCAAACCGTTTTTGAAAGCGCGCGCCGCACATAGGGGCCAATGATGTAAAAAGTTGGCAAAAAATATTTAATGCTGGTTTTGTATTTTAGGTTAGTTAAATATCTATATTAGATGGTAATTTGACTCTTAGATACAATAAAATTGGATTTAAATATACAGGGTGTTCATTCTAAAACGTATACATTGGATATTGGATTTCTCAAAATTTAAATTTAAAAATGATCGCCCAAATTAGTAAAAAATATATCAAGGACAACTTTTAAAGCCAAAGATGCTTCTCTACCTTAAACCCTCTGCCCCTAGGATCCAACCCCTTAAAACTCCTTAATTGATAGAAGGTCGAGGTCGGTCGTGCGGTATCTCATTTTAAAGGTCATTTCACTTATATTATGACTGTGAAGTTTTTACTGTCATCCCCTTTAATATGATACTGTGGATACTTAGTTATTTTATTAGCTTAAATCCAGCAAATTGTCATATTAAACAGAATCACAGCAAAAACTATAATATCAGGTCGAAAGGCCTTTAAAATGTGGTATCACATGACATATGACCGGAAACCCCCTTCCTATATTAGGAGGGTAGCTCTTGGTGGCAGGAGATAAATGAGGTAGAAACAATGTTTAGGTTTCAATATTACAAATGTATTTTATAGCAAAAAGTCCCTACCAATTTTTAAATACAGGGTATAATACCATTAGTATATTAAGATATAAAACTTACAGTTATACAAAAAATATGCAAAGCAAAATCCGCATGAACGGCACTGGTCAGAATAATTGAATTCTTGATGCATCAAAAAATACGTATTAATGCCTAAAATACATGACCCAAATTTCATACAGATATCTACAGTAGTGACAAAGTTATTGTAAAAAAAGTATTTATTTTTTAAAACTTTGACATCCTGTATCTAAAAAGTTAAGGCGTTTAGAACATACGTTCATATGAACTTTTTTTCTTAAAATGAGCCCAAGAATCACCCCCTCTATTATTAGCATGTTATTCTGAAACACCCTGTATTACTACAAGTAAAAAAAAAGAAAAAATGTTGAATCCACTAAAAAAACTTCAAAATCACAAAATATCATGGGCCAAATGATATAATTTTATTTTGTTGATGAAGATAAAGCTGGAGTTAAACATATCAAGTAGCTAAAGCAGGTTACGAAATCAAGTAACTAAATTTAGTTACTTGTATGGTGTAAACTGCTTGATTTGGTACGATTTAGTACTTGCGCTGCTGTTCACACCATACAAGCAACTAAATTTAGTTACTTGATTTAGTAACCTGCTTTAACTACTTGATACGTGTAACCTTAGCTATAAATTAAATATTTAACTTGCGTACATTCTGAGAAGAGATGTGTATTTTATGATTTTTAAATATGCGTGTGTGTAAAATCTGTAAAATTCACACCTCATTTCAGATTTGGTAAGACCAAAATAGCACTGGAAGAGCAATTCATTGTACGCTTGTTAAATATGATACTATTAATCAATCTTCATCTTTATCTGAAGATTCTTTATCGCTCCCTTCATAATTATGGATCATATCCTCAGATGAAAAATTGAAATCAGGACACTCTAGTAACACATCTGGATCAAAAAGGGATTTGCGTTTTAACGGTTGATGCATACTACTTATCAGAGAATCCGATGAAATTAAAAGACGATGTAAAATATCTTCATTTGATTTTTCACGAGAAATTCTACGTGAAAAACCCTCTCTATATCTTTTAAACATTTTGTTATTAGCTTCCTGAGCTTCTTCGCTCAACTGCCCTATGGGCAACACCGCTTTTTCAATAATAATTGGCCCATGAATTAATACTTTGTGAACAGTAGGGGGCATACAGTACCATGGGTACTTTTCCACAAACAAATTTGCTGTTTCCAAAGCATAATCCTTAAATTTAAGTATATTTATATCAAACCCACTAGAAATTGTATTTAAAATTGTGCCAAATCTCTTTAAAATATGAATATCTAAATCTGTTATTTTAGCCGATTCATCTGAATTTTGAAAAAACCGCCTAGCGGTGTTCCCGTCATTGCTATTCCCAAACCCTGGTTTGGGTTTATCAATGATTAGTCCTAGTTTAGCCCTAAATTCTCTACATATTTTGTTTTTAGTGGATTCAACAATTTTTTTGTCTTCTCCCCGAGCTTGCCATTTTTTCAACGGTAATTTATAGGCTACTTTTAGTAGACTTTCCATGAATCGAATCCATGCATGAAGAGTTGAAATGCCAAATTGTAATCTGGATTCGTCTACTAGCACCGTGGTTTCCATGCACTTTTGGATGTTATTAAAGTTCGTTGACGTTAAGCCACACAGATAGCATCTCATGGTTGAAGCCGTATCTGTCAATGAATTGCAGATTTTGCCGTCAACCATTGTAAACAAAAGTTTATGTTTTATTTTAATTAGGCAACCATTGATTTCACATACTGTCGGTACCAAGTTACGAATTTGAACTTCAATATGATCGCGTTCCTTTTTAGCTAATTCCGTTGTTTCGTGTGCAAACTGAAATTTTATTGGACGGCAATATCTCGTCGATGAAGGTCGTGGGTTACTCCAATATACAATTTGTTGGCCTACTGGGCTTTCAGGATCACCATGTATAAGTCGCAAAGGTACTAATGACGACAAAAAAATACTTGCATCACTGGCGTCTCCACTTGCAAATACTTGCTTGTATTCGGAATGACCGGATGATCCATCAAACCCCCATTTATATATTAAAAACAGTTCACTTATTTTTTTTTCATTTTTAAAAACTATATTTTGCGCTTGCATTAGACGAGATGCTGTATGGTCAAGCAGTGCTTGAAGTTTAATTTCGGCTGTTAAGTCACTTATTGATATAAATTCTGTGTCAGGATAACAACGTTTTTTAGCATTTTGTATTATTTTGTAAGAAGGAAAACGTTGCTTGTCTTTGCTCCGTATTATATTATACTGCTGCCTTGTAAGTTGAGCATCTACAAATGTAGATAAAGCTTCCTCGGGAGAAAGCTGGACAATATTCTTAAAATTATTCATTTTTTTATAAGCTGTTGTGTAGCAAACCGCACGTTTGGGTGATGATGTTACTTCTTTAAGTAATTTAGATGCATGACTTGCCCCCGAAGACCGTAAACTCATTTGTGCTGCATAACATAATTCTTCTGTAGAATTTAAAGACCTCAAATGTTCTGTTTTTTGTCTCTTAGTCCTCTCTGAAGCGTCTTGAAATTTAATGTTAGGTCTTCCTTTTTTTTTATAAGAATCGCAGACTTCATAATTCGGAAAACTGATGGATGATTCTAGCCAATCAACGTTTTTATCCAAAAATCTTTGCTTTTGTCTTTGAGAACTACGCCATCTGTTCTTAAAATCAGAAATAAAATGCGACATTTTAGTGCGTAAATCGGCCTCCTTGACTTTAGGACATTTAGTTCGGGTTCGCAAGTATTTTTTTAGAAATAATACTTTATCTTCTAATTTATCAAAACCAGACTCATTCATCTTCTCAAATAAAAATTTTCTAATTAAGAAAATGTCAGTATTACCAGACCCTAAAAGAAACAGAAGATCTCTATTTCAAAACTGCATTTAAATAAACAGGAAAAAATATGGCTGTCGGAAATTTATTGTAAAGAAATCTGTTGTATATAATGTATTTTTTAAGCAACCATATAAAAATTATTTGGGGATGAAAAGTTGTATTTTTAGTTGCTCATTTTGAAAAAAATATATATGTTACATAAAAAGTCTGTGACGTACATTTGTTGTCAATAATATTCAATTCAGTAGGCTGCCCTCTGGGACGCCACTGGACTTATGTAATAATATTAAGTCCAGTTAATGCTAATTTAGCCTCTTATCACTGTAATAACAATGCAGAACTTAGACAAAATCTGCCAAAGGCTGTTTAAAATAATCATGAAAAACGTTATTTTTAATTTAACACCCTGTAAGGTATATCGAAAATTACATAATGCAAGACTTTATTTAAACTTGCACAAGTTTATAACTAAAAGTTGAATATATAAAAAAGCAATGAAAATTGGACAGACATAGTATATATTATTTTAACGTTTAGTGTGGTATCCTTTATTAAGTAGATTTCTTATAACTTGGTGTAGTTTTCAGCGTGTAGTTCAAAAAGGCGCAAATTTGCGCAAGATTTTTCTCTACTAGTTTAAATACTACTCTTTTATGTATATAATAATGCTACAAAAAATGCTCGGACTGCAACCTATGGATACTAAAACTTTACACATTTAAATAAAAAATTATGAAAAACAATAAATTTGACGGCCATTTTAAGTATGTGATTTTAACTAACTCAACTACAATTAAATAGTGCCCTTTACCTAAAAACGAGAAACTTACCTCTTGGTAATGAATTCATATCACTAAGTAATTGAAAACACTTCAATGCTAATAAATATACATAAAAAATACCAACTATTACAAAAATTGCTTGTGTCAATAATAAATCTACCGTTTCCAGGGATAATATTTGACAGCTTGCCATGGCCTACCATGTCGTTTTTCGGATTAATAAAAATTGATGTCGGGTAGCCCGTATATTCTTTTAATGATTTTTACATATCAATATATCAATGTGAAGCTTTGCGTATTCTTCATTTTTGCCAGGTTTTGACCTTATTGGCCCCTATGTGCGCCGCTGCAACAACGATTGGTACAATAAAATGTACAATTGTACATAGTGCCATCTAGGTTTAGGAGGGTGAACTACACATACCGAACCTAAAACCTAAAGCCAAACGTTATCTGGGTTGTTCCATGAAATTCTATCGCGCAAAAACACAGATGACGCTATCTGAACATTCCGGAAAGAACTCGAGAAATCACAGTCCGTATATAAGCCGTGTTCGATTGAGTTCAGTCGTTCAGTGTTTAGTCAGTTATGAGTCAGCTGAGATAGAGTTTAGAGTTGAGTTGCGCACTTATTGTTGCAACACTGAACAGTACTTATTATAATTTATTTCGGATACAGTTTTAACATGTCTCTTTCAAAACCAAGTGGAAATAAGAGGAAACTTGTAGATGAGCATCGTATCTTTCAAGAAAAGTAGGAAATTAGAGTTTTTTGCTGTGAAGTGAAAGAAAAAATTATTTGTTCGATTTGTAACAGTATAGTCGGTGTCCCAAAATTATATAATATAAAACGTCACTATGATATTCATAAAACTATGTTTGAACTATGAAGTATACAGGCATGGTCAGAAACGAAAACTTAAAATCACGGTTGAAAGATCAAAAGTTTACGTTTACACGTCCAAAGCAAGAAAATGAATCTGTCCTTCAAGCGAGCTACGTACTGTCGGAGTTGATCGCGAAAAACTCAAAACCATTTGTTGAAGGTGAATTTATAAAAGAGTGCCTTTTAAAGGCCGCGGAAATTGTAAAACCCGGGAGCGTGAAGGCATTTCAAAATATATGCTTGTCCCGGAATACTGTCGCTGAAAGAGTTACTGTGTTGGCTGCCAATATAAGTGATCAGATAATAACAAAATCAGACTCTCTCATTGCATTTTCTATTGCCTGTGATGAAAGTACGGATATGTGTGGTGTAGCGCAACTCGCTGTTTTTCTTCGTGCGGTTGATACAGATATCAATGTGACTGAATTTTCGGCGTTCTTGAGGAATCTATTATGTAAAAACCGGTTTTGATATATTGAAAGAAAATTAAACGCAAGAAGCCCTTCAAATTTTAAAATTAACTCCAGACCTTGAAGAAGAAAGCGACAGTAGTGAAAACGAAACCGATAAAAGTAACAACATAAATGCGGAGAGTCCACTAGTAGCAAGACTTAGGCAATTGTTTAAAAAGATTAAAAATTCTGAACAATTGCAAAATATTTTAAGGAGCTTTTGTTCTTCAGCAGGAGTAAAGTATATTTCAATAAAGATCGATGTTTCATCAAGGTGGAACTCTACTTGTGAAATGATAATAATTGCGTTGCAGCTAAAAGATGCTCTTGTTCCTCTATGTCATACCAATACAATTTTAAATAAATATAGTATTAGGGATGATGAATGGAAAGTTTTGGGAATCTTATATAAATTTCTCAAATACTTTAAATCTCTAAGTACGCTATGTGGGGAGACTTATGCAACGTTGCCATTAGTTATTTTAAGTTTTAATATACTGATCGATAACATCTTTAGCCGAGATTGACCAGAACCCAGATAGAACGTCTATTGAAGAATCAATAATTAATGCTTTCCAGGCTGCAAAAGAAAAAATGTTAAAACATTATAAAAAACAAAATGGATCTACTGTGCTGTCCTCTTTTTAGACCCACCACACAAAAAACAGGGCTTTACACAAACCAATTGGGGAAAAGAATTGCTTGAAGGCTCTGAGAAGAAGTTTGAAGAAATTTTAAAAAGATACGTACCCGCTAAATCGCGGCAATCACAGCAAACAACGAAAACTTAAACAATTGAATGATCATCAAGTGACGAGCTAAATGTATCATACTTGTTTGATTGTCCAAGTTCTAACGTAGATACATAGAAATTAGAGATTAACAGATATTTTGAATCTCCTAGAGCAGACAAAAATACAAATATCATTAAATGGTGGTTTGAACATCAGGAAATATACTCAAACCTAGCTAAAATGGCAAGGGATTTGTTAGTTACCAGCAACTAGTGTGCCCGCTGAAAGACTTTTCTCCAAGGCCCTTCTCATAATTAGAAAGTATAGAAACAGGCTTACTGCGGAATCGGCAAGGGGCCTGTTGTGCTTAAATTCATGGTATACATCTTCCATTAGTACGTTACTGACACAACAATAAATTATAGTTTAATTAATTAATTAATCTAATTAATTTTAGACTTTCAGTTTATATATATTATAATAATTATTTTTTTATATATATTATTATCATTTTTAGTTTCGTTATTAGTTTGAAGTAAAATGTTATAACGTTTTAGTCTAACCGTTGTATGAACGGGAGCTTATCCGGTTCATACAACGGTCTAACATAGAGATTCTATAATGTGCCCAAGGATGAAATCGAAACAGAATGCAAAGTAATTTTTAACGTATCAAAGTTTTTGAAAAATCCAGTTGCCTTACTGTAAGTATAAATCATCATTATGTACAATTTTCAAAAACGTTATTTAAAAACTTGTTTTGAATTAACAAACGTGCTCACATGCCAAGTTTTAAATTAATTCAATTATTTTGACTTTTTTTTTATTCTTTCTTCAATATTTCAGTATGAAGTAGTAACTAAAATAAACTCTGTCTGTATTCTAGAAAATGTTGTGACTACAGCTATAAATCCAGACACACTGATAAATGATTTTAGAATTTGTGAAGTTTTCCCCTTTGTAGCTGACAACATAGACTTTTTTCAAAATGTCTTGGAAAATGTCAACCTTCGGTTGCCCCTAAGCCCAAAGAAGCTGGCGAAGTTTCGGCATTTCCCACCTTATCTTTTAAAATTTTTCTGCCATTGTTGGTGCAGAAAAAATTGTATAAATAAGCTTTTTTATAGAAAACTAAACATTAAAGTTTATCAAAAATTATTATTTGTTGCTTAACAAAATTTATTTTTTCACATTTTAATGAAAAAAATTTATCTACAGTAAAAAATGTACAAAGTATTCGAAAAAGTCAAAATAATCCCATTAATTTAAACTTTGAAATGAGGGCTTTTTTATTAATTCTAGACAACTTTTTTACATATGGTATTTTGAAATCTTTTACAAAAAAACTCACTTTATATACACTTCAGGAAATGGCTTAATATACTTGTCAAGGCATTTTTAAAAAATATTTTCATATGCCAAAAATTACTTTGCATGGAATCGGCATTGTTCTGGAAATATTAAAATTTTAACTCAGAAATTTTAGTTCGATTACATCGCTTTTTTATTTATTCACAGACACAGTGTATATCTGGAGAAAAACCTTATTTTTGATCAGATGAACAAGTGATATTATTTCATTTTTATATTTTTGTTAATTTGTTTGTAATAGATATAAATTTAAACAAGTATTTTTGTTTTTTTATTTCGTTTGTTATAGGCTATTACCTGCTTATATTTATACCTTTATATTTGTCTTTATTATTGTATATGAAGTTTGTGAGGTTAAATTAACAATATTGATTCTGTCAAACTATCTTTTTGACACACGGATCAAAAAAATAACTACGCTAAATCAAAATGTTGCCTAGATTTTTAAATTAAGCCTAGTTATGTTATTCTTATCTTATTTATAACTAAAGATACGAGGTTTGCTAAATTACATTATGTCGCATTTTCCCGGCGTTTAATATGGAAAAAAGAAAATATAATTTTTCCTAACCAAACTTTGTAACTCTAAAGGATAGTAGAGATTTATCTAATTTTTTTACCGAAATATGATACAGTGTTCACTATCGATATTGATAAAGTTCCCGCTCACTTGCAAATTGAAGTAATTGAGATTCAGTGTCAGATCCATTTAAAACAAAAATTTGATAGTATTGGTACATTCGAATTTTATAAGTACCTACCTGTTCAACACCGAGAAATGAGAAAATTTGCCTGTAAATGTTTGGAAGTACCTATAAGTGGGGACAACTATTTTCTTTGATGAAAGGAAACAAATCTCCCGCAAGATCGCGATTGACGGACGCACACTTGGACGCAGTTTTAAAAGTTATTTCCGCCGATAAATTCGCACCACAAATAGACAACTTAATTAAAGGCAAAAGATGTCAAATATCTGGCAAAAGAACTTAATGTTTGTAGTTTTTTGTAATGTCCTTTTTATTGGAAATTTAATAAAGAGACTTGTCCTAGAATAGTAATTTTTCTCAAGATTTTCAGTAGTTTGTATTCTTTAAGGCCCACCTAGTCGATGGTCTTCATGCTTTTGGCCCACCAGTGACTTTGAGTTTGATATGGCTGCTTTAAAGCAATGTGGGTAAAATAGCCTCTTAGATACATTTTTACAGCATTGATTGAATCCGAAGTCTTTTTCAGATTCATAAAGTTATCTAATTGAGATATGGTAATGTTAATTTTTTTAAAACTTCTTCCGATTTCCAAGTATTTAATCAAGTTCACAGTTGTTCTAAAAACTCAAGTTTTGGATCCCTTGAAACATTGCCTTTTACAATAGGTTTATTTTTTTTAAATCGGCTGTATCTTGCGCATTAGGGATATCTTTTTCAAAATTTTGTAGGCCTTCAATTACAAAAGAATTAAAATTTTTCAATGCAAGTTTTATATTTTGTGTTTTCAAGCTAGATGGATATAGAGCTTTTAAATTCAAAGAATAGCCAAGTTTTAGTAACATGTTTTGTTCTAAATCATGCATTTTTTTGAGCGCTGAAAAACAAGGAGTTTTTTTTTCGCCGCTGCAAAAGTCCGACTATATAAGTGTCTGCTCAGGTTTTGAGTTTAGCCAGTTATTGAAAATGCATTTTAAAAAGTGTACAGAAGCAAACAAATAGAATAATGGCCTTTTTGGATCGACAGGATGTGAATACTCTATATTAAGTTCTTTTTTTGGGGAAAAATTAGACATTGCTTTTCCATTAATTGAATTGTTGTCACTGAATACACAATAGACTGTATATCCTGTAGCCTGTAAACGAGTAATTATCGTTTTAACAAAATAGAAAAGCAATTCATGATTAATTTTTGATATAGGGGCAATGTGAACAACTTCTTTAACATCTGATCATATACTTGTAATCATGAACGCACACGCAGTTGTTGCTAATGATTCATTGTTCATTGATACTCCATCTACATTTCCACCCTTATAGTCAATATGATTTTCATCCATTAACAGAAAAACATATTTGCCTTGATCATTTAAATATTTAAGTATTTAAACATGTTGACTGTATATCCTGTAGCCTGTAAACGAGTAATTATCGTTTTAACAAAATAAAAAAGCAATTCATGATTAATTTTTGATATAGGGGCAATATGAACAACTTCTTTAACATCTGATCATATACTTGTAATCATGAACGCACACGCAGTTGTTGCTAATGATTCATTGTTCATTGATACTCCATCTACATTTCTACCCTTATAGTCAATATGATTTTCATCCATTAACAGAAAAACATATTTGCCTTGGTAATTTAAATATTTAAACATGTTGAGCATAAATCAAATGGGGATTGGTTAAAAAATTATTACACACAGTCTTGATGGTATCAGAATGGGATAAAATTATTGGCCAATGACTTCTTAAATATTTGTAGGCATGAGGACTAATTGTATATACAATTGAACAAAATACCATAGTTGTACATGAATATCGGTATCGTTCTTTTGGCAAAGTTCTTAATTTTATTTGCTCTGAAATAAATTGTAGTGCTTCTGCGTTAGCATCGTCTACTTTTAAATGTTTTAGCAATTCTGAAACAAAGTTCAGAACTAGATTTAGTAGCTTTATTTTTGCTAAATCGTTGATATTCTTTCGGTTCTCATATTTAGGATCTCTATCATAATGGGGGTTATTGTCTTGTTCGGTCTCCAAAGAAAGAACATTCATCGAACAATCAATGCTATCAATTAAATTTCGTAATTTGTCCAAACTGCTTGACAGCCCACGTAATTGTAGGCCCAGGAGAAAGCATTTTTTCGTCAACTAACTTAAATAGATGCATTAAAGGCGAAGGAAGACAACACTTTCAGTAGTAGTTTTTTAATAATAGCACTTGAAAATCAATGTTTAAACAATGTCTTGTTTAATACATTTTAAAAAGTTTTTTTTATTTTGCACTTTTCTTCTACTTCAAAAGAATAAGTCAAAAGGGATCGACGTTGGAACAATATGAATTTGTTTCCGTAGGCAACTTTTCAAAAAAAGAAAAAAATTTAACTGTGAAATTCTTATAGATATACAGGGTGTCCGGATTTGGTTACAAAAGCAGGGTATCTCGCTTATTTTTAAAGATAGAACCTTGCGGTTTTCGCGTACCTGAGCTAATTTTTTGTGAAACTCATGAAGCCGTAAACAAAATTTTCATAGCCTTCTTCGTTTATGAGATACAGGGCGAAATAGAAAATTTTGCATTTTGGGACCCCTCGTATCTCGGTTATCCTTTAACTTAACGCAAAGGGAAAAACTGCTGCTTATGCAGTTTTTTACGCTGGATCCAGTGGCGTAGTCATATCTTTCATTTGAGTTGTTACTTTTTAGATATGACCCAAAGTTGTGTTTTTTTAAATGGGACACCCTGTATATTTGTCCAGAAATTGATTTGTCCTTTTAAAAGCTTCTCAAAAATATATAATAGTTTGGATCTATTTTAATAAACAACAACAAAAATCTTAATTTTTATAATTATCATCCCAAATTTTGCAGTAGGCCATGCAAAACGATGCCCTTTTCTTTTGTTTTCTTGGAAGCAAATGACATTTCCCAATTTTGTACGCGTATATAAAATATAACGCTAGTGTCTTGTATTTATTTATTGTGTAAAAATATATTTGTATTATTATGGAAGAAAACCAAACTTTCGACCATTATAAAAAGCACGATATGTTAGCTTGTTTTATTAAGTAATGAAAATGTTGAAGCGGCTTCTGAGATGTATTTTAACAGGTAAATAGTTAATTTTTAGGTATGTTGAAATACTATTGCTTAATTTTTATTTAGATATCCAGAAAGGAGGCAACCTAATATATCCACTTTTTATCGGATAAAAAAGAATTTACTTAATCACGGATCATTTATCAAACCTCGTACGAAAACATAATAAAGAAAATCGGGAGGCTGAGGAAATTACGGTTTTGGCTAATGCAGAAGCTTACCCTATAAACTCTTGTAGGGCCAGTGAAAAGAGCATAGGGATTCCAAAAACTAGAGTTCAAGAAATTCTAAAAAAGCACAAATACCACCCATACAAATTTAGGCTCGTGCAGCACTTACAGCCAGGGGATGCAGAGCGTCGGGTAGTCTTCTGCAATTGGTTTCGAGAAAGATGCGATATGGTTAGAGATTTTGAAAGGAAGGTTATATGGTCAGACGAAGCACATTTCAGTAATTCTGGTATACTTAATAGGCACAATAGTAGATTCTGGTCCCAGGAAAATCAACACCAAATATTTCCCGGAAGACAGCAGGGCAGGTTTGGTCTAAATGTGTCCTGCTTCATATTAGGAACACATAAAATTTTATATATTTGAGGGAAATCTAACAGCCAATCGCTATATAGAAATTTTAGAGGCAGCTATACCTGGATTACTTGACGATGTTCCTCTAGCGCAAATTAACGAAATTTATTTTCAACAGGACGGTGCTCCTGCACACAATTCTGGAATGATGAGATTATTTCTGGACAATAAATGTACCAATCAATGGATCGGAACAAATGGACCTATAAGATGGCCCCCTAGGTCCTCAGATTTGTCGATTTTAGATTTCTTTCTATGGGGATATCTGGAAAATAGAATTTACAAAGACCACTATGTTAATGTCCAAGATTTAGGAAATGCAATAAGAGAAAATTTTCGCTAATTACAAAATCATCCCGTTATTTTGCTTAATTCCCTAAAACGAATATGAAAATTGTGCGAAGCATGCATAGAACAAAATGGAAATCAGTTTGAACAGTTCTTTTGATTTCCTTGGTTACTGTAGTTCTTATACGACAGTTGATTTTTGCTGAAAGGCTTGTTACATTATAATTTATTACTGTTTTGTTCTTGTGTTACATAAATCTAGGTAGGTGGTACTTTTTTGGTGCGAAATTATCAATACATATTTTGATAAATAGATTTAATTACATATTTATTTTGATTTATTGTTAGGATGTAGATATTCTTAACGACTTTAAATAAAAGGCAGCATTGTTTTGCATGGCCTGCTCCAAAATTTGGGATGATAATTATAAAAATTAGGATTTTTGTTGTTGTTTATTAAAATCGACCCATACTATTATATATTTTTGAGAAGCTTTTAAAAGGACAAATCAATTTCTGGACAAATATACAGGGTGTCCCATTTAAAAAAACACAACTTTGGGTCATATCTAAAAAATAACGACTCAAATAAAAAATATGACTACGCCACTGGATCCAGCGTAAAAAACTGCATAAGCAGCAATTTTACCCTTTGCTTTAAGTTAAAGGATAACCGAGATACGAGGGGGGTCCCAAAATGCAAAATTTTCTATTTCTATTTGTTCACGGCTTCATGAGTTTCACAAAAAATTAGCTCAGGCTCGTGAAAACCGCAAGGTTCTATCTTTAAAAATAAGCGAGATACATTGCTTTTGCAACCAAATCCGGACACCCTGTACAGTATCTTTTTCGGAGCCTAATAAACCCACCATTCTGCAACGTAACTATAGCTTGTATTATATTTTTCAAAAGGGGAAGGACCAAGTTTTATAATTTTGAATAGATATACAATTGTTCCACTTAAAATAACAAAGCTGCCCTATACCTGAAAGTCAGCCATTTTGTTTTCGGTACTTCCGGTTGTAAAAATACATCAACATATGCTTCAAACCGCATGTCGATATTTTTTTTGCTTAAGAGCTATTTAAGTCCAAAATGGGTAAAAATATGGCTGGCCACTCTGTATTATGCAGTGTTGCAGAATAGATAATGTGAATAGCAACTTCGCCACTAAATCTATGCTCCATAAAGCCCACTTAAGTTAAAAAAGAATAAATTAATTTTTTGATGAACGTTTTCACATATTCAAGTTACGCAACAAACAAACAAACATACACATATCGATTATAACTGGTGGCATTTCTAATTAATACCCAATACATTTACTTCTAAAACAATACATAAAACGATCCATCAATTATTTTTATGTAGTTTCTTAAGCGATTTATTGACAATGAATTTTCACGACACATCGCTAAACTAAAGAAAAAAATAAAAATATTATGTCACTCATCGGGTCATAAAAATAAAAGAACGATAAAAATCCGTATTATATTTTCGTTTTTACGGCCGAAGCTATAAAAAATTGACTAGGGTATTCGATGTCAATATTTTATTCGCTAGCAATAGGGGCAACAAGAACAATTACCGGCTGGTCAATATGTTATGATACTATTTTACTTAATTTATTACTAGCTATTTTTTTTTCGGAAAGTTTATTTTGGTTAAAACTCTTTAAAGAGGGGTAAAATGCTGAAGTAATGTGGTTTACAGGGTGTCCAGTTGTCGTTGTTATTATTATTATTAATTTATTCCCAACCAACTATAATAGTTTATTACAGGGAAAATAAACTAAACTAAAAATATAAAAATAATAAGAAAATATTCATATACAAAGAGAACTAAAAGCAATACTGTTAAAAGTAAAAAAAAATTTAACATCAAAAACAATAAATAATAGAAATGGGCCTGATGGGATTCCCCCAATATTTATCAAGACATGTAAAGATACATTGCTAGAACCCTTGAAAATTATTTTTCAGAGTTCATTTGATAATGCGAGTTTCCCTCTAATTTGGAAAGATGCTTCCGTTTTTACCATTTTTAGGTCTGGAAGTCGGAACTATCCGGGTATATCTCTACTTTCTGTAATGGGAAAAATATATGAAGCTATTATAACTGATGCAGGATTTAATCAATAAACAATTTATCTATAATATTGAAAATGGCTTCCAAGTAGATGTCATAATCTCCTTAGAGAAGTCAGAGTCTTTTGGTGCGGAGTCGTGTTCAGCGTGTTTTTTTTCGCGTCTGAATAGAGAGTCTCTATTCAGACGCGAGAAAGAAAGCTTCGAAAATGCCAAATGTGATTTTGGCGAAACGTCAGCAAAACTGTTCTTTTCAGAACGACAGTAGTGAACGAATGTACACCCGGAATGAAAACACATTGTATTTTTCCTCAAAATATATACCCAAAAATTGTATACTTTTAGAATGTTTTATTTCCTTATTCAAAAATTTTAAAGGAGAGATATCTTTATTTTTATTGGCTTTACTTATAAAATTTATTTAAGTCATGGTTAATTTGCTCATAAATTTGTGAGTAGTTCTATCAAAATATATAATTGTAGTATCATCAGCAAACAATTTAATATTACCCTTAAATTTTAATTTAGAGTATATTAAAAAAAACAGGTCCTAATATAGATCCGTGTGGGACTCCACAATTTATTAATAAATTTGAACTTTTAATATTTTTAATTTGTAGAATTTGTTTTCTTTGACTAATAATTTTGAATCCAATTATATGTGATACCCCTAATCCCCAACAGATAAATGTGCCTAAATAATATATCGTGATTTACAGCGTCAAAAGCTTTTCGTAAATCCAAAGACAATATGCAGCCATATTAACTGCAACTTCTGTGTCTTTTAATTTACGAAAACCATATTGTCCTACAAAAATTAAATTTTCTTTTTCTAAATACTTCGTTATTTTGTTTTTGACCAATTTTTCCAAAATTTTTGCCAAAATAGGCAAAACAGATATCATATATACAATACAGTGTGTCTACTTAAGTTCTCTACATATGGGAAACTTTTTTATTAGTAGTTTTACGGAAAAAATTTACTCTTTATAAAAAGTTCTCCTTTCTGCCAAAATAATATTAAAATATTCAAACTTGCACAAAGTACACAACTTAATTGGTTCTTTGTTTACTACACTAAAAAAGTAAAGTACCAAAAAATAAAAAATCTAATCTAATCTACTCAGTACCCTGTTTAAACTGTCCAGCAAAATATATAGGTATGATTACTCAACTATTGGAGAATAGCTTGAAGGGACACAAGTATACAAAAAATGCATCGACAGCCTTACACAAACACGAAAAAACAAAAAAACATGAATTTGTTTACGCCAGTACCAAAATATTAGATACTGACAATAAATATCACAAACTTATTATGAAAGAAATGCTTCATATAAAAAAAGAAAAATACGCTGTTAATGACAAGCAAGACGTAAAAAATCTAAGCCAAATTTACCATAATTTAATACATGCAGTATAACAAAATATAAATAATTTCTCCATCACTTATATTTATTAATTTACAATAGATTTAAATCGTTATCTTGTCACATTTGTATTGTTCCTTTTTATTCTAAAATATACGATATTTTAAATGTAAGTTTTATATTAATGTTAACAATTTGTAAAATTTCAAAATTATTTTAGGATAACATGTAATTTCAAAATGAAAAAAAAAACTTAAATAATAAATAAGACCTTTTGAAAAAGCCTACTAAGACGGGCGAAACGTCAAGGAAATAGCAAGTGTTATTATAAAACAAAGATATACCTAAAAAAACTAAACACTATATATATATATATATATATATATATATATATATATATATATATATGTATACATATATTGGTTAAATTGGTTAAAACATTATTGAAAAAACATCACTCAAAAAAACATTACATTTAAAACAAACTATGATCATGAACACAAAAATACATTTAAAACAACATTAATATTATACAGAGTACGTACCTTGGAAACATGTCATGTGTACGACTGTTTTGCGATTGCAATATTTTCGACACGTCTGGAATTCTGGTAGATAAAAACGAGACAAAGTTTTTCTATTTTTTTTTATATTTACTTTGATTTTTATTGCTGTACAGGGTGTCCCATTTTCGTAGGTTTTACGGGGTTTCCAGCTTATGAGTAGAGATAGAGAGATGCGGTTTTCGCGACACCGTGCTACTTTTCGATGAAACTAAAGAGGCCGCAAACAGATTTGCCCTAACGATTTTAGTTTCCGTGCTACAGGGTGATTTTGAAAATTTGTCATTTTCGGACACCCCCTGTAACTCAGCTATCGTAAAATATATTTAAAATGTTTCAACTGGTATTTATAGATTTTTTCACGTAGAATTCAGTGGCATACTCAGATTTTTGCTGAGAGTCATAGTTTTTGACATATTGGCATAACCTACTATTTTTTAAATGGGAGACCCTATATATTATTTTTTCATCTTATTCTTCGTGTCGAGAGCTTTTCAAAAACATACCATAAGTCATATTTATTTTCATAAATAACATGAAAAAATGCATTTTTCTTTAAACGGATTTATGGCATAGCAGATCAATCGAAATAAGAGAAGGTGGCTGTGGTAGCCATGGCAACGCCAACAAAAATATGATCAGGCAGGCATTAC
The DNA here is from genome assembly GCA_030620095.1 of Kuschelorhynchus macadamiae. Lineage (NCBI taxonomy): Eukaryota > Metazoa > Arthropoda > Insecta > Coleoptera > Curculionidae > Kuschelorhynchus > Kuschelorhynchus macadamiae. The sequence goes on from JAUTXW010001579.1 coordinate 342,558, forward strand.
TGCTGTCATTTTTGGCATTATTGCGTTTAAATTTTTCTTGACGTCTATTATAATTATTGTTTTTAATATGGCTCAGAATCAAAAATTTGAATATTTTGAGAAATATGATATGAACGCGTGTTTTATATTGTCTAATGAAGATGCAGATCAGGCGGCAGAGCTTTATCTGAACAGGTTAGTTCTTTTTTATCTTCCTGCATTTTGACTTTATTGGTTCGCTTTATTTTATCTTAGATATCCCGAGAGAAGACAACCAGAAAAAAGAATTTTTCAAAAAATTAAAAATAATCTTTGCCAATATGGATCTTTTAACAAGCCTCGATCGCGAACTTACAATAAAGACAACGAAGAATCTGAGGTCAACGTTTTAGCCCTCGTTCAGACAGCTCCTGAAACATCTTGCAGGAAAATAGACGAAGAGGCGGGTGTACCGAAAACCAAAGTGCAGAAAATTTTGAAAAAGCACAAATTCAAACCCTATAAATACAAATTTGTGCATCATCTGCATCCTGGTGATGCAGAGCGCAGATTGGAGTTCTGCAATTGGTTTATAAATATGAAGGCAGAAGATATCGATTTCGAAAAAAAAGATTATTTGGTCAGACGAGGCACATTTTACTAGTTCAGGGATTTTAAATAGACACAACACGCGATTTTGGAGTCAAGAAAACAACCATGTTATTTTTCCTAGGGAGCGTCAGGGCAGATTTGGATTCAATGTCTCCTGTTTTATTTTCAAATAGTTTACCAAATATATGAAGGAAATCTGAATTCGATTGGTTACGTGCGAATCCTAGAAGACGCATTAGGAATTTTGGATGATGTTCCCTTGGCTCAACTAAATAGGATTTATTTCCAGCAAGACGGAGCTCCAGCCCACAATGCCAGAATAAGTCAAAACTGGCTTAACGACCATTTTCCTGGAAGATGGATAGGAACACACGGACCTGTTCGATGGCCACCACGATCCCCTGACCTCTCAGTTTTAGATTTCTTTTTGTGGGGTTATTTAGAAAACAAGGTTTATGTAAGGCGATACGAAAACTTAGAACAACTAAGAATGGCCACCGAAAACGCTTTTGCAGAGTTACAAAGACAGTCATTTACAATAGAAAATGCATTAAAAAGAATTTTTAAAGTTTGTCACACTTGTAGGACACATAATGGTCTACAATTTGAACAATATTTGTAGTTTTAATGAAATTATAATTATTACCTTTTACCTACTTCCTAATTTTTTCTGATGCTGTTACTTTGTTATTTCGTTAATAAATATTTGTTAACTTTTTCCATGGCTCCACAGCCACCTTCTCTTATTTCGATTGATCTGCTATGCCATAAATCCGTTTAAAGAAAAATGCATTTTTTCAAGTTATTTATGAAAATAAATATGACTTATGGTATGTTTTTGAAAAGCTCTCGACACGAAGAATAAGATGAAAAAATAATATATAGGGTGGCCCATTTAAAAAATAGTAGGTTATGCCAATATGTCAAAAACTATGACTCTCAGCAAAAATCTGAGTACGCCACTGAATTCTACGTGAAAAAATCTATAAATACGAGTTGAAACATTTTAAATATATTTTACGATAGCTGAGTTACAGGGGGTGTCCGAAAATGACAAATTTTCAAAATCACCCTGTAGCACGGAAACTAAAATGGTTAGGGCAAATCTGTTTGCGGCCTCTTTAGTTTCATCGAAAAGTAGCACAGTGTCGCGAAAACCGCATCTCTCTATCTCTACTCATAAGCTGGAAACCCCGTAAAACCTACGAAAATGGGACACCCTGTACAGAGTTTGGGTTTATGATCTTACTGAAATGTACAGGGTTTTATGTATGGAGTAGTTTATTTATTTAAATTAATTTACTTAGATATCAGATTATAATAAATTTGGCTTAAGTTATTGATGTCTTTTTTATCGTTGACGGCATCTTTCTCTTTTTTAATTTGTATCATTTCTTTTATTGTGAGTTTTCGATAATTAGTTTCTTGCTCTAAAATTTTGGTTTGTTTAAAATCGAATTCATGTTTTGCTGTATGTTTGTGTTTGTGGAGTGCGGTTGATGCATTTTTTTGTGTATTTGTGGCCGTTTAATCGACTATCTAAGTATTGTGTTGTCATTCCTATGTACAGGGTGGTCCACATAACGTAACCTATCCCCTTATCTCAAAAATTAAAAGAGATACCGAAAAAAACTGTTTATGAAAGTTGCTTGATATTTCAAGGACTGCTTAAATATTTACGATCTATGTATACAGGGTGCTTCAAAAATTAGATATGATATTAAACTTCATTATTTTTCATTAAACACCCTATATATTTTTATATATTTTGATTGCTCTCCGAAAAACAAGTTAAGTTTGTATATACATGTATGTTCGAATTCGGCGCCGTTTAGCCTGAAAATAAAAAAAAAGATGAAAATTTAAAAAATTGTGTCTCCAAAAAAAAATAATTAATAATACTAGTCAATTTTTTGTTGGTATATTTGAAATAATAAATCAATTAAGTAGGATCCAATTCATGTTAATTTTGTACCCTGGTTGCTTTTTTATATACAGGGTGGTCCACATAATGGGTTAAATTAGTGATAATTCAATCCCAGAAAAAACAGTTTTTTTAAATGGAACACCCTATATATTATACATTTTATTGAATAACCTTTTAGTTACCTTTCATTTGGTATGTATATGTCCTATACCTAAAACTAATATTAAAGGCGCTGTTGCGTTTTATTTTCGGCCATGTCATTTTTTATAATAATCTCGTAAGCATAACTTCCGTTTTATGCAAAAAATAAATCACTCTCTAATTTTTACTCTGAATATTATTTATTTTAAATTAAAAAAAAAATTTGAAATATCATTACAATAAAATTACAAAATAAATACAATACAATAAATTATTTGAAGTTTGTCGATTGCCTTTGTCATTTTTTATATCAAGCAACCAAAGGTTGTTGCATTTATATAATTTTTATAATTTCCATGGAAACCAAGTAGTTATAACCTGTAACGCAGATGACATTGAGTTTTTGTCAAATATTAAAAAAATAATTATGTCTACGTATAGCATTGAAGAACGACTTAAATTACATGAATTTTATATCAGTAATGGGAAAAGTGCTGCTTTAGCTTTAAGAGAATACCAGCAGACATATCCTGGAAGACGAATACCTACAAGGCAAATATTCAAGAGAATTTTAAAAGACTTAGAGACTGGTGTTGTTGTAAATAAAAAGAAGAACAAGAAAAACATAATTTTAACTGACGATAAGAGGATTGAAGTAAGATTATACTATCAAGATAACACGGAAAATTCTTTAAGGGATGGCCAACGAGATTTAGATATTAGTAAGACGACCATCATGAGATCACTAAAACTTGATAAAATTAAACCATACAAATTCCTTCCTGTTCAAAAATTGTCTGAAATAGATTTTGAAAACAGGCTAAATTTTTGCACCGTTATAATGGATCAGTATTTTGAGAGAGACATTTTTAAGCATATATTATGGACCGACGAAGCTACATTTAGTACAGCTGGGATTTTTAACCGTAGGAACACTCACTATTATTCCCACAACAACGAACATCGTGTAAAGGCCATAGAAAAGCAGGGTCACCGGTCTATAAACGTTTGGTGTGGAATACTTGATGATAGGATTATCGGACCAATCTTTTTTGAACGAACGTTGACTGGACAGCGCTACCTACATATGCTTCAAAACGACATATTAAATTTGATTACAGCACTGCCAGAGAATGTGAGACATGGTATTGTAGCTTTTCAACAAGATAGTGCTCCCTACCACACAATACCAATAGTCACAAATTACATAGGGGAAAATTATGAGATGTTAATAGGGAAAAACGGACACATTCCTTGGCCACCAAGAAGTCCCGACTTAAGCCCCCTAGATAATTTTTTATGGGGGACTCTAAAAGATAAAGTGTATAAAGAAAGGACCCATAGCATAGACGAATTGAAAAACAGAATAAGAGCCGAGATTACCCATCTTAATGAAAATGGTTCAGTCCAAAAGGCAATCGACAAACTTCAAATAATTTATACGACGTGTATTGCAAATAATGGAGGTTATATAGAAAACTATTTAAAAATGTAATTAGTTTGGAACTTTTGTGTTTTTTAATTATTTTATTGTAATGATATTTCAAATTTTTTTTTTAATTTAAAATAAATAATATTCAGAGTAAAAATTAGAGAGTGATTTATTTTTTGCATAAAACGGAAGTTACGCTTACGAGATTATTATAAAAAATGACATGGCCGAAAATAAAACGCAACAGCGCCTTTAATATTAGTTTTAGGTATAGGACATATACCTACCAAATGAAAGGTAACTAAAAGGTTATTCAATAAAATGTATAATATATAGGGTGTTCCATTTAAAAAAACTGTTTTTTCTGGGATTGAATTATCACTAATTTAACCCATTATGTGGACCACCCTGTATATAAAAAAGCAACCAGGGTACAAAATTAACATGAATTGGATCCTACTTAATTGATTTATTATTTCAAATATACCAACAAAAAATTGACTAGTATTATTAATTATTTTTTTTTGGAGACACAATTTTTTAAATTTTCATCTTTTTTTTTTATTTTCAGGCTAAACGGCGCCGAATTCGAACATACATGTATATACAAACTTAACTTGTTTTTCGGAGAGCAATCAAAATATATAAAAATATATAGGGTGTTTAATGAAAAATAATGAAGTTTAATATCATATCTAATTTTTGAAGCACCCTGTATACATAGATCGTAAATATTTAAGCAGTCCTTGAAATATCAAGCAACTTTCATAAACAGTTTTTTTCGGTATCTCTTTTAATTTTTGAGATAAGGGGATAGGTTACGTTATCTGGACCACCCTGTACTTTTTTGGGCAATTTAAACATGGAATTGAGTAAACTAGGTTTGATTTCTTTTTTTTAATTACTTTGCTTTTCAAGGGAGTGAAAAGACAGTTTAGTAAATTCTATGCTTTATGACAGACAGTTATGTCGTGTTTAGACAATATATAATTTATTTTTTCTGATAGACTGTCTGTGTAAGGCATTGCAACGTATTTAGTATTACCATTTCTTTCTTTTGTTGCTTTCTTTAAGTTATTCTAAAAACATGAGTTCTTTGTTTAAAAACTCGTAGTATGTTTTTTTCTGGATAATGGTTATTTATTAAAGTCTCTTTAACCTTCTTTAAAATCTCAGGACGATATTCTGGGGAAGTAAGTGATATGGCACGATCGGTTAGACCTATAATAACGCTATTTTTTGATTCTTTGGATAGTTGGAGTTAAAGTTTAAGTACCGCCCTGACCATGTTTTTTCTGTATACCACTTGGTTTTTATATTTTGATCTTTCTTGTTTCTAATTAGGGTTAAGTCTAGAAAATTAATTTTGTTTTTGTCTTCAATTTCCATGGTAAATTTTAATTTGGGGTGAAAATTATTGAAAGCATTTAATAGGTCATTAATATGGTTTTTTTGAAACGGCAGTTAAACAATCGTCCACAAATCTTTTAAAAAAAGGAAGGTTTAGATCAAATTCACTTATCACACTCTCCTCCAGATATTCCGTAACTAATTGTGCGACAATGGAGGAAATAGGAGAACCCATAGCGCAACCATCTAACTGTTGATAATATTTGTCCTCATACTGGAAATAATTATTATTTAGAGTAATGTTAATAGCTTCTATAAATTCTTTTAATGGAAGTGTTGTGTGACCCTTTAATTCGTCCCATTTTTGTGTTATTATGTCAGATAAAAGTTCATTCGGAATATTTGTATATAGAGAAACAACATCAAGAGATATTAGTATATGATTGTCTGGAATGTTTACCTTGTCAATAAATTGTTTAAATTCAAATGAATCTTTAACAAAATAATCGTTTTTTCCGGTTATTTTGGTCATACAATTAGACAAATATTTCGACAGTTTATAAAAAGGAGATTGGATACATGATACAATGGGCCTTAAAGGTATGTTAGATAAAGAAGCAAAAAACCTAATGATACACAACGCAGTAGCACCCAAAATATACGGTCTTCCTAAGTTGCATAAAGCTATTTAGCATTTAAGCTACTCGGGTATGCCAAAAATGGCGGTCTGTCTACGTTTGTCATATTACTTTATACAGGGGCCGTCATTGTGAAGTGCTATAGAGGGCGTTTCCTAATTGCGTGCTGATGTTAAAGGGGGTGTTTTTATGTCCTAAAAGTCTTAACTTTTGAGATACAGGATGGTTAAGTTTAAAAAGAAAACATTTTTTTTCATCCCAATTCTGATGCTATTGTAGATAACTGCATGAAATTTGATACACGTCTATGCATTAAGGAGCATATGGATTTACCCAGGTTAATCACTTAATGCACGCCACTGGTAGAAATTTCAAAAATTTATTGTTAATAAAAAATGACATTTTATGCATAAAAGACGTGTATCAAATTTCACACAGTTATTTATCTCATAATAGCATCAGAATTAGGATTTAAAAAAATGTTTTTTTTAAAACCCTGTATCTTCAAAGTTAAGACGGTTAGGGTCATATTAACTTTTTTCTTAAAAAGGTCCAAGAATCACACCCCTTTAACATTAGCACGCAATTAGGAAACGCCCTGTATAGTACTTCACAATGACGCACCCTGTACAAAGTAATATAACAGACGGAGACAAATGGTCACTTTTGGCATACCCGAATAGCCCAAAGTCCAACTGCATAAGTTAAAATTTTGATAAATCTTGTTCACTGGAATCAGTGCTGGCTCCACTACTATAACTAGATTGATGTGTTAATTTTGGAAAAATATGAGTTCTGTAGTTTTTCAAATATTAATTGCAATATTCGATATTTTTTGACAACCGATATTGAACAGAAAATTAATTATTTTGAAAAACAAAGTAATTAAAAAAAAGAAATCAAACCTAGTTTACTCAATTCCATGTTTAAATTGCCCAAAAAGTACATAGGAATGACAACACAATACTTAGATAGTCGATTAAACGGCCACAAATACACAAAAAATGCATCAACTGCACTCCACAACATACAGAAAAACATGAATTCGATTTTAAACAAACCAAAATTTTAGAGCAAGAAACTAATTATTGAAAACTCACAATAAAAGAAATGATACAAATTAAAAAAGAGAAAGATGCCGTCAACGATAAAAAAGACATCAATAACTTAAGCCAAATTTATTATAATCTGATATCTAAGTAAATTAATTTAAATAAATAAACTACTCCATACATAAAACCCTGTACATTTCAGTAAGATCATAAACCCAAACTCTGTACAGCAATAAAAATCAAAGTAAATATAAAAAATTTTTCTCGTTTTTATCTACCAGAATTCCAGACGTGTCGCAATTATTGCAATCGCAAAACAGTCGTACACATGACATGTTTCTAAGGTACGTACTCTGTATAATATTAATGTTGTTTTAAATGTATTTTTGTGTTCATGATCATAGTTTGTTTTAAATGTAATGTTTTTTTGAGTGAGGTTTTTTCAATAATGTTTTAACCAATTTAAAACTATACGTGTTTTTATTGTAGAAAATAAAATATCTTGAAAAAGCTCAATATAATGAGCGAAACGTCGATTAAATTGTAGTTTTACTTCTTAATGAGTTAACCTATGCCCAAGAAAATAATTAACAAAATACATATATATATATATATATATATATATATATATATATATATATATATATATATATATATAATATATATATATATATATATATATATATATATATACATATGTTGAACAAGCAAAAATATTTAATTTTTCCAGGAAACGGTCTAAAAGAGATTGCTTTTAATTATGTCTGAGCCTTTACCCTTGTGTCCAGGGAGATCTCACATGCTCAGAGATCATCGATGTGGCATAATCAAAAAGGAAAACGTCCTTCAAGGTAGAAGATTCCACGGGCTAAGCATAACACAGCAACCCATAGGATGTAGACGAAAGCATGTAATATGCGTGGGTAAATCTCAGATCAAATAAAAATGTGATTTCACACACCTTATTTAGCATTAATATATATATATATATATATATATATATATATATATATATATTATTTTATTAAACTGCTCAGTGGGGAATTCTCTCGGACACCTCCCAGTTTATAATAACTTAATTGTGAGGGATTATTTGGATGTCATTGTAAATGTCAACATGAAACATTAAGAAAAATCCTGTCTAATAATGCTACACCAAAAATCAATACCAAATATCAGAGATTTGCATACATCCTATATTATGGGCAACACAAATCGCCCTCCGTAACACTGCCGCTTAATCCCCCCGCCGAAATATTCAATTTCCATGATTCCCCATAAATATGGAGTGGAACACCGATTACATACTGGGACCTGAATCGAATTAATGCGACAGAGGTGTTAAAACGTAAAATCACCGAATACGAATTCGGAGTCCCAATTTGACGATGTAAATTGGTTGAAGCGCACGTCACGGAGCTCCGGCGACGTTGCCAGCTCCTTATAATTGTCTAAAATTAAACGAATCACATTTATGCAACTTAATATTACCCAGTGGCAGTTAAACTTTTTACTCTAAAACGTATATATATATATATATATATATATATATATATATATATATATTTTTTTTTTTTTTTTTTTGGCCTTTCAAATTATGTGTTTTTGACAAATATATATATATATATTTTTTTTTGTTTAAAATTTTCTTAAAAGAATTATTTATTTCCTTAACGGTTCGGGCTTCATAGACAGCGTTTTCAAAAGGATATTATTGGCCTACAATAAATACAAAACTATAAAACATCGATTAACAAACTAAAAACTATTAAAATAAAATGTTA